>JAJHZJ010000107.1:3917919-4278166 GCA_023548195.1 Bettongia penicillata ogilbyi | reverse complement strand
GAGGCAGAATAGTAAAGTGGAAAGAGTGCTGGCTTTGGCATCAGAAGATCTGGGTCCAAATCCTGTTCTGATATTTACCACCTATTTGATTTGGGGGCACATAATTTAACCCTAGGTTTCAGTTTCTTTCTTTATAAAATGAGGAGATTGAATTGCTTCTGAGGTCCCTTATAGCTCTGCATGATCCTAAGTCATATAAATAACTTGGCCAAAGTCACGCTGGTAAGTAAGTGACAACACTGGCCTTTGAACTATATCCTCTGACTCTCTACACAATGATTTTTCACTACACCGTGGAAGACCTTCCTTATTATAGAAGGGAAATTGGCTTCTTCTAACATCTGGCACCATATTTAACCTGTTGACTCAGTGGTTATTTCCCATGATCAAAGCCATTCGATCCCTTTTTCTTATCCATGTTACAGTTGGTTCAATTTCAATAAGTTTTTTTTTTTTTATTTGTTACTGTGCTGGGCACTAGGAAAGATACAAAGATAAATAAGACAGTCTCTGATCCCATGGACAACATATTCTTATGGAGGGAGGAGATTGTTGCTCAGTTGGGTGCAACTCTTCATGACACCAATGCTGTCCATGGGGTTTTCTTGCCAAAGATACTGGAGTGGTTTGCCATTTCCTTCTTCAGTGGATTAAGGCAAGCAGAGGTTAAGTGACTTGCCCAGAGTCACATAGTTAGCAAATGTCTAAATCTGAATTTGGGCTCAGATCCTCCTGATGCCAGGCCCCGCATTCTAGGGAACAGGACGCATCCACAAATAACCACAATGCAAAAATAATAGATGTATAAGAAAAGCACAAAGAACATGATATACTTTGTAAGAAAGCAAAATTCTTTCTGACCAGGAGAGGGGCTTCGTAAGAGAAGATGCATAGGTGGCTTCCCTTGTTCTTTTCCCACCTCTTCCTTACCCCCTCCCCCCAACAGATGGGTTAGCAGACCACTGCATCAGACAAAAAGCTCTTCATAACATGTCTACTTCCCGCCTTTCGCATTTTACATCCTACTTCCCTTTCCATGCCCCATATTCCAGCCATAATGGCCTCTTTGCCATTCTTCATACCCAAGATGAAGAACCCTCCATCTCCCACCTACAGGCCTTTGCAACAGCTACTCCCTGTGTCTCCAATTCTCTCCCTCCCAATTTTTAACTCAGAATAACTGGCTTCCTTTAAGTCTCAGCTCATACACCAAAGACCAGGAGACCTTTCTTGATTCCTTCCAGCTGCCAATGTCATCCGCTCATACCACATTCATTTTATGCATTCTTTTTTATAATTTGTCCCCCTATTAGAATGAAAGCTCTCTGAGGGAGGTATAGTTTTGGTTTTTCTTTGTATCTCCAATGTAAGTACAGTGCCTAGCATGTACCAAGTGTTTAATAAATGCTTGTTGATTGATAGTTTGAACCAGGCCTCGTCAAAGATGCCAACCTGCATAAAGAGTGGTGATCTGGCCTTGCTTAGAGACTTCTGGTGAAAGAAAAAACCACAACCTTTAACTTTTTTGAACACAGCTAACAATTTGGAAGCTGTTCCTTGTAATCTACCTCTTTGCAACCTCTGCATATTGTTCTGGGTTCTCTCTTCTGTGGTCAGTCAGTACAAATCTAGTCCCACCCCTCCAACATGACAACCCTTCAAACCTTGAACACAACCAGGCCCTCCCTTCTTTTCTTGTCCATGTTAAACATCCCTAGTTCCATCAATTAGCCTTCATGTGGCATGAACTTGGGACCCTTCGGCATCTTGGAGGCTTTCTTTCCTCTATATCCCCTCCAGCTTATCATTGCCCTTCCTAAAATGTGGCACCCAGAACTAAACACAACTCTCCAAATATGGTCTAACCAGCACAAAGTGCAGCAAGATCCTTCCTTCTTAGTTCCAGACTCTGTTTCTCTATTCAGGTCACCATGTCAATGTCTCTCTAAAAAATTTTGGAATCGATTGTGAAACATGGGAGACGTTGGCACAGGACTGCCCAACATGGCATACCCGTATCAGAAAAGGTGCTGTGCTCTATAAACAAAGCAGAATTGCAGTAGCTCAAAACAAACATGAGATACACAAACTTAGAAGCAATCCCATTCCTAATGTTCATATGAACTATTTGTACCTGACCCAGGGTAGAACCTTCCAAGCTT
Organism: Bettongia penicillata ogilbyi; assembly: GCA_023548195.1. Classification (NCBI taxonomy): domain Eukaryota; kingdom Metazoa; phylum Chordata; class Mammalia; order Diprotodontia; family Potoroidae; genus Bettongia; species Bettongia penicillata. Next base: position 4,276,004 of record JAJHZJ010000107.1, on the reverse strand, counting down.
ATATTGGTCTGATCAACCACAGCAGCACAAACTGTACCATGACCCCAACACGTTTTTTTTTTTTTATTTGGTCCTAATAAAGCATGAAGGACAACTGACTGATCAACGCACATCACCTAAGAAGACGTTCATTTTTTTTCATTGTTGCCATCTCATTTTTTGATATTGACAATTTGCAACCTCCTCATTTGAAAATGAGGAAACTGAGTCCCAAGAAATAAAGTAACTTGCCCAGGATTATGTGCCTGATTATGGCAGAGCCAACAATATAGAACTCATCTCTTAATCCCCAATCTACTGTTTAATTATATACTGTTGAATAATCCTGTACTGTTTGACATATGTTCCTTTCTTCTTTCCCACTCCTTGAGAGGGACCACATCTTATTTTTCTTTAGTATTATCAACAGTTTTTATTAAAGTCACAATGTAGATTAAAAGCAAAAGCAATAGATTTGCAGTCTGAGGACCTAAATTCAAGTCCAGCCTCTATTTACTACCTTGGGAAAGCTCTTTTTCCAAGGTAAGAAAAGCTGGTTGAATAAACAGTTACTATGGTTTCTTTCATCTCTAAATTCTATAATGCTATTGTAATGAGAATCACAATAAGTGAAAATTATGTAGCATTTTAACATTTACAGAGGGCATTACACACATCATCTCATTTGGACTTCAAGGGGTCTGTGACTCATATCCAATTGCCCCTTCCACCCTCCCTCCTTCAGGGACACTGATTCAGTTGCTGTTTCTTGAACAAGCTGTTCCATCTCCCACCTCCAGGTATTTTCTCTGGTTGTTCCCCATGCCTGGAATGCTCTCCCTCCTCATCTCCCCATCCTGGCTTCCCTAACTTCCTTCAAGTTTCAGCTAAAATGCTACCTTCTACTTTATAGGAAACTGTTCATTCTAAGGCTTTCCCTCTGCAAATTACCTCCAATTTATTATAGAGAGCTTGATTTTACATAATTGTTTGCATCATTGCCCCATTAAAATGTAATCTCTTTGAAGACAGGGAACCTGTTTTGACCTCCTCCTTTTTGTACACCCCCAGCATTTAGCAAAATGCCTGGCAGATGGTAAGTACATTAATAAATATATTTTCACCCTCCTTTTACAGGTGAGAAAAATTGAGTCTTGTGGAGCTTAATGTGATTCACCCATGGTCACCCTACTGGTATCCAAGGCAAGATTCAAACCAAGATTTTAATGTCTCCAAGCCCAGGGCTCTTTCCAGTAAAAACTGACTGTTTTTTCATGATCCAGGTCTAGGATTTCATTGCTGTAGGGAACTTCCAGTGAGAAAACTCATTCCACTAATGCAGATTGGCATCTGTATCTCAATTTATAGTTTAGAAAAATGCCTACCGCAGGGAGAGAATAAACGAGTTGCCTAAGGTTAATGCAGCCAGTGTGTGTCAGAGGTCAGACTTGAACTCATGTCTTCCTGACTTAAAGGTCAGATCTTTATCCAGATCTCTATCCACTAAGCCATGATGCCTCTCAGACTGGCCTTTTGAATTATGAAACATGAAGACATTTTAAATCCCCTCTGGCAAAGAATGAACTAAGCGAAAAAACTCTAGACTTTTCTTCTAAATGCCAGCTAAGATCATGTAAGCTTTCTTAGTTGCTGTTGCACATTATGATACGGACAATTTGTGGCACCCTCATTTTTGAGATGAGGAAACTGCAGTCCAGAGAAATTCTAGGCTTTAAGAGTTGTTGTTTTTGTTCAGTTGTTATCAGCTTTGTCCAACTCTCTGGGACCCCATTTGGGGTTTTCTTAGCAAAGATACTGGAGTGGTTTGCCCTTTCCTTTTCCAGCTCATTTTACAGATGAGAAAACTGAGGCAAACAAAGCTAAGTGACTTGCCCAACGTCACACAGCTTGTGAGTGCCTGAGAACTGATTTAAACTCATGTCTTCCTGACTTAAGGCCCAGCAGTCTGGTAGAATGATTAAGTCATCAAGGACTCTAAGTTGTAGAGAAGATACCCATCTGCACTGGTAGATGTAGTTCCATCACCCAGAAGTTCCTCATAGCAATAAAATCACAGACCCAATCCCTACTCGTATAATGGAAAACATCCTAATAATTATATAATGGAAAACACTCCTAGCTATCCCCAAAGTGAGGAATGGGCTGCACCTGGAGTTAGTTCCTCATTACTGTAAGCTTTCCAGCAGATATTTTGAAGATAGGATTCATGACTCAAGCAGGGATTAGACTAGGGAATCCCTGAGACCTCCAATTCCCATCCCTTCTCTTCCCCTCCCCACAAATCACCACCAAAAAAAAAAAATTGACAATGATAATCTGGAGAGTGACCAGAACAGGGCAATCAGGATTGTGAAGGGCCTTAGCTCTAACAAATGAGAAGTTGAAGAAATTGAGCATATTTAACCTGGAGGAACATGAGGCAGTTCAAGTATTTGAAGGACTGTCATGTGGAGGAGAGGTTAAATTGTTCTGTTTGGCCCCAGAGGGCAGGAACAGGAAGAGTGGGTGGAGGTTGCAAAGAGACAAATTGAGGCTAGATGCCAGGAAAAACTTCCTGGTGTCCCATAGTGGGATGAACTGCATGGAGCAGTGACAAGGGAACATTTGATGACCACTTGTGGAAAATGGTACAATACAATGGAAAGATCCCTAGATTTGAGGTCAAGGGTTGTTTCAGATTCTGCTCCTTCTGTTTACTGCCTGTAATAACCTTGGGCAAAGTCACTGGACATTCTAGCCAGAGGTCTTCTCCAGTTTTATCATCTTCATGGCAAATCTGGAGAAGTTAAGAAGTTAAGGTGAAGTTGCCCAAGTTTAAATCCAGGCTACTTCTGCCTCTTGCCAGTTGATCAATGGCTATCAATGTTTCAATGTCTGAGCAAAATTAAATAATAGTAACCAAGTCATACTACTACTAATAATAATGTTATTACATAAGGCAATAACATATGAAGTAACCATAATAAAGTAATCATAATGGTGTAATATAAAATAATAGTAACATGTAATCATAATAATATACAAAATAATAGTAATAAAGTAAGAATAATATAAAGTAATCATTTATTAGGATGGTCACTAAGGTCCCTTTCATCTCTCAGTGTCTATGATGCTGTATGATGAAGGATGCACATTCACTCGCCTGCTTCCTCCAGGGGTTTCTTTCTATTGGCCCCAAGAAAACTTGATGGTTTAAAAATCCATGTAAACTCCTTCTGTATGTCCAGCATCCACTGAGTTATTTATTACAAAGGCTACTCAAGACTGGGACACAAGTAGAACAATGCTATGGAAAGGCAAAATCCTTGGAATGAGGTATCTAGGATAGAGAGCTGGGCCTGAAGTCAGATCTAGTTTCAGATTCTTACTAGCTGTTTGAGTCACTAAACCTTTGTCTGCCTCAGTTTCCTTACCTAAAAATGGGGATAACAATAGCACCTACCTCTCATGGTTATGGTAAGGGCTCAAATGAGATAATATTTGCAACTTGTTTAGCACTTTACATCCTTCTTTCATCTTATCTGCTCTCTCACCCAGTAGTCTCTTATTTTCATTACTTGTCTGAGTCTTTCAAATGAGCCTGCTGGAATGGAATGGGAAGTAATCTAGACTCTGGATGGTTTTCTTCATTTCTTCTCTCAGAACAACCCCACAAAGTAGGTAGGCATAGAAGCAGCAAGGTACGAGTGCCAGGGATAGGTTTGAATTCTGCTTCAGATATTTATTAGCTACTATGTGCCAGCCACTCTGGCCAAGTACTTTCCAAATAGTACTCAGATTTGATCCTTACAACAATTCTGGTGCTATTTTTAACCCCCATTTTACACATGATGGCATTGAATCAGATAGAGGTTAAATGACTTGCTCAGGGTCACAGAGCTAGTAAATATCTGAGAATGGATTTGAACTCAGGTCTTCTTGATTCCAGCATTCTATCCACTGTACTCCCTGGCTGCATTCCAAGCATGGAAGAAAATAAGAGAAAAAGTACTTAAGTTGAAGATGGAGTGTGATGAATGAGGAATAGTAAATGGGCAGATGCTGCTGTATAGTTAATTATGTAGAAGGGAATGAAATGTAATAAGACTGGAAAGATAGGCAGGGACAAGTTTGTAAATGGCTTTAAAAGCCAGAGGATTTTATATTTTACATCATTTGAGCTGCTCTTTGAAAAATTTTTTAGGAGAATTTTTAAGAGTTGGAGGTTAAGAGGGAGCATATTCCCAGTGGAAAATAGTCCATGCAAAGACGTGGAGGTGGGAGATGAAAAATTGAATATGGAAATTACAAGTTAGGTCAGTTTGGCTGAACATGGAAATTACAAGTTAGGTCAGTTTGGCTGAACTTAGAATACATGACAAAGAGTAACGTCGACTCAACCTCGGATACACCAAATACCAATTTTGCTGATGTCACAGTTTTGTCTGAGAGCCAGGACTAGTTATCGCCATGGATATGACTCAAAACAACAGAGATTTCTCAGAGAGAAATAGCTTTCCTCTGTGAGGCCAAATGAGGAGCTTACATAATAATCACCCTGCCATTTTTCAAGGCATTGTCAGTGGTCCCTCAAGCATATTTTATTGGACTGCTTCCAGATTGAGGTCAAGCTGAATGTCATCACTTAGGACCTAAACTTCTTCCATAGTGTTGTTATGCAAAGCAAAATACTATTTGTTATTTTAATGCTTTGATGGACCAGTAGCCGCATTCATGTGGGCATTGCATCCAGCAGCACAGTCCATGACCTAGCCCTGGCTGACCTTCCCTGAATAATTGTGAGGCAATCCTAGGTAACAGATCGAGGTCTCATTTCAAGTAAGAGGTGATGGTTTCTGCCCTAGTATGACTTCATCTCAAGAATTGTGTTCACTTCAGGCTGTCATATTTTTGGAAGAATAGTGATAAACTGGAGGATTTCCAAGAGCCACAGCTTCTGGAAATAAAGTAGCAACAGTTCCATTGTATTCTGCCGTAGTCAGATCAAACCCAGAGTACTATGTTCATTTCTAGTCACCACAGTTGAAGAAGTACATTGATAAATCAGAGAAAGTTCAGAGGACAGCCAAAGTGTTTCACAAGTATAAGATGGATGAGGTACAGACAACAGTTTGTCTGAAAAAGTTCTGAGTTCAACCAATTCCTAATTCAGAAGAGATCAATGGTGTGATGGGGCAACCAAAACTTTTAATACAATGTTGAATCATTTTAAGAGAGATTTGGCTTCCAGAAATAAAGTGACAGTCCTACTGTACCCTATCCTAGTCAGACCTCACCTAGAGCTGTGTGGATGGTCACAGTTTAGGAAAAAATACCACTGATAAATTGAAGAATGTCCTTTACAGGAGCTTTGGTGCTGAAGAACTAGAAATTGAGGAGAATGCCCATCACTTGGTGAATGACTGGTATATGGTACCATTTTCAATTTATGGGAAAAAAATAAACATTTCCATAACCCAGCACAATAAAAAAAATGATTGTACATGAAACTGCAAATCTACCATGTACAACTTTCTATTCCTCAAAATATGAATTATCATGTAATTTCTCTTTTCTTCCTTTTTTCTCTCTCCTCTCCCCTGCCCTAGAGATGGCTACCATTAGACACAAGTAGATATATACACATAGAAACATGTATGTATATAAAATGTATATATATGTTATATATACATACATGTATATGTAAAATTATTTTATACATGCTTACATTTATAAGTTCTTTCTCTGGATATAGACAGCATCTTTCTTCATATTTCCTTTATTTTTAATATGGATACTTAATAATAATCAAAATGACTTAGCTGCTCTAAGTCATTCTTAAAACATTTCCATTACTATATACAATGTTCTCTTGGTTCTTCTCAATTTGTTCATTTCATGCAAGTCTTTTCATGCCTTTCTAAGATCAGTGATGAGCTCAACATTTCTTATAAACAGTAGTATTCCATCACAATCATATATCACAACTTGTTCAGTCCTTCCTCCCTTGATAGAGATCCCTGTAATTTTAAAGATAAATTCAAAAATGTCTAGAGAAGGTCAACCAAAATGGGAAGGGTGCTAGAGTCAGTTGATGGAACTAGGTCCATTTAGCATAGAAAAAGGAAGTGTCAGAGAAAACATCACAACCAACCTTAAGTTTCTGAAGGTCTGTAACATGAATAAAAGTTTAGACTTCAATACTGATTCTTGATGTCAAGGAAAAAACTTGTTAATAATTAGAAATATTCATAAGTGGAATTAAAGATTTATTTAGGTTTTCAGATGTAATACAATGAAAATTCTTTTTCAGCATTAAAACAGACCATATAGCTGCTGAGGTTTGACGTGTTTTTTCTTTTTAGATTCTCTTTTTCTGATTCTCTGATGCCACACAAGGATCAGATGAAGAATTGGAGATGGTTAGCCCAGAGAAGAAGTCTGACGATGGGTTGATAGGTACCTCCAAATATTTGAAAGACCATAAATATGGAGTCAAAGCATGTTCACATTATTCTGGTTAGCCCCAGACCAAAAAGGAGCAGAACAAAATAGAGACAGATTCAAGCTCTATATCTGAAAAAACTTCCGAATAATTGGATAAGTCCAAAGGTGGAAGAAATTGCTGCCCCTGAGAGTAAATTCCTTGTCACTAGACATTTTCTTAAGGAGAGACTGGATGGTCAATTGTAAGTGATGCTATGCATAGGTTTCCTGTTCAGGTACAAGGTTGGACCAGATGGCCAATCAAATCACTTTGAACTTTCAAACTCTGTGATTTTATGAGTCATATCTGTCCTTTTTCTGTTATGGGCAGGATTCCCCTACAAGGCCTTGATTCCAACTAACCCAGCGAGCTCCTAGTTGTCATATCCAACAGCAATGATAAAACTGGGTTAAAAATAGATAGCCCTATGAAAATATACATACCCTTTGACCAGTAATACCACTTCTAGGGCTGTATTCCAAAGAGATAATAAAAGAGGGAAAAGAACCCACATGCACAAAAATATTTATAGCAGTTCTTTTTGTGGTGGCCAAGAAATGGGAATTGGGAGGATGCCTATCAATTGAGGAATGGTTGAACAAGTTGTGACACATGAATGTAATGGAATACTATCATGCTATAAGAAATGATGAATGGGTGGACTTCAGAAAAACCTGGAAAAACTTACATGAACTGATACTGAGGGAAATGAGCAGAACCAGGAGAACACTGTACACAGTAACAACCAGAGTGCGTGATGACTAACTTTGATAGACTTAGCTCTTCTGAATAATGCAAGATCCTAAAACAATTCTAAAGGACTCATGATGGAAATTCCATCCACATCCAGAGAAAGAACTACAGAGTCTGAACACAGAACGAAGGAGACCATTTTCTTTTTTTGGTTATTTTTTTTCTTTTTCGTGGTTCCTCCCATTCATTCTAATTCTTCTATACAAGATGACTAATGTGAAAATATGTTTAATAGAAATACATGTGTAGAGCCTATACCAGACTGCATGCCATCTTGGGGTGGGAGTCGGGGGTGGGGGGAGGAAAGGGAAGGGAAGAAAATTTAACATTTATGGAAGTGAATGTTGAAAACTAAAAATAAATAAACTTCAAAAAAAGAAAATAGCCCTTAATCAGGAATACCAGCTCCCCCTGCATTCTTATGCCGTTGCAGCTGACTCTGCTCCTAGCCTCTGGACCTTGCCTAGCTACCCCCACTATATGGTAAGCTCTTTGAGGACAGGAATGGTCTATTGCCTCTTTTTTTATCTGCAATACTTAGTACAGTGTTAGGCACTTAAATAAATATTTATTGATTGCCTGCCAATCTAGGTAGGAGGCTACTTGTTTAAATGAAATGAATGCTGGACCTGAAAAGTGGAAAGAATTAAAGAATGCACATTCAGATCCCAGCTCTCCGACGATGGCTATGGGCAAGTTACTTCCCTTCTCTAGGTTTAATAATCTGTAGAATGAAGGGGCTAGATTAGATGACCTCTAAGGTCCCTTTTCACTATAAACCTATGATCTTAAGTACAATATCTTGGGGCAGCTAGTTGTCACAGGAGATTAGAGCACTGGGTCTGAAATCAGGAAGACCTGAGTTCAAATCCAGCCTCAGACACTTACTATGTGACCATAAATCACTTAACCCTGTTCAGTTTCTCATTGGTAGAATGAGCTAGAGAAGGAAATATCAAACCATTCCAGTATCTTTGCCAAGAAAACCTCAAATGGGGTCACCATGAGTCAGAAATGACTAAAACAACCAAACAACATCTGCCTTCTCTGTGCCTTAAACGGACTCTTTGGACTCAAACTCCACCTTCCTGGAGCTGGGATACCCATAAGACCCCTCCTGCCCAGCCCTCTGCTGTTACTCTCTTGTGACAGACAGGTATTAATATTCCTCTCCCAGAGATTTTCAGTGTATTAAGCTGCTTTCCTAGAAAGCAACCTCCAAAGTGACTGCCTTCTCAGGAATCAAGCTAACCAGTTCACCTCCAGTGATTTATTATTCTACCTGGCCTCACTATAGGAATAACACCTGGTGGTTCAAGTGATGAAACCCCAGAAACTTCAACAAAGTAAGTTAGAGAGCATTTGCTAAACTAGACTCTTGGGAAGTAGGGCCAAGTTCGCTTTTCTGGCTAGGTTGGTAAAGGCCAAGAGAGCCTTTTGGTAATGGCAAGAACAGTGACATAAGAGGCAGAAAAGACTGATTCGAATCCTGACTGCCACTTACAACATCTTCCGAATATGCCCCCTTCCCTCCTCTGATACCACCACCACTCTAGTGCAAGCCCTTATTAGCTCGCACCTAGACTACCTCAATAGTCTGCTGGTGGGCCTGCCTGCTTCAGGGTTCTCCCACTCCAATACATCCTCCATTCAGCCACTGAAACAACTCATCTAAAGCACAGGTTCAATCATGTCAACCCCCTTCCTTAACAAACTCGAATGGTTCCCAGTGCCACAGAGCAAAGGCTGCTTGACACACAAAGGTCTTCATGATCCAGTCTTCTTACACCTTACTCACCTACAAGTATTACTCAGGAATAGTCTTTCTGCTGTGTCCCCTTGCTGCCCTTCAAAGCTTCCCCAACCCTTCTTAATTCCAGGGTCTTTAATTAATTCCTATTAATTCTGTTTATACCTTTTTTGTATATATTTATTTGCATGCTGTCTCACCTATTAAATTGTAAATTCCTTGCAGTCATGTACAATCCTTTGCCCCCTTTTACCTGGTGTATAATAGGGGCTTGATAAATGATTGATGATTGGTCAACCTCGAAAAATCACTTCCTCTCTCTGGGCTTCTGTTTCTTCATCTGTAAACTGAGGGACCTGGGCTAAACAATCCTTCCAGCTCCAAAGTTCTGTTTTTGATCAACCTCTGATTCAGTTCTTGGTTCTTCAGATGGCTGAGTCTCTGAATTTCACTGTAAGCTTCTCCAAGCATCTAGTCCAATCCAACCAACTTGAGGTCCTGTGTCCTGAGTGTTAAGCAAAGGTCTTTAATGATCATAGATTCAAAATAAGAAGAAAGTTACTCCATTTGTAAAATAGCCATAATAGGAAGCATGGCTGGTTTTCCCATTGTCTAGAGAACCATGCAAATGAAACCAAGGTCATAAGTTCCATCCTCACGTGGCACAATCAGTGTTACTCTTTTTTATGGCCCCTCACAGATTTTGTGCCTTAACCCCAGCTTGCAATCTTGTAAATGTGTGCATCAAGAGTCCTCATGAGGAATGGGTAAGAGAACATGGATGGCTCAATGCTCATTCCTGGGCCTATCTTCATTACAAGGGAAGGAAAAACTACTCAGACTTAGAAGAAGAGATGTTGTAAGATGGATAGCAGGTTGGACATGGAACCACAAAGATCTCAGTTACAGTCTCACCCCTGACATATCCTGTGTGACCCTGGAAAAGCTATAGATGATTCTCTCAGACTATAAATTGTAAAGGAATTGCCAACCTGCATTGGTGGAGGAAATTTCCTCACATGGGAGTTCCCTACTTCAAAGAAACCATTTATCCAGTCACTACTCCTAATCAACGGTGTTAACATTACATAAGATCATAAATTCAGAGCTACAATGAATCTTAGAGGTCACTAAGTTCATGTGGTATGACTGAGATTTGAACCCAGGACTTCTGATGCCAAATTCAGTAAAGCATTCTCAAATGAATAAAGTAAAAGAGATCTCCAAAGAGAAAAACTTTATGGTGGGAATTCTGTAGGGCTCTGTGTTATGGCACAGAAGTAAAAATTCATTAGATTTCTAAAATGCAAGCTTTTCAAGGCACAGCCAAAGTGTCCTTCCAATGCAACAATCTCACAGTCAAACCCTGTTCTGACTTCTCCCACTGTGAGGTAGCAAGCATCAGCCTTGTCTCCCAAGCATCAACATCAAAAGTATGTTCCATTGGATCTTTAGAGGTTTCTATCATTTTTTTTTTCCTTTCTTCCACAGCACAGCTCTGGATGTGGGTCAATGTGGAACTCCCTGCCTCCCACAGAGCCTGAAACTGGGCCAGGGAAAAGTGGAGTGATTGCTTCAAGGTCACACTGGAATTCAGTGACCCAGCAAGGCTTGTCTTTGTCCTTTCTGCCCCAGGTGATTCTTTCCACAATCAACAGGGGAAGGTTCCACTAGCTAAGTTTGACTCTCCGTTAGGGAAAAAAAGTTAGACTCAGGCAGAGGGAGAGAGAGGCCATGTCTATTCATAGCTACTGAATCATCTAGGTCTCGGTCAAATTGGCTTTTGGAGGTGGCTTAACAACTGCTTTCTGCAGTTAATGGACTCAGTCATGCTACTGACCTGGTTCAGTCATAAAAATAACTGAAAATACCAAATTTATTTTACACAGTGGATAGAGAACTGAGCCTAGAATCAAGTAGAACTGAGTTCAAATCAGGCCTCAGACACATTAACTGTGGGATCCTGGGCAAGTAACTAATTCTCTTTGCCTCAGTTTCCTCATCTTTAAAATGAAAATTATTATTAACTAGCATAATAGATTCTTGTGAAGATCAGATAATATTTGTAAAGAGCTTAGTACAGTGCCTGGCATATAGCAGACCCCTTAATAAATGTTTAATTCCTTCCTCTTTCTCTTTTATAAACATGTATAGAAATTCTCTAGATATAGATGCATCTATTTACATACATTTATATCTACCTATGTGGGCAGCTAGGTGGCACAATGGAGAGAGTGCTGGATCTAGAGTCAGGAAGACTCATCTTCCTAAATTCATATCTGGCCTCAGATAAATATTCGCTGTGTGACCCTGGGTAAGTCACTTCACCCTGTTTGACTCGGTTGCTCATCTGTAAAATAAGCTGAAGAAGGAAGTGGCAAATGACTCCAATATCTTTACCAAGACAACCTCAGATGGGGTCACTAAGTATCAGATGCAACTAAAACAATTGAACAAAAATGTCATCTATCATTATAGTCTAATGGGAGAAAAAGTACGTTTATACATAACAGATACATAGAAGATACATTTGGAGTAGATAAATGCATATAGAGTAGATAGATAACATACAAGACACAGAGCAGATATATAGCTAGAGACGTGTGGGTGGGTGTGTGTGCAGAAAAAATAGATACATACAAGATACATTTAAAGGAGAGAGAGAGAGAGAGAGAGAGAGAGAGAGAGAGAGAGGAGAGAGAGAGAGAGAGAGAGAGGAGAGAGAGAGAGAGAGAGAAGAACATACAAGATATATTTCTAGTAGATCAAAGATCATCTTAGAAGGAGAAAGCCCTAGTCAGGAAGGGGGATCCAGAAAAGGTCTCCTGCAGAAAGTGGCATTTGAGCTGAGTGTGGAAAGAAGCCAGGGAGACTAAGAGGTGAAGGTTAAGAGGATGAGCATTCCAGACATGGAGAACAGTTGGTGCAAAGGCATCAAGATGGAAGACAAAGGAAATGAAGCATCCACAATACAAGAAGAGGAAGTACGCCATTTCTGCTATACCACAGTATGGAAGGGTAGCTAGGTAGTTGCAGTGGACAGAGCACCAGTGCAGGAGTCAGGAGGATCTGAGTTCAGATCTCACCTCAGGACACTTTCACTAGCTATGTGACCTTGGGCAAGTCACTTAACCCCATCATCCTGGGTCATCTCCAGTCTTCCTGATGAATATCTATCTGGTCACTGGATTCAGATGGCTCTGGAGGAGAAACTGGCGACCTGCACAGCCCTCCCTCACTCAAAACAAAGTCAAGTGCAAGACATGTCATCATTTCTCTGATGAAATGGTCTTCAGCAACATAGGACGAACACGCACACACACACACATACACACACACACACACACCACAATATGGGAAGGGGTATAAAGCATAAGATTGTAAAGATAGGAAGGACTTTGTAATTGAACCTAAAGGTAATAGGGAGCCACAGAAGTTTATTGAATAGAAAGGATGACATGGTCACACCTGTGCTTCAGAAAAATCACACAGCTGTGTGAAAGATCATTTTCAGTGGGGAAAGACTCAGATAGGAAACAATTAGGAGGCTATTGCAAACACAGCAAGCAAGAGGCATTGAGGACCTGAATCAGGGTAATGGCTATGAGAGTGAAGAGAAAAGAATGCACAGGAAAGATATAAAAGAAAAACTATCAAAATCTGGCATCAGATTTGTGAGTTTCTTCATTTATCCATTTTTTTCTCTCTTCTCCAATTTATTAAAGAAGGAATCAAGATCATTATGATGTCAAGAAAGATAGGAATTGTTCAACAAGGAGGGTATGTGCTTAATAACTGGAAAGTTGAAGTAAGGTAGGAAAGAGGAGTGGTGCCAGCCTGAAGCCAAGGAAGGTAGTCACCCCACACAGAGGCAACTTGAAGACAGGGTCTGGCAGGCTGGTCTTGACTGTTCTTTATCCCACTGACTGCCAGGAACCAGGGGAGGCAGCGGCAGCCAACTCTGACATGATTTACAAAGTATAGGTTCCAGGTCCATTCATGAAGAAGAGATAAGTCTTGACTGGAGGCATCAGGTAAACCTTCTGAAGGAAACAGTTCAGCTAAACCTTGAAGAATGAATAGAAGGGCAACAGATAGAGGAAGACATTCCTGATGGAGGAGCAACAAATCCAGACAAAGGAAAATGTGGAATATGTTCAAGGAAAGGTGAATAGACCAGTCCAGCTGGAGAAGAGTATATTAGGGGAAGGAGCTGAATGAATCTAGAGAAGTTTGTGAGAGACCAATTGCGGAGGCCTATATTTTTCCAAAGAGGACTTGCTTTGACAATGAAATAATAGAGGTGATTGCAAAGGAGTCAAATGGGAATGCAGGACCTTATTGTTCTCACTTCCCAGGATGTAATTCACGTAGCAGGATATGGAAGGTTTGACTACGGGGTAATTGACAATCCTTCCTATTTATTCTGAATTAAGTCTTGGTCTATGGGTTGTGAACTGAGTAATACACATTGGGTCTGTGATTTCATTGCTATAGAGAGCTCACAGAAAAGAAAATGCCTTTTATGAGAGCCAAAGAATCCCACACGTTCCCAGTTTTACTCAGGAATAGTACAACAATGGAATAAGAGTTTCCGATCTTTTTCACAAGGTAATAATGGTGATGATATATCGTCAGCATTTATGTAGCCACTTACTATAGGCCAGGCTCTGTACTAAAATTCCTCCTTTTTTAACAAATATTATCTTGCTGAATCTTTACAGCAACCCTAGAAGGTAGGTGTTATTATGTATGATCCCCATTTTACAGGTGAGGAAACTGACACACAGGTTAAGTGACTTGACCAAGGTCACACACGTACTAGATGTGTCAGGCTGGATTTTAACTTGGTTCTTCCTGAGTCAAGGCCCAGTGTTCCATCCGCACTGCAAAGTAGCAGAGTGACTTTCTCTAGAAGTGTTTTTTTGCATTCTATACAGAAACCTGAGATTCTTCTCCAATTTTCTCACTACCTTATGGGGGAGAAGTAGGAAGGAGAAATAGGGAAAACACTAAAAGAGGAACATTGTGACATCTGGAGGAAGAATGCAGAAACCCTGAGGCTGTGAAGGTGGCAAACTTTGCTACCAGCTACCGTGATCAGAGAAGTCAGTAGCAGACATCTATCTGGATGACCTGTAGTGAGTAATCAGAGCAGATCTGCCTATCCCTCACCGAAAGCTTCAGCTATACTCAGTGTTCTGACTTTCAGAAACTGCCTCTTCCATCTGCAAACCAGAAATAATAATTTATATGAGAAAGAGCTTTCTTCTGGCTGACTAGTATTGCACAAAATCCAAAATAACCTGGTTTTTCTAATTGGTCCATGCACCCTATTTTTCATCCCTTTCTCAATGACATTGGGTAGGGTCATGCAGAGAGAGAAACAGATGGAATAGGGTGGGGTGAGGAGGCATTTTGATTAAAGGAAAGTAGGTGACATAGTACAGTGTCATTACACTGTGCCCCACTGGCCACATGACCACACTGTGCCCACAACAGTCCCACATACAATCTAAACCAGATTAAAATGCAAGTGGGAAATATTTAGCAAAATAAATAAAAATACAATAAAACATAAATAATATTAATGTGTGATTTTCTAAGTGAATATGCAACCCACAGGGGCAACTAGGTGGCACAGTGGATAAGAGCACTGGGCTTGGTATCAGGAAGATCTGAGTTCACATATGACCTCAGATACCTGCTAGCTGTGTGACTTTAGGCAAGTCACTTAACCCTGCTTGCCTCAGTTTCCTCATCTGTCAAATGAACTAGAGAAAGAAATGTCAAACAACTTCAGTATCTTTGCCAAGAAAATCCCAAACAAGACCATGAAGAGTTGGATACGACTGAAACAACTGAGCAACAACAAAAGTCAGCCCACAAGAATCTTTGCATTCAGTCTAGGGGTCCCTCTTTCCATTTGAGTTTGACACATCTGACACAGTTTATGGAATTCTGGAAAGGAAGTTAGGTAGATCTTCAATCTTGTTTCAGGCATTTACTAGCTGCGTGACACTGGACAAGGAACATGACGTCTTTCAGTCTCAGTGTTCTCATCAATAACATGAGGGTGATAATAGCACCTACATCCCAGGGTTGTGGTGAGGGTCAAATGAAGAAAAATGTGATTGTTTCCATGCAGTCATTTTTCAGTCCTGACTCCATTGGGAGTTTTCTTGACAAAGATACTGGAGCAGTTTGCCATTTCTTATCCAGGTCACTTTTTTATATATGAGGAAACTGAGGCAAAAAGGGACTTGCCCAGGATCACACAGCTAAGTGTATAAAGTCAGATTTGAACTCAAGTGTTCCTGACTCTAGACCCAGCACTCTATCCACTTGTCCAAAGTTAGTCCAAACATCGAAGTATAGGGCTTTAACAGTCCTCAACTTGAAAGAGTTCTATAAATGTGGCTATTACCACACAGATGGAAACATTGCACTCTCTGGGCATCTTCCTCCTCCACCTTCCTTGCCATTAGAATATAAGCTCCTTAAGGGCTAGAATTGCTTTTTTTGCCCCCAGCATTTTACACATTACCTGTAAATGAGTAAATACTTGATAAATCCTTGTAAAATGACTGACTGACTGACTACCACCTTGCTTATTTCCTTAATAATAATCCACCTTTGGGTGCAGGAAATGGCAGAGTAAAGTCAGGGAGTTGCTTGAGTTGTGCCCCAAACCCCTCTAAATACTTTTAAATAATGGCTCTAAACAAATTTTAAAGTACAGAAAGATGGAATAAAACAATTTTCCACCTCAAGAAAACTTAGAATGTCAGCAGAAGAGGTCTGTTGTAACATGGTGAGAGAAGAGCACAGCCCAGTGAAGGCCAGACTCCAGCAAACTAGGAGCAGGTGTCGGGGCAACTGAATCAGTGACAGCAGTAACTTCCAGGTGTCTCAGCCCACAGACAGTAAGGGGATAAGACAACAGGTCAGAAGGAGATTTACAGGGGTCCCTTTGCTGCTACCAAGGGCAGGACTATGTTTCATTTCCTATACTTGGATCTGGGTGGCAGTCCTGGCTCTTAGTCCCAATGCAATGAGGAGCACTAGCACAGCAAAGCTTGTGGTTGCAGGGGAACAGGGACACTGGTCACAGTTTCCAGGGCTGAAAAGAGAGCTTGTGTTTCCTCACAAACTAGTGCTCAGTACAGGAGAGTAGTATACACAACTCTCCCTAAATCATACAGCCTTGAAAGAGCCAAAAACTTACAGGTTCCCAGAATTACCTCTGAAAACAGCTACACAAAAAACCTGAAGCTTCGGACAGTGCCCTCTCCATTTGGGAAGCAGAACCCCACTTTAAAAGTCAAGAAATAGACTGAAAAATGAACAAAAAAACAGAAAAAAATATCTCACCATAGAAAGATACTATGGTGACAAGGAAGATCAAAACACATTCAGAAGAAGACAATAAAGTCAAAAATCTTGCATCCAAAGTCTCAAAGAAAAATATGAATTGGTCTCAGGTCATGGAAGAGTCAAAAAGGATTTTAAAAATATAATAAGAGAGGTAAAGGAAAAATTGGGAAGAGAAATAAAAAATTAGCAAGAAAATCATGGGGGAAAAAGAGTCAACAACTTGGTAAAGGAGGCATAAAAAAAATACTGAAGAAAATAACACTCAAAAAACCAGAATGGGCTAAATGGTTAAAGAGACACAAAAATCCAATGAAGCAAAGAAAGTCTTAAAAAGCAGAATTGACCATATGGGAAAAGATACACAAAAAGGTGGAGAAAAACAATTTTTGGCAAAGGAGGTACAGAAACTCACTGAAGAAAATAATTCCTTTAAAGTCAGAATTGGGCATGTGGAAGCTAATGACTTTCTGAGACATATAGAAACAATCAAACAAAATCAAAAGAATGACAAAATAGAAGAAAATGTGAAATACAACTGACCTAGAAAATATATCCAGGAGAGAGAATTTAGGAATTAGACCACCTGAAAATAGTAATCAAAAATGAGAGACTAGACATCATCTTTCAAGAAATTACCAAGGAAAACCACCCTGATATTTTAGAACCAGAGGGTAAAATAGAAATTGAAAGTGTCCACCAATCACCTCTGGAAAGAGATCCCAAAATGAAAACTCCCAGAAATATTATGGCTGAATTCCAGACCTCCCAGATCAAGAAGAAAATACTGAAAGCAATCAAAAGGCAGCAATTCAAATATTATGGAGCCACAGTCAGAATAACAAGATTCATCAACTTCTGTATTAAAGGATCAAAGGGTTTGGAATATGATATACTGGAGGGCAAAAAGAGCTAGGATTACGATCAAGAATCATCTACCCAGCAAAAACTGAGTATAATCCTTCTTGGGGGGGGAAATGGAGATGCAATGAAATAGAGGATTTTCAAGGATTACTGATAAAAAAGACCAAGGCTGAAGAGAAAATTTGAATTTCAAATACAAGATGCAAAAGAAGCATAAAAATGTAAACAGAAAAGAGAAATTGTAAGGAATTTGATGAGGTTAAATTATTTATATTCTTACATGAGAAAATGATATTTACAACTCCTAAAAGCTTTCTCATTATTAGAGGAGTTAGAAGTACACATAAAAATAAAGCAGAGGTATGAGTTGAGTGTGATGGTATGATTATCTAAAAAATTAAATTAAGGAATGAGAAAGAAGAATGTACTGGGAGAAGGGGAAAGAGAGAGGTAGCATGGGTTAAATTATCTGACATAGAAAAGACTTGAAAGAGATTTCACAATGTCAGGGAAAATGGAAGAAGTAGGGAGAGGAACACATGAACTTTACTCTCATTGGAATTGGCTCAAAGAGGGAATAATATATATACTCAGTTGGGTTTAGAAATCTATCTTAACCTACAGGAAAGCAGGAAGGGAAGAAGAGAAGGGAAGGGGATAAGAGTTGATAGAAAGGAGGGAAGTTTGGGGGAGGTAAAAGTCAGAAGCAAAATATTTTTGAGAATGGACAGGGTAAAGGGAGAGAAAGAGTAGGATAAACAGGGGAACATAAGATGGAAGGAAATACATAGTTGATAATCATTACTGTGGAAAACGAAGTTTTATAATGAGGTTCTCTGATAAAGATTTCATTTCTCAAACATATAGAAAATTGAGTCAAATTTATAGAAATAAGAGCCATTCCTCAGTTGATAAATGGTCAAGGAATATGAATAGGCAGTTTTCAGACAAAGTAATCAAAGCTACAGTCATATGAAAAAAAGTGCTTCTAAATCACTATTGATGTAAGAAATGCAAAATAAAACAACTCTGAGCTACCACCTCACAGATTGGTTAATATGACAGAAAAGGAAAATGACAAATGTTGGAGGAAATGTGGGAAATTTAAAACACTAATGTACTATTAGTGAAGTTGTATGTTGATTCAACCATTCTGGAGAGTAATTTGGAACTATACCCAAAGGGTTATAAAACTGTGCCTACCCTTCGACCAAGCAATACCACTACTAGGATCTGTATCCCAAAGAGATTTGAAAAAAGGAAAAGGACCTATGTATACAAAAATATTTATAGCAGCTCTTTTAGTGGTGGTAAAGTGTTAGAAACTGAAGTGATATCCATCAATTGGGGAATGGTTCAACAAGTTGTTGTATATGATTGTGATGGAACACTATTGTGCCTTAAGAAATGATGAGCAGAATGCTTTCAGAAAGGCATGGAAAGATTTACACAAACTGATGCAAGTGAAATAAGCAGAACCAGGAGAACATTGTACATAATAACAGCAACATTGTATGATGATCTACTATGAATAACTTATTCTTAGCAATACAATGATCCAAGACAATTCTGCAGGATTTATGATAAAAGGTACTGCCTATCTCCAGAGAAAGCCCTGGTAGAGTCTGAATGCAGATCAAAAATACCTTTTCTTTATTGTTCTTGGGGTTTTTGTCTGTTTTCCTTCGCAGAATAATTTATATGGAAATGTTTTTGCTTGATTACATACATATAATCTATATCAAATTGCTTGCCTTCTCAACAGGGGGAAAGAGAGGGTACAAAAGAAAATAGAACTCAAAATTTGAAGAAAAAAAGAATGTTAAAACTGTTTTTACATGTAATTGGGGGAAAATAAAATATTGTTTAGAAATCACAAAGACAAAAGTAATGAAAAGAACGTACATTTATATTATGCTTTGCTTTTCCTATGACAACCTTGTGAGGAAGACATGTGTTCTATATGGAATTGTACCTTGAGTTTATCACCCTCATTGGGACAGACATGGGTCACACTGTTCTCATTCCCATATTACTTACCAAAAAAGTTTCCTGTCCTGGGAATTTCTGCACAGGGTAGCTGAAAGGAGTTTGTGACCACATATGGAAGTATTTACACCCACTTCCATTGCTACAAAGTTCCAGCACTTACCCTGGGCTCTAAAAGCCTCCATTAAGGGAGCCAATGTGCATTACTCAAATCTGAGTAATGGCCAGGAATGATACTGAACACCACCTGGTTGGTAGTGCTTACTATATACCCCGGGTGAGAAGACTGGGATTCAGGTGGCTAAACAACTTATAGGGCTCTCCTGGTCCTGTGTGTCCTCTCAGTATATTTTGTCAAAAACTGTATCTATGGATGCCTTCATTTCCTGAACCACTATGCTAGATTCTACCCCTGGAATCATCCCAGACTCACCCAGATGAACTCTGGTTTTATCTTGCCCAGATCCAGGCCTCCACATCATTTCTGTACAGTCTCCAAACCATGCTACCAGTCTGATTCCCCCTTTCTATCTCCCTCTAGATGTAGTCTCCCCACATTAATATGTAAGTCCTTAGGGTGTAGGAAGTGTCTTCTTTTTTGTATCTATAGTCCCACAGTTTAGTACAGTGCCTGGCACATATTAAGTACTTACTGAATTTCTATCTATCCATCGTCATCTATCTCTGTCTCTCCAGAACTGAAAGAGGGTCAACTAGCAGAGACCTGTTACAAAAAATGCGACTCAGTAAGCAAACAATGTTAATGCTAGGGATTAATTTGATCTGGAAAGTACTAGTAGGTGGTGAAGTACAAAAGACCCTGGAAAAATTAGTGGGATAGAAGTCAAGAGCTTATACATCAAAGCATGAACCTCTAGATTGTACAAATAATGTTTTTTAAAACTTTATATGTACAATTTCAGCTGACATCTTTATAGTCTTCATCCTATCAGTGCCTGATTTAAAATCACTGCCTGAATTGAAATGATTATGGTGAAGAAATATACAAAATTAGTAAATCTCATATGAGAGAATGAGTGTCTACAGAAGGAACTTCTCTCCATGCAGGAAATGAAGGATAGATGAATCCTCCTTCCTGAAAAGAGAATGTGGCAAACATCTTACCTAATATAATCAAAGTTCCAAATGGGATACATAATCTTGATCAGGAGTTTGTTATCCGAGATCTGTGAAAAAAATCTTAATAGAAAATTTCTATTATAAAGTTCTGATACCCAAAATATTGGAAATTGATAACAAATACGTAAAACTCCAAAAACCATCCCCTGGTTGATAAATGATCATGTGATATGAACAGGAAGTTGTCAAGTGAAGGAAAAAGACAATCATTTAAAAGGCAGTAGGAGGGATAGGCATACTAATGCATTGTTGGAGGAGTTGTGAATTGATCCAACCATTCTGGAAAGTATTTTGGAATTATACCAAAAAGTCATTCAAGCATGCATACTCTACATTCAGTTATACTACTATTAAGTGGATACTCTGAAGGGATCAAAGAAAGAAGAAGTCCTATATGTAGAAAAATATTCATAGCAAAACTTTTTATTATAGCAAAGAACTAGAAGCAAAGTACCCATCAATTGATAGATGTTTGAATGAATTATAGTATATGAATGTAATAAAATATTACTGTGCCATAAGGAATTATGAAAAGGAAGGATTCAGACAAATCTGGGAGGACTTTGTAGCAACTGACAAAGAATAAACACAAAATGACCACAACACTGGAAATTTTAAAAACTGAAACATTTAAGAACTCTAACCAATCACTACTCTATGGTGATGAAGTATTCCTTCTATTCATTGGTGGAAAGATGGTACAGTGTGGATGCAGAATGCGACATACATTTCCAGAGATAATCATTTATAATAAGCAACTACGTGGCTCAATGGAGAGTGCTGAGGCTGGAATCAGGAAGACCCGAGTT
The DNA here is from genome assembly GCA_023548195.1 of Bettongia penicillata ogilbyi. Lineage (NCBI taxonomy): Eukaryota > Metazoa > Chordata > Mammalia > Diprotodontia > Potoroidae > Bettongia > Bettongia penicillata. Next base: position 4,254,859 of record JAJHZJ010000107.1, on the reverse strand, counting down.
CAAATGCAACCTCAGACACTTACTAGTTGTGTGACAGTAGGCAAATCACTTAACTTCTGTTTGCCTTAATCCAGCACTGAAGGAAGTGACAAACCACTCCATTATTGTTGCCAAGAAAACCCTATGGACAATACAATCTTACAGGGTTATACAGAGTCAGATGAGAATGAATGATAAATATTTTTGTTAGAAGAGAAACCTTTCGTGTGAATGTGGTGGGGAAGAGATTGAGGGGAAGAGCAAGTAAGAATGGTGGTGAGATACAAAAAAAAAGGAAGACATGAAGTTGATTCGTAGTTTCATGCACAATCCCCATTTTCTTGCCTTCTTTGTGTATATAAATATTCATGTTCCTTGATTTCCCAATTAAGAATAAAAACATTTTAAATTATAGTGAGATGAAAATTAGATTGCTATTATTCTAACTGGAGTTACCTCACCATTGTTTAGAATTCAATGGAAATCAATGGAAAATTAGACGGACTATTGTTAATAAGGAATCAGATTCCCAGGTATTCAGGGTTATTGTACATTGAATTTCATGTTTTTCTTTGTGGTAGGTTTCTGGAGGTATCCATGATAGACTGTTTATCTGGAGTCCTGGTCAAATTAATATGTGTTATCTCCACTATTACAATGCAACCTCCTTGAGAGTAGAGAGTGTATTTTTTTCTATTTGTAACCCTAGCACTGAGTGCACTGCTTTGTACATAATAAGCACTTAATAAATGTTTTATTCATTCATTCATTTGAACACTCATACCCAGAATACAGTAAATTCATTGAGGGAAAGACTTTTGTGTCCAGCCTCAAACCAAGAGAGGTAGATGAGGGATGGATCTATTCAGGAACAGGTGTTAGGAACTGTCAAGAGAATGAATGAAGTAATGTGGCATTCCAGAAGAGACCTGGAATTAAGTGCAGATGCTGACATTTGCTCATTGTGACCTCATGCTAAATATCTGACTTCTCAGAACTCTGGTTTTCTCATCTGAAATGGGGGAGTGCAATGCTGTAGTTTCTATATCATATGCATGTTGTAAGGAGCAGATGAAATATATATGTGTGGGTATATATGTGTACCATACTCACACACACATACATACATTATATATACAAATATGTAATTGCAAATGAACTAATATATAACTAATGTACTTATGTGTGTGCCTTTTACAAATCCTTTAACATTACCTACCTCTATATTAAATCCATGATCACTAGCACTATATAAATATCTGTAATTATTTCTGGTGTGAGAATCGGCATTTCAAATAAAATTTTGAGGCAAGCACTTTTTTATATGCCAAATGACCTAACAAACCACTTTTGAGACAGTTTGGGACCAGGGCAAATTGATTCCAAAACAACATTCATAGGGTGCAGACACTGGAGGGGGACAACTGTATATGACCAAAAAGATAGTCTATATTAACCTAGAATGGTGCATATAAGCCACATGGGGAGCTAAAAACTTAGGCAAAGAAAGGAAAGGATTGGAAGTTTGGGAAAGTCCAAGTTTAATATGTAGTGTCTGTTGCATGACATGGTACAAAGCCACAAGCTGACTGATAATAGTGATATAAAGAAGAAAATATTTAATCAACTGCATAATATGTACATAGGTAGTCTGATCAGTATTGGTGTGATTTAAATGATTGTAAATGAAATTCTCTGTGCTGAGTGTGTCTCATTAGGTCAATAGTACAATGCCTCTTGATATATGTATTCTATCCTATTTTCAACTTGATTTCATAAATTATATTGAACATTCTATTTTAGTAGACTCACTAAAAGAAGAGTCCATATTGGTGTTAGGGGCATCAGCAGCAACCCAGTAACGAGGATATTATTAGCAAGCTGCTTACTGGAATGTTCATTAATTAATTCATTAATGGCATTCCAAAACTGGAATGATGTTCTGGAATGCCACATCTGGGGGAAAGATTGGAGAAGCAGCCTCACAAAGGTGGTGGCAGGAGGTTTCTGAACACAATCCATTATTTTCCATACCAAGAAAAAAATGGCATTGCTCTCCAGTATGCAGAATACCAGCTTAATTACTGATTAGAATCCCATACAGTGTATGTATAAATTGCATTCCCCAGTATCAAAAATCCATGGTGGCTAGAATAAAAGAGTAAAGGATGAGCCACTTTCAAAATAACTCCAAAAATGTCCTCCCTATTACTGGGTCTCTTGTATATGGAGCTTGCTGTGGATCCTACAGCTGTCTCTGTCTCTTTTTCTCTCTGACTCTGTCTCTGTGCATGTGTGTCTCTGTATCTCTCTGTGTCTGTGTGTGTGTCTCTCTCTGTCTCTGACTGCGTTTGTACTTTCATGTGTGTTCATATGTCTGTCTTCTTTTCCTCTCTTGTCACACATAACAAGTTCCTGTGTAAATATACTGCTGTAACTAGACATATGTGAGTGATGTTACTGAGCGTCACATCTGGATTTTCAATACCAACCTTCTCATTATTATAGTTAGTTCCTGAACCCTAGATATCCAGGAACTTGGAACAGATAGGAAGAAATTCAACTTAATTTAATGACTATTTGCTAAGCATCTACTAAGTGTATGTCACTGTACTAGATACTAGGAGTACAAAGACAAAAAATGAAATAGTCCCTGTCCTCAAAGAATCTGTTGACTATCTTCTCCTCTCCCCTTTGTATAAAAGCCTTTGTAGAAAACCTAGATATGAGAATTTGCTCTCAAGGGATGAATTGTAAAGGAAATCAGTCTGCTGACTTTATGGTTATCAGTGTGGCAGACACAGCCCTCTGCTTTTCCATTCAGGTATCCCCAGAGACTAGAGGCAGCTAGAAAGCATAATGTATAGAGTGCTGGGCCTGGAGTCAGGAAGACTCATCTTCCTAAGTTCAAATCTGGCCTCAGACTCTTACTAGTTGTGTGATCTTGGGCAAGTCACTTAAGCCTGTTTGCCTCAGTTTCCTCATCTGTAAAATCAGAAGGAAATGACAACCCACTCCAATATCTTTGCCAAGAAAACCCCAAATGGGGTCATGAAGATTTGAATACAACTGGAAAATGACTCAACAACAGAGTCTAGAGCAGGGGTTCTGTGTTATAGACCCTTCTGGCAGTCTGGCAACCCTTTCAAAAATGTTTTTAAATGCATATAATTAAATACATAGGATTACAAAGGAAACTAATTATATTGAAATATAGTTATCAAAATACACAAAAAAAAGTTCATAGACTCCAGGTTAAGAACCTGTGAGATCTAGAGGTTTAGTAGTTTGCTCTTGATCACATAGGTAGCTAGTAACTGTCTAACTCCCAGATCCTGAGTCCTCATTTCCCTTTCTAGAGAATTCCTACACAGGATTATCAGTGAGAAGTACATGGCCATATATAGAAGAGTTGTCATAACCTTCTCACTTATAGCCTCTATTCAGAATGGGGTTGTCACATCATTGTCCCAAATAACCCCAAGCAAAAATTCTAGCTGGCACAGTCCATTGTGCACCCCCTAAATATTGGGCAATTAATAGCTGAGGAGGCTGCTTCCTCCTTCCATATAGCCTTGCAATGAATCTCATCTAAAAATACAACCACAAGTGACTCAAATAGTCTACTCTCTGCACCTCTAGACGAGATATATTAATACCACTGTTATATTCTTTCCACACTTAGTCAGAAAAATCTAGTGGCTACCACTATACCAGACACATGAACACCAGCATCAGAAGAATAATTATAGGCAGCTAGAAGCCCTTCTTTTGTTTCACGCATATCTATCTGCCTTTAAACCCAAGTGACCCCTGAGTCTAATAGAGAAAGATGAAACAGCTCACTCACAGTCATACAACTAGCAAGTGTTAGGCCTGGATGGTTTTTTCTTCATTCATTTGATTCAAATTCAAGTCTCTTTACTCTAGATTCAGTTTCCCATGTAACCATTTGCACTTAAATCCTCGCTGCTGGGTCACTCTCTTGTCTCTTCCAACTCCACATGGGTTGCCTTGCCTGGTGAAAAGGATTCTACTCCAAAGCCATATCCTCAGAATTCTCTGCCGTACTGCTCACTTCCCTCCCAGCTCACGTTCTGGTCTGCTCCAGCTCACACAGCCTTCCTTCCCCCTAGGAGAATGCTTCCACCATTTCCTCTCCCTTTCCAACTACCCTTTATGTGGTATCTTCCCCATTTAGATTGTAAATCCTTGAAATTAAAGTCCATCTTGTTTTCCTTTTCTTTATTTTAATCCCTGGGCCTTTGTACAGTGCAAGTCCCATAGGAATCAATTAATAAATGCTTCATCTAATCTCATGTAAAGATACTACCTCTTGACATGCAAGGAATGAAATTCTAGAGCATTCCACAAGTTCACAAAATATTGCCTTCAATTTTTTTGTGGGGGAAACAATGTGATATAGTGGAAAGTCAAATCAATAGGCATTTACTAACCAACTACTATGTGCTGGGAATTGGGCTAAGCACTGAGGATGCAAAGAAAGGCTCTGTCATAATGGAAAGAATAGTGGAGTGGAGACTTTAATTTGAGTTCCATTTATACCACTAACTTTCTGTGTGACCCTTGACAAGTCACTTTATGACTCAGTTTCAGTTTCCTTATTTGTCAAATATGGAGGTTAGACTGGAGTTCCAAGTTCCCTTCCATTTCTGACATTTTATAACCTAAACACTTTAGATAAATATAAGATTAAGTCAAAAATTAATGCTAAGTAGCAAATGCTACTTTGTCTGTGAGTATGCTTCATTCATGTAACTAACTTCAGGGAAGATTAGTCATTACCTGATCAACAGGGAGGGCAAGGAAAAAGTTATAAAGGAGGAAACTGGCAAGTGACCCATAGTAGGTGTTCACAATACAATATGAGCTTTTCTGTTTTCTAATATATTTTTATTAGAAATAACAAATATACATAAATCATTAAAGGAATTAAGTTTTACGAGTATATGTTTCTATCCCAGATCCATGCTGGGCCCAGTCTCTTTCTCTATATCCATCCAAGCTCCAAGATAAAAGTAAGGAAATAGATAGAGGCATGATTTTCAAAGATCCAGATGTTTCCAAAGATCCAGCTGGTTGGCATTGTAAATAAAACATTTGAGTGATTAGCAAGTCTTTCTGCTTTCCTTTCTGCCAGGGGCAGGAATAGGTGAGAATATTTGAGGAGTGCCAGGAAAATCTCATGGGACTAGAACTCAGATCTTCTGACTTCAAGTTCAGGGTTTTCTTACCTATAATACTTTGATATTCAGGAAGAGGGGGGAGAAGAGGAGGAAGGAAGAAAGGGAGAGGGAGGGGAAACAAAGGCCTTACTGAATTAGATCTTTGTGTGGGCCTGGACCACAGCCACAGTAGACTTTGGGGGATACTTTCCATTTAGGGACAACTGTTCCCAACTGGAACCATGTCTTTCCCAGTTCCTTGTAATTACCTATGCATCCTCATTAATACATAGCACATGCACCACCACCACCACCCTCAAGGAGTCTTGTGAGGTACGAGAGCTAAGTCTATCCAAAAGTAGCTACCACCCCTCCCACCTTTGTCTATCCCTCACTTTAAACGTAGGAAGAGAGTTGCTGAAGTTAGTCAAGAGACCGTCATGGGGACAGTTGCCTCAGACAACCTCCCTAACAAGAGAACAGTCAGTCCTGTCCAGTTTGAGTCCATCTGAGGAGGCATTTGTTGATACCACATCCTAGTTTGTTCTGCGTTGTCACCCTGCATTACACCACCACACCCCATCAGATGACATAACCTCCTTCTCCCCACCTCTGCCTCCCCCTTCATCCCACTGCCCCCCCCCAAGGCTGTCGTAACTCAGCCTTGGATGACACATCCCTGCTGAAATTGGAAACCTGGTGTTTGTATGTGTACAAGCCTGTTTATTTGTTTGTCTGCTTAAGGGCAAGGATGCTTCAAAGAACCAGATTTTTTTTTTCAATTTTCCGCCTTTCTTCTTTACTTCTGACTCACCAGCCCCACAGCAAAGGCTTCCAGAGGTATCCCTGATCCAGGAGCAAAGAATAGGGAACCACTTCAGTCTCATGGTATCAGTGATGCATTCCTAACTGCTCCAAGCATGGGGCATGATGATAGAAGCCACTAAAGTGAAGTAACTTGCAATGAAGAAAGAGACCAGCCTGTTGTAATCCCTTTAAAGCTGATGTAAACAACAAACAGCAGCGCAGGAAACTGCTGGTAAACAGGAAGACACCGATCCCTGATAGGGCTCCTCCAGGGCCCCTTCCTACCCAGTAGCTCCTTCTCTCTCCCAATTCCCACCCTGAGCTGGCCTCTTCTGCCCACCTTTCTCCTGTTGGTCTGTCTACCCCTCTCCTGAAGGGCAGAATACAGGTGAAAGGCGACTCCCACTCACACTGGCTGCTCTGAAAGAAGTTGAATCACAGCCTGCTCATAGAATCTTAGAGACTGAAGGAAACTTGGAGATGTTCTAGCCCATGGATTCTTCACCATTTTTTTGGTACCATGGACCCCTTTGGGCAGTCTGGTGAAGCCAACCGATCCCTTCTCAGAAGAATGTTTTGAAACACATAAAATACTTAGGATTGAGAAGGAAGCCAATTAGCAAATTTTTTAACAAAACCACAAGATCTGGTCCTGATCTAGTCCTACCCTTCCTTAATAAGACAAGAAGACTATACAGGAAAGAGAACTAAAGTGCCTTGCCCAAGACGACACTGTTATAGCAAAGCGAGGATTCAAATCCAGGTCCTCAGGCTCCAAATCCATTGCCCTTTCCATTCCCCCACATTGTTACTCACCCAGAGAGCATTTTTACATAACTCTTGACAGACAAAACACTTTACATACATCATCACAACATGCGGGACAGGACAGTGGAGACCTAGTTAGGGGAAATGACTTGCCCCTAATCATGCAACTGGTCAATGATGAGGCCAGAACTAGGACCCACACTTCACAGCTCCCAATGCTCTTTCCAAAGCACCTAGATGCTTCTCATTCTCTCAGTCCAGTAGTCAGCAGTTTCGGTTACTTTTCTCAGGGCCTCTGAGCAGGGTCTTCCCACATGGATCCCAATTAACCAAAAATTGAGTTCAATAGCCTACCTTTTATAAACAGGGGTTAACCTTAGAGGGATGAAGAACCTGTGACCTCAAAGCCACATGTCCTCAAGTCTAAGTCCTCAAGTGCAGCCCTTTGACTGAATCCAAACCTCACAGAGCAAATCCTTTTGAGAAAAAAAAAAAGACCTAGAAAGTCACATGTGGCCTAGAGACCGCAGGTTCCCCACTCTTGGAGTATAAAGGAAAAAGTATTACTATCTAGGAAGGCATACCTCTCCTATTTTGGACTTGTGAAAATGATTATCTGAGTCTAAGGGTGAGCCCTTATTTTCATCCCTGTTAAATCTCATGGAATTTGGTTCATCCCTGAATTTTTCGGATGCTGGTACTATCTATCATTCAATGTGTTGAGCTGTCCTTCCCTAACATATGCAGATCTGATAAGCTTGCCATCTATACCTTCATCCACATCTGAACTAGAGAAAAGAATTCAATTCAATAAAAAGTTCCATTCAATAACCATTTATTAAGTTCCTACAATGTAGCAGGAATTGTGCTAAATTCTAATGATACAAAATAAGAAAAAGATAATTCATGCCCTGAAGGAACTTACAATCTTGGCTTCAAATCCTGGTTCTTCTGATTAGAGGCAGTGTGATCTCAGACAAGTCACCTAACTCTCTGAACCTTGTTTTCTCCATCTGTAAAATGAATATTACAATATTTGCATTCAACATTTCATAGGATTACTGTGGGGCTTATACGAGTTAATTTAAAAAAAAAGAACTCTTTATAACTGTCTGAAATATCCTTATTAGCTTAGGCACAGACAGAAAGAAAAATAATCTGACCCATGACCATACCACATCTAAGCTAAATCCAGATTTGAATCTTCAAAAGGGAGGCAATGTGTTCAGTGGGTTTAGCGGTGACCCAGGAAACTGAGCACAAGTTTAACTGGAATATATGCAAGCTTTGTCAGACCGCTGTGCCTTCTAATGCTTCCATTTATCTAGCTCCTGAATGGAAATAATAGTGCTTGCCTCTGCCATTAGTTGTCACTAATGTGCACTGGAAGAAAGGAAATTAACAAACCAAAGTTATTTCCAGATTACTTATCACCATGTGCACATATGTTTCAAATACAGGAATATCACAGAACCGTTGGCTAGAAGCGCAAGGGAGATAGATCACTGAACTTCAATTCCTCATTTTACAGGTAAAGAAGCTGAAGTCTATAGAGGGAAAGTGACATACCTAGGGTCATAAGTAGCTTTCACCCAGAATTCAAAACTTTTACCAAACCTAGAACATTACTCCATAGGAAGTTGTGCTGAAATGGCCATAGAACTTAATAATACGGTGGAGAGGGGAAAGGGAAGGCATTTCTATTAAATCAAATTTATAGATCCTTCTAGTCCTCTAGAGCAGCAAAGGGACTTTTTTGATCTCAGAAATCATGGTTCTTATCCTTGAAATATCCTTGAAACACTGTACTAGACAGAAATCAGATTCACAGGAAGCAAGGAAAAGAAATAAGCATTTATTAAGCACCTACTGTGTGCCAGAACCTTATTATGCTAAGTCTTTATGAATATTAAATATTATCATAGATTTAAATCTGGGAGGGACCAATCTGCTGAGTTTATAGAAAAAGAAACTGAGTCCTAGAGAATTTAACTAATTTGCCCAAGCTCATACAGCTTATAAGTAGGGGAAAGCTGGGAATTGAACTGTGGTCTTCTGACCAGAGAGACATCCCTCTTTCTACTACCCCATGCAACCTCTTTCTGTGCAAGCACAAACCTGCCTATTCATAAGGAGATCAGCAATTAGCCTCACACTGCTCTAAAATCTTGAAAAATCATTTAGGGTCATTAAAATAGAACAAGGCCATTAAATGTGACCTTAGATCAAAGATTCATTGAGTTGAAAGAAAACTTAAAAGTCATCTATACCAACCTCCTACCCCATACAGAAACCCATCCTAAGGCATTTTTAACAGATGCTATTCTAAGTGTTAGGAGACTTTCTGAATTATCTAGATTCTAATTCCAATTCTGTCACTGACTCTCTGTGTGCTTTGACATTTCTGGGCCTCAATTTCTTTATCTGTGAAATTAGAATGATAATATTACTTAACTGAAAGGGCTTCTGGACCAAATGATCACTTGAAGTCTCATCTCAGTACTGGAATCTAAAAGTCTATGACATAAGGTATAAAGATTAGGGATGGGTCCCCAAGCCATCTTAATATCCCTTAATAACTTATTAAAGATATGACATCCCTGAAATAATTTCAGGTTTTCTGAAAGTAACTTATATTTCCTATATCAGATTGCTTACTATCTTAGGGAGGGAGAAGAAAAGGGAAGGAGGAATAAAATTTGGAACTCAAAACTTTTTTAAAATGTTAAAAATTGTTTTCACATGTAATTAGAGGGAAAATAAAGTGTTATTTAAAAAGAAGAAAGTAACTTATATTTCCAACCTTGGAAGTATAAATCCTATAATTTTACTGTACACCATGTGAAATAGTAAACTTATAGAACTTAGTGCAGTTGGTTAGAAAACAGTGGATCCACTGTAAAACTTAGTTTCCTCACCTGTAAAATGACGATGGTAATAACAGAGATATTATAACAAGGCTGTGAGGCTTAGATGTGGTCATTTACACGAAACACTTTAAAAACCTTAAGACACAATTTAAATATCTGTAATTAATAGGATTACTATTAGCTTAGATGCTTAGCCACAACAGCCTTTAAAATTCTTAGCATTTAGAGTAGGTGGTATTCACATGGGGTCTGTGAATAGTTGTCAGGGGGCCTGTGAACTTGAATGGGGGGCGGGGAATTACATATTTATTTTCACTAACTGCTAATTGAAATTTAACATTTCCTTCAATTATAAATTATTTTTGAAATTATTCTGAGAAGTCCATAGGTGTCACCAAACTGTTAATAGGGACTATGACATAAAAAAGGGCAGGAGATGGGGGGGCGTGGGGAGGGAATGGACTGGTATGAGAACACCTAATTTAGAGATAGATGAACCTATCTTTTAGACTACTTAATGAATTCTCTAGTGAATGCAAAATTCCCTGTTTCCTAGCCTTTAGTTAAACACAGCTGGGTACAATGTTTGCCCCATGCCACAACCCAGTCAAGAAGACTTTTATCATGTTTCCAAGATATCTATTCCCCATCCAATATTCAAATCTAATATATTATAATCCAATATTTCGAATATCTGTGAATTGTCAGTATAACTCTGAAATCAGCCCCATGATCTGTTGATGTAGATCACAAGTCTATTACACCTGAGTCGCTAATTTCATAAATTTCTTTGGATGAAAAATTAATCATCTGTTCATCAGATGATTATGTAAATTATGTAAATTTACATTTTATGTAAATTATGCCTATTTATGTAAATTAGCCTATTTATATGTAGCTTAGCTGATCCTCAGAAAACAGACATTACTACCAGGGTCATCCTCAAAGTCTTTTTAATTTAGTAGAACTTGCCAGGTTTTGGTTCCACTAACATAGCCTTGAAGAACCAAAGGTTCCATTGATTAGAGAAAGGCAAATCAAGACAACTCTGAGGTACCATATCATACCTCTCAGATTGGTTAATGTGACAAAACAGGAAAATGATAAATGTTGAAGAAGATGAAGGAAAATTGGAACACTAATGCATTATTGGTGGAGTTGTGAACTGATCTAATCATTCTGGAAAACAATTCGGACCTATGACCAAAGGGCTATAAAAATGTTCATACCCTTTGACCCAGAAATGCCACTTCTAGGTCTATATCTCAGAGATCATATAAATGGGAGAAGGACCCACATGTACAAAAATATTTATAGCAGCTCTTTTTGTGGTGGCAAAGAATTGGAAATTGAGAGTATGTCCATCAATGGGAGAATGGCTGAACAAATTGTGGAATATGAATACAATGGGATACTATTGCTATAAAAAGTGATGAGCAGGTATACTTCAGAAAAACCTGAAAAGACTTATATGAGCTCATTCTGAGTGAAATGAGCAGAACCAGGAGAACATTGTTCATAGTAACAGCCACATTGTGCAATGACTGACTTTGGTAGACTTAGCTCTTCTCATCAATGCAAGGATCTAAGACAATTCCAGAAGACTCACAAAGGAAAATGCTGTCCACATCCAAAGAAAGAACTTTGGAGCCTGAATGCAGATGGAAGCATACTATTTGCTCTCCTTTTCTTTTGTTATTTTGTATTGTTTCTTCTTTCTCATGGTTCCTCCCATTGGTTCTAATTCTTCATTACATCATGACTAATGTGAAAATATGTTTAATATGAATGTATAAGTAGAGCCCATACCAGTTAGCATGCCATCTTGGAGAGGGGGGAGGAGAAAGAGGAGAGAAAATTTAGAACTCAAAATCTTGTGGAAGTGAATGCCAAAAACTAAAAAACAAATTATTTATTTATTTTTAAAAAAGAAAAGAAAAGGAACAAAGGTCCCATTCTACACCATCAGGAGGCATTGGAGGAGGACATGAGTGGAGACCAAGACATCATTCAAATCTTCAGGAAACTCGCAGATTTTAGCCTCCTTTCACTGCATGATTTTTCCACATCAACCACATCCTGGAATCTATGGACAAGAGGAGACTTTTAGAGGTTGGCCATCTAGTTAATCTCATATCTTCACTTCAGATGGGCAATAGAACAATAGTCCAACCACCCCCACAAGAGAGACTTCTCATTTCACCTAGGCTATAGCTTCCTAATCAGAGAGGAATAGACTTCATCACTGGGAAACAGGTTCTTAGATACAAACAAAGGCATTTTGCAGAATACCATAAAGGGGTTTCTTTTTCAGGAACAGACTGGATTAGAGGGGTTCTGAAGTCCCATTCAGTTCTTGAGAGTCTGTGATTCCATGGTTTCCCATTTCAATGAAGTTCAAGAAAGCAGAGAGCTCCCCTCTGCCCATTTGACTGATAAACAGGAAAGTCATTCAGATCTCTAAGTAACCACAGAGTTCAGGGATTGGCAAAAACCCCTTTCTGGAGAACCTGGGCGGGTTGCTTGTCACATGTGTGGATTCAGAGCACAGCTGGCAAAGGCTCTGCCTTACCATGTGATTTCCAGATAGTCATGGGTCAATTCTATCCTAGCATGTCAGAAGCTTCCTTTGTTTTGCAACCCAAATAGTATGGAAGATATCCAGGTAGGTGCCCAGAGCCAATGTTTCAATGATCCATCACGCATAGTGTAGTGGAAAGAGAATCAAATTTAGAGTCAGGACCTTGATTCAAAATGTTGGGCAAGTTGTAAGACATCTCTAGGCCTTTCCTCATCTATAAAATAAACTTAGAGATTGGATTAGATTATCTACCAATAAGCATCTATAAAGCTCTTATTATCTCCTAAGCACCATGCTAGGAACTGGAGAAAAAAAGACAAAAATGAAATATTCCCTGCTCTCAAGGAGCTTACAGGAGAACCAACATGTACATATTTAACTATATGCTAATAACAATAACATTTATATAGCACTTACAATGTGCCAGCATCATTTGACCCTCACAACAATTCTGGGAGGTAGGTACCATTCTTATATTACCTATTATTCTTATATTTCCAATATATGAGACAAGGGCCCCCTAGAAATGCTAAGAGAGCATCTAATCAACCCCCTTTACATTTTATGGATAAGGAAATTGAGGCAAAAGTTCAGTGACTTGACTAGTAAGTCAAGTACTAGTAAGTACTAGCTAGTAAGTCTCTGAGGCTGGATTTAAATTCAGGTCTTCCTGACTCCAGACTTAGAACTCTATCTGCTATATCACCTAGCTGCTCCTAAATAAATACAAGTTAATGGGGAGGGGGAGGGGGATGTGAGTGCTAGCAGTTGGAAGGACCAGGAAAGGCTTCATAGAGAATATGTACTTGGGCTGAGTTTTGAAGGAAACCAGGGATTCTAAGAGGTGAAGGTGAAAAAGGAGTGCATTCTAGACACAGGGCAAAGGCCTGGTGATGGGAGATGAGCTATTGTGTATGAGGAACCATTAAAAAGCTAGTCTGGCTAAACCACAGAAAGGAGAAATGGAAGCAAATATATTACAAAGTTGTAATGGGAAATTAGGACCAGGTTCTGAAGAGCTTTAAAAGCCAGTAAGAATTTAGATTTAATCTTCAAGGCACTGGAGTTTATTTAGTAGGACAAGGACATATTTAGATTTGTACTTTAGAAAAATCCCTTTAGTATAAATTGAAAAATTGAAGTTGGGAGAGAATGAGGCAGGAAGAACACTCAGGAGGGCATTGTTGTAATCTAGGGGAGAGGTGGTGAGAGCCTGAAAGGAGGAGGGGGGCGAGGTGTTGTGGGAACAGAGAGAATGGGATGGTACTGAGAGATGTGGTAGAGGGGGAAGCAGGATCACCCCGAAGATCCATTCTACTTCTAAATTCTCTGACTGAAAAGTGCCGCAGACGGGGCTCCAATGTTCATATGAGGCATATGGCGTATGCATTAGCATCTCCAAGAGCACAACCCAAGTGGTGTAAAAAAAAAAAAAAAAGGAAGACCACAAATGGTGAATGTGTAAGCATATAAGCATAAGACATGCCGACCAAGGAGGAGGGGCGGAGAGTAGTGGGGAACTCAGGAGTGGAGAAATGTTAGAAGTAGAGAACCCCAACTGTTTTGGGTTCTGGAGCATATCAGACAAGGGACCCCTAGAAATGCTGAGTAGAGCTGGAAAATATCTAAGAAAACATCTACTCAACCCCCTCGTTTTACAAGTGAGAAAACTGAGATGCAAGAAAAGGGAGATGACTTATCTGGTCATATAGGTCACAAGTAACAGAGCCAGCAAGGAACTCAGATCCTCCAGCTGCAGAGTTGGAGTACGTCATTCTTTCCCACTTTCCCACTGGCTTCTTAGGATGAGTCCTTTCATTCTCACCCAGCATTTATTTTGCTGTTTCGTTGTTCAGTCGTTTCAGTTGTGTCCAACTCCTTTTGGGATTTTCTTGGCAGATATATTGGAATGGTTTGCCATTTCTTTCTCCTGCTCATTGAACAGATAGGGAAACTGAGGAACCTGCTTGGGGTTAAATGACTTGCCCAGGGACACACAGCTAGTAAGTGTCTGAGGCTACATTTGAATGCAGGTCTCCCTGACTTCAAACTTAGTACTCTATCCACTGGGCCATCTAATTGCCTTGAGCATTCATTTGCAGTTCCTAATTTAATCTCCCATGTCATCTCCAGACTTAAATGCACAGCCATATCATCAAGAGCTTTGGACCTGGGTTTGAATCTAGATTCTACCTTCTATTACCCAGGTATTCTTAAGACACTTGACTGCACTGAGCCTTGATTTCTACTTGTGTGAAATGAAGGGGTTATACAACAATCCCTTCCAGCTTGAAATTCCAGTGACTGGGTACAGTGCACATCAGCTCCAATTATTACAGCCTAAGATAGTGTGAGCACCTTTGGGTAACACTTCACACTGTGACTCATTACAGTCCACCAAAGCCCATAAGTCTTTTGACTGTACCAGTTGGCTTTGCTCAGAGAGGGAAAGAGAAGAAGAAGAAAACTCTACTGCATAGCTCAGATTGTACTTCTAGGCCCAGTCAATCATCTCAACTACACATGACCTTGGTCGCAAGGGGAACTTGGTGACAAAGAATGAGTGGGCAAAGGCATCACCACTACTGAAAAACCATGGCAAAGTGAATGTCTTAATGATGGTGGGTAAGGAGAGGCATCACTGATCCTGACTCTTCTTTTCATAACTGAGAGACCTTGGGCTAGCTTGTCATCTCTGTTTCTTCCTTGATTTTTGCTTGTTTGAGGCAATCAGGGTTAAGTGATTTGCCTGGGGTCACAGAGCTAGTGTATGTCTGATGTTGGATTTGAACTCAAGTCCTCCTGACTTCAGAGCCAGTGCTCTATCCATTGCATCACCTAACCGCCCCCTTCTTGTTTCTTCATTTGTAAAATAATGGGGTAGGTCTAGAACATTTTTAAGGTCCCTTAGTGCTCTAAGTCTGTGATTCCAGGACCACTGGCCTGGAAATATCTCTATTGATTTGGAAGATGGCTCACTTGTCCCTGGGGAATATCAGACACACTGGAAGCTGTCAGCCAATCTTCCTTTCACTATTTCCATCCCTCTCCACTTTCCTGCTTTCCTAATGAGGTTCCCACCAATGCAAAAAGGTTCATCTACTACACACATGAACACATACATGTACATACATGCATGCCTACACACACAACTGATCCTTACATCCTGAAATGACACTACAAATTCTCTGGGAGTTTTATATCCAATCTGGACCCTGGTTCCTACCAGCCAGAGCCCCTTAGGGTACCTGAGAGGAAGAATCAAATCCATGTAGGCTCTCTGAACTTGGTAGCTGTAGACAGAGAAGAAAAAGCCCAAACAGAGCCAGTCCCTAGAAGCCACTGTCCTGCTCTGCCAGGAGTTTCTTGGCAGCCAATTCGCACACAGAAAGGTTAACAGGATGTGCCCGTCCTCCTCCGCCCTCAGCTCCAGCAAGAACAGCCCCATGGTGCCCTTTCAAGCAAGTGTACAGCAATAAGGCAAACAGGCCTGCAGAGGAGATTGCAACATTCTCCTAGGGGAGGTGGGCACAGCCCAGGCCAGCTACTGCCAAGAGATATTGGCAGGGGGAGGAATAAGAGGGAGTGCAGAGAAAAGAGGAAAAGAATGCATAGAAGCTGGAAAATAGCTCTAGGTAGGTATAGATATAATCCTATGCAAGAAAGTGAAGCCAGAGAGCAAATCATTCTGTGCATCAACCCCCATAGATCTTTATGTTATCACATATATGTTAAGATCATGTATGTCAGTGTGGCTTATGTCTTTGATGGTATCTATGTCTATGTATCTGTCACTATATATTTCTGGGTCATGTATGTTAGTATGCGTGGACACATAAGGATATGTGTGAGCTATGTGTGCTTGTATGTGGCTGCATTTTAATGTGTGTGTTTGAATCTATATGTCTGTGGGAGCACATACACATGTATTTATGCATGTACATGTATGGATGTGATTATCAGGGTGTCTGTATATCCAGCTGTCAATATAGGTATATTTCAGTGTGTGTCTCCATATATGGGTTGTACATGTGAGTGTGTGTTTCAGAATATGCCAGTGTGTGTGTGTGTGTGTATGCGTGTGTGTGTGTGAGTACACACTAATACAGTAGGAGCATACATCTGGAGAACAGATCCCTAATAAGAGCAGTGATTTATTATAGAGCTTGGAGTCCCTGAAAAGTTCAGAACTCACCACGGTGACTCATGTCTGAAAAGCTCAGAAACGCCTGCCTTCCCATCTAGATGGGCTTCTGACCAAAAGAGTCATTCAAAAGGCCCACTCTTCCCTACTGTGGAAAAGGCAGGAAAATAATGTTGCAACATTGCTGCCGATTATTGCATCAATAATGTGTGATGACAGGTTGGGCAGCAGGGGCCTGGTTGGAAATCTGGATGCTCCCCCCACCATCAGCCCCCAACAAACACACATGCACACACGCACACGCACACACACACACACATTCCAGTCTATGGGAGCAGAAGGACCAACAATGCTTGTCGAGTCTGCTAACAGTCTGCAGGGCCTCAGTTTAAAATGCTCTTGGAAGAGGGAAAATCAAAAACAAGGCAACCAGAAGTGTTTCTCCCTTCGATTCCCTCATAGAATCAGCACCTAGAGTGTCAGAGCTGGGAGGGACATTAGAATATAGAATTTTAGAGCTAGAAGGGACTTTAGAGGTCCAGGGGTAGGAACCTCCAGGTAAGCCAAACTGACAGATGATGAAAAAAATCAGAAGGATCTGCAAGACACCATGTTTTATTTGCTCCTATCCAAGCAACTCCCATTTAGAGTTATCAATAATCCACAATCTCTTTCTAGGAAGGAAGGAATTTTTGCTGCCCATCTGCAGTTACATTGCAATGGTAGGGTTTTTAAATGCTTAGTTATTAAAGTAAAATTTAAAATGCATGTTCTATCTTTAAGGTGATGGTAAAATGTGGTGACTCTCCTGTACTAGCTTGTGTGAACAGCTGGTGCTCATTTAAGGCAGCTATGGTGTAATGGCAAGAGTACTGGGACTGGAGGGAGAGGAGTGGGATTGGAGCTCCTCTCTGGCCTGCCTTTTATAAACCATGTGACTTTAGTGACTTCATTTCTCTGAATCTCAGTTTCTTTACATGTAAAATGGAAATAATAATATCTGCCCTGACTCCCTCAGGGCTGTTGTAATGATCAAATGAGATATCTTGTAAAACAAGTCAGCTCTTTAGTAAATTCATTTACAAGTTAACTTTTTTTGGGGGGAGGCAATTGGGATTAAGTGACTTACCAAGGTCATACAGCTAGGCATCTGAGACTGAATTTGAACTCAGGTCTTCCTGACTCCAGGGTCAGTGCTCCATCTAACTGTCCTATTAAACTCTTACTATGTGGCAGTGATTATGCTACGCACTGGGGCTACTAAGAAAGGCAAAAGATAGTCCCTACCCTAGAGGAGATCACAATCTAATCTATGTACACGCAAGATATAGATAGGGTGGATAAAGTGCTTCATACATGATAGAGTGGGAAAACTGCTAGATTTGGAGGCAAAGGACCTGGACTCAAATCCTGCCTATGATACTACCAGTGTGGTCTTGGTTTAGTCACTTGATGTCTCTGGGCTGTAGTTTCCACATTTATAAAATGAGGGGGCTGGACTTCTTGACTTCTGATGTTCTCTCCAACTCTAAATCCATGATCTAATAATCCAGTTAATATTGTGTACACAATCAGCACTCATTGTATGCACAAGCCTCTTATCCTGATATCAGCCCATCAACAAACATTTTGTTGACTATGAACTATAACTGACTGAATGCATATAGACCAAACTGAAAGAGAAGTCAGACCTCTTTGCAGAATAGATCATAATTATATAATATTTTAGATTTACCCTAATATGCTTTCCTACCCTAACCTAGTGAAGCACCAGGGAGTTTAAGAATTTTATTCCTACTTTACAGAAGAGAAAACTGAGACTCCACAAGGTTGAATGACTTTCCCAGGGTCACATAGTCAGGAAGGAGCAGAGGCAAGACTAGAATCCTGATCTCTGACTCCAAGTCCAGGAGGGCTCTTTCCCATGCTGACATAGCACCAGAAGAAACCACTTCTCTGTATAGTCATAGCTAATAAATCTAACTGGTCTGAAGGGCTCACTTGGAGAATGTGGGCTTTGGACTTTTAGGAGGAAGAGAGTATTGCCACATCCCTTCCAGTTTGCAGAGATGTGGATGTCTGCAGAAAGGTTCCACCTCCCCCTTCCAAAACCTCCTCTTGTGGGTTGTTGGTGCCAGCCCACTCTGAGGACATGAACTCTGGCAGTCATCATAGACCACACTGTGGAAAATAAAGCAGAGCAAACACAATCCTTGTCTTTCAATCCCAGATTTAAATATTTTTATTTAAAAGGATGAAACCAAGAGCCAGACCCTTGTCCCTCAGCCTTTGCACCTCTTGGGTATAGAAGCAATGAATAAAACAACCACCTGTTATCAGTGCTGTGGAAGAGATACTCTCTCAGGCACAGGCTGGACCAGAAGGTCTTAGATGTCCCTTTCGAGGTGTTCTCTGGTATTCTCTTTGCACTCTGACATGGTCAGACCCTATCTGGAATCCTGTGGCCAACTCTAGGTACAATGTTTTGGGAAAGATGTTGAAGACCTGGACAATGCCCTGATTAGTGTGATCAAAGAGGTCAGGGGGCTGGGAAAGGGGGATCTAAGTGGTACAATGGATATAATATCAGCTCTGGAGTCAGGAGAAACTGAGTTCAAATCTGGCCTCAGACACTTATTGTGTGACCCTGGGCAAGTTACTTACCCCCAACTTCCTCCAAAAAAAACTAGTTGGGAGTGGTTACCCTGGAAAAGAACTGATGCATTGGAGGTGAGGGATGCGGGGCATATCTACAAATAGTTGAAAGAATATCACATAAAAGAAGAAATAACTGAGGAAGAAATCCCATTCCCTATTCCCTGCCCCCGAATAGATATAGAGTGCCTTGGTCTAAAGAATGGATCCCCTGTGACTGAGGAATTATATTCCAGTCTTTTTACAATGGCAACTTGCAGCATAAAGCTTTGCAGTCTTGGCAGAGAATTGGGCTTTCTTTGGATCAAATGACAAAACTAATTATATTCGGGTTATGTCACAATGTGTTCAGAACTTCCTATGGAAATCCTGAGTATCTATGAAAAGGTGTACCTGGTAAATCTAGAAATGGAAAACCTTGGTGAGGTTTCTGGGTTATTGTTGCCTAACAAAAGTACTGTCAGAGTATTATAGGCAGCAAACTAGGACTCAACAGCTAAGCAGATACCCTAATATCCAATCTCTGCCTCCACTGCAGAAGTCTTCAAGAAATTAGAAGAGAAGTCTTTGCTGATAGAGATAATAGTGGATGCACTACACCCCACTCCCACCCCCCAGATCAGGAGTGGATTGAAAGAGCTACAGTTTTGGAGACTTTGTACTATTTGTGGAATGGACAGATTCTCCAGGGAAGATACCCAGCTAAAGATCCAGAGTGCTCTCTCAGCATCAGTGGAATACATGATACAGAATGTAAGCAAAGAGTAACCCACAGAAACCAATCACCCAAGTCTCATTTTTTTCCAGAAGCATCACAGAAAATTGCCCGCAGAAAATCTCTCATAGATAAAGGACTACAGGACCTACCTGAAGGCGTGGTTAATCAACAGCACCTTCACAGAGTCCTCCATTTTGAATGGCTCACTTGTAGTGGATTGAAGGGATTGGGAAATGTGGGAACCATCAGATGGAATGAGCGAATTAAAGCTAACCAAGACTTCAAGGTGCCCTGAACTGTCTGTTAGATAGCCAGTAATAGTCCATGTGCCTGTGCAGTATACACTAATAGATCCCCATCAGAGGAGAATATGAATGAAAGTGAATGAATAAATGAATGAATGAAAGAAAGAAAAGCCATTTATTAAATGTTTCTTTTGCTATAATAAAAAAGAACAACTTTACCCAGTGGAACACAAACAATTTGACTTTCAAGTTCTCTCCGGAAAACTCTGGAATCAATTGTAAGACATGGGGGACACTGGCACAGGACTGCCCAGTGTAGAGTGCATATTGTGCTCTATGAGCAAAGTAGAATTGCAGTAGTTCAAAAGAGTATAACATGCACAAATTTAGAGACAACTCTAGTCTATGGGAACATGGACTCTTTGTGCCTGACCTGTGGTAGGGCATTCCAAGCTCGTATTGGTCTGATCCGCGCAGTTGGACACACTGTACCTTGACTCCAACACAGTGATATCACTATGGTCCTCTTCCAGCAGGAAGGATAACCAATGCACCAATGTGAGCATTCATGGAATTTCTAAGGGCCCTACTGCTAAAAAAGTAGCTACTGGCAAGAAATACTTAGAGATGCTGGGAATATCTAGATGATGTCATTGTAAGTGAAACTACTTTGGGAGAGTATAAGGCTAGAGGAGAAGGAAGCTAAGAGGTATATTTAAGAAGACCTAAATTCCAAGCTTGCCTCAGACACAGTTGTGTGACCCTGGGCAGGTCACTTGACCTCCATTTGCCTCAGTTTGTAAAATGTGCATAATAACAGCACCTACCCTACAGGGTTGTTATGGTGATCAATTGAGATAATAGCTGTAAATCTCTTTGCAAACCTTAAAGTACTACATAAATGTTAGCTGTTATGATTAGATTGTCTAGAACTTGACTACCTAAAGTTGTCAATCTGCAAGTACTAATTCTCTTAAGCCTCTGCTTTTGTGAGTCACAGAATATCTCAGCAAAGAGTCAGGACCTACCCCAAGTTGGTAGAAGAGCCACATAAATCAGTCAGCAAACATTTTTGATCATCTACACAATACTGGTCCTGGTGCTAGGGAGACAAAGACAAAAAATGTCAGTCCTCCAGTCAATGACAGATCAAAAGTTAAAGGTGTTTCTAGGGTTCCATGGCAGACCTAAACCATCATCACAATTTCTCAATGATCTCAGCCCAAGGGGTATTGTTAAGAAGAAACAAACATAGACCAGGGAAAGGGAATAATCTGACCAGGATACTCCAGCACCATTGGGAGGTGATTGGAACAAGATACATCAGTAGGCCTTTAAAGATGTGGTTAGCTACCTCACACATGCACGCAGCAATGATGGCTTTTACAAATCTAGACAAGCCCTGTGTGTCACATGCTGATGTTAGTCACGAGGGATCTGGAGCAATTTTTTACCATAAAAGTGATGCCCACCAGAAAGAAACCTTTTGCATTTGGTGGTGAGACTTTACTGTCCTGTTCAGAAGCTATAGTTCTTGGCTTAAAGTGGATTGTCACTGACCAGGTTTGACACTATGTATACAGAGTTTATTGCTAAGTATGGACCAACAAAATTCCACTGACATATCCTATAAGAAGTGATCATTTGTAGATCACCAGACAAAGATGAGTCAGTGGCACTGGCCAATTCCAATAAAGAAAATGTAACATCAACAGAGATGTATGCAAACTCTCCCACAGACCCCACACAGCAGATAGCTTGACGATATCAATGGACAGAGCGAAGACAATTTGTGACATGAAAGAGACAGGATCACTATTACAAGAGATGGCACCCACAGGTGTTTTAAGCACATGGGGTCAAACTATGTGCAGCTCCCTTTCTTTCTTCTCTCTCTCTCTCTTTTTTTTTTTTTTTTTTTTTGCGCAAGAGGGAAAAGCTCGCTGGGCATGAGGATGGTAAAGGAGTTCTGTTATCAAGGCTAAGGTGAACTTGGGTCTCAGTGCACCAACTAGAAGAAAAGAATTGTTTATTTTTCTCCTACCAGAGGCTAAGGATATTTTATTCTCACCCTCTCCTCGGCAAGATGACCATGGAGGAAGGTTTCATTACCCCACTAGGTAATGAAAGACTAACGAACCAAGATAGCAGAGAAATAAGCCAGAAACAACTTGGGTAGGAGAAAAAGGGAGAGACAAATTGCAGACTAGGTATGCATGGACAAGGAGGGAAAAGAAGTGATTCTAAACATACAACCAATCCTTCAAAGAAGTCTTCAGCCCTGAAAGACTAAGCCCCTTCTTTCATTACTAGCATCGTGAGCTTGGAGAAGCTATAGTCCTAAGCTACTCTGGGGAGGAAGTGAGATACGTTGTACTCATCCAAGAACGGGACTGATGCTTTTTTTATTACTTTAATATTCATTTCTGTCCTAAGTAAATGTTTACTGTTTCAATGTTGGCCTATGTCTAAGTCTGTTAGCCAGGTGCACCACTGAAAACAGGCCTGAGTCAACTTCAGAAGTCCCTAGGTTTCAGACTCGGTTAGGGAAAACAACCCAAGATTGGTAAAGTACCATAAAAAGTCATGTTAATGTAACAAAATATCATGGTGCTATAAAAATGGTCATTCTGAGGCATACTCAAAAAACAGAAAGATCTATTTGAAATTAAGTGATACAGAGCAAAATCAGCAGAACCAGAAACGAATACACACTGACTGAAATTATGGATTTAGCTGTTTCTCAGGAAGAAAATGAAAGGGAAGTATAGATTTCCTAACTAGAAGAAGATACTGAAGGATCATGGAGAACAGGAGCCACATGGAGTCAAGAAACTTGGGAACTTTTGAGCTCTATGGAAAGGAAAGGGATCCATGATATAGATTATTGCAAGTGAAATGTGCTGCTGCCTGAAATTCTATATAATCATGAGCATCTGTAGTGTTGGTTGACTCCAGGATAAGGAGTGATATGTTTAAACAGAATTTGCTGTTTTCCTGACCATGACTGTTTTACCACCACTGGGATCTGGTGAATTTATCCACTCTCCCCTTCATCTCCCCCTGCTGTCTCATCACTGTCTCATCACAATTTCCTACTGTTTTTAAGCCTTGTTTATTTACTATTTGTACTGTTAAAATAGGTTTTTTCTCCAGATAAAGATATCTTGACTTTTGTTGCATTCTGAGTAATCATTTGTTCCAAAGGAATGGATGATTGGGAGACAGGGGAGGACAAAAGGAGGCTTATGATTCCAGTTTCTCTAAACTTAATGTTAAGTGTATATAATAATGCTCTTTCTGATGAGACAGAGGATATATAATAATTTATATATAATATTAATATGCATGTATTGTATGTATGTATGAAGTATATATTGCATAATTTAATCAATGTGAGGGACTTATGAAGTAAAAACTCGCTCCAAGGAACGTTTGATTCCAATTGCCCTAGACGTAATGGTAAGTATATGCTACCCTCTTTCTAGTGAGGAAAAGGATACTCACATACACACACACACACACATGTGTATATATACATACATATGTGTATATATCTATGTATGTTTATGTACCTGAGTATAAGTGCATATAGGAATTTCATCAGGGTAATAAAATGAAGCATGACTGGAGCTAGCCTAGATAAAGTGTGTCATGTGGAGCACTTACCAATCAGGAGAGAAGGCTGAGGTTAGAGCTAAAAGGTTTAAATCCATAATAAATAAATGACTGATGAATTTAAAAATTCCTCTCATCTTGGGTCTGTTTAATTCACCTTTGATCTTTTCTTTCTTCTGGTTCTTATTTGTCTATAAACAAGCTCAGATCTCCTCAGCATAATTTCATCAGTGTATATAGTAATTTCATCAGTAATTTCATCTGATGTGAAAACTCCCTCCAGTAACATAGATCAGTGACTTAACTGCAATTTATAGGCTTAGAGATTTGCCAGAGGTACTAAGAGGTTAAGTGACTTGCCCATGGTCACACAGCTAAGTGTCAGAAAGCAGGATCTGAACCTAAATCTCCATCCTGACTCAAAGGTTGGCCATCTGTCTATGACTCCCCCCATCTCGATAGTATTAAATATATAGTGTAGTATATAATATTAAAAGGAGATCCCCACAAGTTGAATTCATGTATGGATGGGTGAAGAGCAGTTTGGCTTAATGGACAGAGAGCTGGCCTTTAAGCCAGGAAGATCTCAGCTGAGTCCTGCCTCCTACTTATTCTTGTTTTGTGATCCTGAGAAAGTCACTTATACAGCGTTTATTAAATGCATTCTATGTCCCAAGCACTACACTAGGTGTTGGAGATACAAATACAGAAAGTGAGATAAGGCTTAGCACTGAAATAGCTTTTTTCTAATAGAGACTGCACGTAAAGGTTAATGGTGGCCATTGAGGAGTATTTGGATTAGAAAGTTACAAGAAGGCTGAATTCAGCCATAAGGGAGTGGATTGACACACCTTTACTAACATCAATGGCAGTATTAGTCAGATTGGTGGGGTAGCAGCGGAGACACTCAGTCAAAAGGCCACACCCAAGAACCTAGGAGGGCGCATGTGGCCTCAAGACCAAAGGTTCCCCACCCCTGGCACATACCAACAATGACGGCTGGCAAGAAGATGGTCAGGGTACTAAAATGAAGCATGGCTGGAGCTAGCCTAGATATAGTGTGTCCTGTGGATATCAGGACAGTACTCACAATCATACCTGGGGTACGAATTTCAGAGTTGAAAGGTTTAAATCTATAATAAATAAATGGATGATAAATTAAAAACTTCCTCTCATCTTAGGTCTGTTTAATTCACCTTTGATCTTTTCTCTCTGCTGGCTCTAATTTTTCTATAAACAACCTCAGATCTCCCCAATCCTTAAAAAAAAAAAGGCCTTGTTTTGATCTTTCCAGCTCATTCAGCGTCTATCCCATCTCTCCATCTCCTTCACTACTAACTTCTTTTAAAAGTCCTTTAAAATAAATGGCTCCATTTTCTTACAAACCAAGACTGCTCTCTCTCTGACCTAAACACCAGATCAAGGGGCCTATTTTCATTCCTCATTCTCCTTGATCTCTCTGCAAGTTTTGATAGTGTTTATAATTCTATGTATGTGTTTGTCCTTTGTTGCCAAAAAAGACCATCTCATCAGAGAAATGATGACATGACTTACACTTGACTTTGTTTTGAATGAGGGAGGGCTATGCAGGTCACTAGCCTCACTTCTGCTCCATAGCCATCTGAATCCAGTGACCAGATATTCATCAGGATGACTGGAGATGACCCAGGATGAGGCATTTGGGGTTAAGTGACTTACCCAAGGTCACACAGCTAGTGAGTGTCAAGTGTCTGAGGTGAGATTTGAACTCAGGTCCTCCTGACTCCTGCTGTATTCACTGCACCACCTAGCTGCCCCAACTCTCTATGTAAGAAATTAGTGTCTTACCAAGAACTTCTCCAAGTGACTGGTGAGTTAGGAAGAACTTTTATTTAATGTTCTTGCAAAATTGGTGCCTAAAAAGTAGGCACCCCCATTGAGACAAATACACAGCTTTTTATTCCCTATTCCCAATTCATATTTCCTTCCTCTGCTGCCCTGTCAGCTGGACACCTCAGGTCTTACGGCCTACCCCAAATGCCTAAACTCTCCATGTGATTCGCAGTCCCCCACACTTTGCATCTCCCATTACCCTGCCCCCTGCCCTTCATTCTCTTTATAATTTCCAACTGCCTCATAAGCACCTGCATCTTGTTTAGCAACTTGGCATTTATGCAGAAGCACAACCTGCTTTTTCCTACACATATTATCTATTTCTTCCCTTGGGCAGCTAGGTGGTGCAGTGGATGGAGCACCAGTGCAGGAGTCAGGAGGACTCACTGAGTTCAAATCTCACTTCAGACACTTCTGACACTCATTAGTTGTGTGACCTTGGGCAAGTCACTTAACCCCAATCGCCTCATCCTGGGTCATCTCCAGTCATCCTGATGAATATCTGGTCACTGGATTCAGATGGCTTTGGAGGAGAAGTGAGGCTGGTGACCCACACAGCCCCACCTCACTCAAAACAAAGTCAAGTGCAAGTCATCATTTCTCTGATGGCATGGTCTTCTTCAGCAACGAAGGACAAACATACACGTTTCTTGCCTTGGCTTCATAGATAACATAGTCAGCTCTGCTGGTTTTCCTTCCATCTCTCTAGTTTGCTTGTTTGTAGTCCATCCTTTGTTTTTTGAAGAAGACCAGATAGGTCATGTAGTGATAACTTGATTCATTCATGAATTGGATTTAAATGAGGCAGAGTTGTGCAAAGTCAAGTCCAGTGGCAAGACAGAAGCCAAAATGACTGGTGATGGACTAGGATGCAGTGGATGCCTTGGCATCTTCTACATCTACCCAAACTCTACGTGTACCACAGTGCCTGCTTCAGCAGTCCAATTCACTGATGGACCTTCTCCTCTTCCGAAGGGTGCTCTCAAGTCTGGACCCATACTTGCAGACCAGGTTCATTCCCAGGACAACCTGACCTCTTTGTTTAATGGGTCCCCTGATTTCCTGTTGCTCCCAGGATAGTTTTTATTTAGCTTTTAAAGACCCTACCCAACCTGGCCCCAACTCATTGCTTCCCTTCCCTCCCTCAAGAGTTCAGCCAAACTGGCTTCTGTTCTTCACAAGTGACACCCAGTCTTCCATCATTATACCCTTAATACTGGCTCTCTCCCATACCGGAAAGTCATTCCATCCCTGATTCCATTTCAGAGTCTCTCTCTTCCTCAACCCGATACAGCTCAGATTGCAAACTCCTTGAGGGCAGAGCCATTGTCTTTTGCCTCTTTTTGTAATCCCAATGCTTAGCACAATGTCAGGCACAGAGTAGGTGTTTAATAAATATTGATTGAAATACCATCTTCTGAATGAAGTCACTTTTGGTCCCACCAACTACTAGTGTTCTCCCTCCTAACTACTTTCAATTTAACTAATGTATATATATGCATATATATTTGTATTTATTTATATTTATGCTACATATATTTTTATATGTTCTTGGTATCTATCCCCATTAGAATGTAAGAAGCTTGTGAGTAGAAATTGTTTTATTCTCTGTATTTGTATCCATGGCTCCTAACACAGTGACTGGCACATAGTAAGTACTTACTGAATATCTCTTGATGTATTGATTTGATTCGCCTGTTGAGCTGGGCCTTACAAAAAGCATTTTGCTTTGTAACTCCAGAATGTATGTAAAATGTAATATTGTATATTAGAATGTCATGCAGGAATCATGCCTAAGTCATGCACAGAAGACTCTCCTAACTGGGGAAGAAAATGATTACACAATGCTGCCTGCCTTAGTGAAGGGTGGAGTTGGCTAGGAGAACTTGGGAGGCCAGGCAAGAAGTATTTACTATGTGCCAGACACTGGTCTAAGGACTAGGGACACAAATACAAGCAAAAAATAATAATAATAATCCCTGCCCTCAAGGAACTTATATTCTAATGCTATTAAGAGGCAGCTGGTGGCACAGTGGATAGAGTGCTGGGCCTGAATCCAGGAAGAATTTTGTTTATATCTGACCTCAGACACTTACTAGCTGTGTGGCTTGGGCATGTCACTTAACTTGTGACAGTCTACCCGCACCATGCCAGGAAACTGAATTTGCTTCCATTTGAACTGTCTTGGGAAGATTCTGAGGATCACCTGACAGGATAAGGTACCAGACTCTGAAGTCCTTGCTCAAGTTGAACTGCCAAGCATTCAAAGTATGCTTCAGAGAGCACAACTTCGATGGGCTGGTCACATTATTGGAATGCAAACTGTACGTTTGCTGAAATGACTATTTTATGGAGAACTTGCATAGGGTAGGCGATCACACGGTGGCCAGAGGAAGCAATACAAGGACTCTCTCAAGGTCTCTCTTAAGAACTTTGGATTTGATTGTGAGACATGGGATACATTGGCACAGGACTGCTCAGCATGGCATGTCCCCATTAGAAAGGGTACTGTGCTCTATGAGCGAGGCGGAATTGAGACAGCACAAAGTAAACATAGGATGTGCAGATTTGGTGTATGGACCCCAAATATTCACACAGACTATCTGTGCTCAACCTGTGGTAGAGCATTCCAAGCTTGTATTGGTCTGATCAGCCATAGCTGGACACACTGAAACTTCACTTTATCATGTTGATGTCATTTTGGTCCTCTTCGAAAACAAAGGACAACAACAAGCCTGCCTCAGTTTCCTCATCTGTTAAGTGAGCATATAAATAGCATATACCTCCAGGACTGTTGTAGAATCAAATGAGAAAAAAATATACATGTATGTATGTATATATATGTATGTATATGTGTGTATGTATATAGATACACACATATATATGTATATATGTAATGCTAATCACAGTGCCTGGCACAAAGAAGACATTATTATTTATTATTAATTCATTATTAATATATAGATATATTAAATAATTAGTTCGATGATTGCTAGTTAAGAAATTAAGTAATAATTAATCAGGCATAAAAAAGGAGCTGGAAAAGTTGGGGGGTGGGGAGGAAGTCCAGAGAGTTAGAAGTACAAGCAGGAGGGGGAATAAAGTATGGCCATGTCCCCAAAATTTAGGCCCCCCAGAAAGAACTCGCCCATGGGAGAAGGGGGAGAGCATGGCAAAGTGATATTCCAGGGTGAGAGGTAGCTGAGTCAAGAGGAAAGGAGAGAACCTCTCATTTCTTGCTTTTTGCTTTCTCTTGAAGGAGGACCCACATGCATCCTCTCCTAATTCATGGGCCCTCTTTTCATGTACCTGCTCTCAAAGCAGGAAGCAAGTAGATTTCTCTTCTCCCACGCTTTTCCACTGCCTCCCCTAACAGGCACCTGGAGTAATCATTCTCTCCATTGAAGAGAGCCTTATACAAATAACCCAGTCTTGGATTCAGGGTTACAATAGCTGTGTTTATATCCCATTCACCTATTAGACCATAAGTCACAAGAAACTCTGTATCTCAACCAGGCTCTGGTATAAAACTCTGCACACATCTGGTTCCTTTAATCTATCTAGGAATGAGAGGGTCTTTAGTCCGTTTGTCATCCATCCTTCTCAGGGTACTGTGCTCCAGCTAGTTAATCTCCTCCCTAAAAGACAGTGGTTAGAAGATACACAGTATTCCAGATGAGATCTGAATGGGGCAGAAGACAGATGGCCTCCCTGAATGTGGACACAATTCTTCTTTTAATGCAGCCTAAAAGACACTGGAAGGCAAGAGAATAATAGCTGGCATTGGAGTTAGGAAGTTGTTGTTTAGTCGTTTCAGGTGTATCTGATTCTTCGTGACCTCCATTTGGGGTTTTCTTGGCAAAGATACTGGAGTGGTCTACCATTTCCTTCTCCAGCTCATTTGACTGATGAGGAAACTGAGGCAAACAAGGTTAAGTGACATGCCCAGAGTCACAAAGCTAGTAGGCTTCTGCAGCCAAATTTGAATTCAAGTTTTCCTGATTTCAGGCCTGGTGCTGTATCCACTGTGCCACTTACCTGCCCAGGAGTTAAGGAGACCCAGCTTCAAGTCTCATCTCTGCTATATATTAGCTGTGTGACCTTGGACAAGTCACTTACCTCTCACTGTAACCACCAACTCAGTCTACTCCCAACAATTCTCTAAAACTACAAATTGCATGAAATGATAGTTTTGAAGTTGAAAGGGACCTCAGAGGACATAGAGTCCAACATGATTCATTTTTATATATAAGGTTAACAGAGCAGGTACCAACCTGCATTGGTCAAGGGAGTTTCCTCCCTTAGAATTTCCTTTATTTATAGAATCACAGGTTCAGACTCCCCCTCTAAGAAAAGAAAAATAGTTTTTTTAGCTGCTATGTCATTCTACCAGCTCATATTAAGACAGGCACTAATTAGGGAATGAGGTCCTGCCCTGAGTGTTTATTACCATGGGCAAATTATCTCACTTCTTTGTGTCCCAGGATTCTCATCCATAAAATGGGGTAAATACTTGCAATGATGATGATGATGATGATAACATGATATTTATTATATATTATCATGATATTGAATATGATATATTACATATGTTATATGATATGGTGGCATTTATATAGGACTTTAATGCTTACAAAGCACTTTTTATATGTTCTTTCATTTGATAAAACCATCAGGTGATGTAGGAACTATGAGGAAACTGAGACTAAAGAAGGTCAAGTTACCTGTCCAGGATCACACAGTCCATAAATATCTGAGGTAGGATTTGAACTCAGATCTTGTCTTCATGTCCAACACTCTATCCACTATATTATGTAGCTGCCACAAGGTGTAAATTATGGGAATAATAACAACTTTAATGAAAATTTATTAAGGGCTTACCATGTACCAGGCTTTAGGGATAGTAAAATGGAGACACAATTTGAGTGCCTCCCAAAAAAATAGTTTTTTGAACAATTTTCTACATGACATATTTATTTATCTGTAAACATGTTGTATCATCCCTATAGAATATAGACTCCTTGAGACAGGAACAGTCTCACCTGTATTTGTAACCCCTAGTACAGTGTGCAGCATAGAGAAGGTACTTAACATGTGCTTGGTAATTGGTTGAAAGACAGAAATAAAACTGTCTTTATTCTCATGGAGTTTATCAATATATTGGGCATATGTAAAACATTAAATATACATTATGCAATGAGATTCTCCCTCTGGTACTTATCCCCAGGGTTGAATCAAAGGACATAATGAATGAAAATCATTTGCAATTTTAAAGCAGTTGAAACACCCCCTAGCTAAACACTATACACCCTCAATCACTAAGCATGTATTAAACGCCTAACTAAATGGTGCTGGTAGACTGTCCATGCTTCCCAGGCATATGACAATCAGGTCAGCACCATAACTCTGATTTTCAGTATGGTAGTCAGTGTCTTCTCTCCCATACTTTTCTTCAGAGTCTCCCAAACACTGAGCTAGCTCTAGCAATTTGTGTGTCATTCACTATCAGTGTCATTATCAATCAATCATAAACATCATTATCAATACCTGGAAAGTACACCATCAAGATAAGTGAACTTATCCACAGCATTTGAAACTTCTCCTTTTGCTATAACTGATGGCTCCATGTTTGGATGGTGTGGTGGTGTCTAATGGAGCACCTGAGTTTTCTTAGTGTTAATCATTAGGCTAAAATTAGCACAAGCAATAGAGAATTGATCCATCCTCTGTTAGATCTCAGCTTCAGTGGCTTCATTGAGTTCACAATCATCAGCAAACAGAAAATCATACACTAATACTCCCGCCACTTTGGTCTTGGCTTGTAGCCTTTTAAAGTTGAAGAATTTACCATCAGTTTGGTAACTGACTTTGATGCTATGTTTAACCTTATTGAAAGGATTTGACAATATGACTGAAAACATCATGCTAAAAACCATGGCAGCAAGCACATAGCCTTTCTTCATTCCACTGGTGACTGGGAAGGCATAAGTACATTGTCCATTATCTAGAACCTGGGCAACCATGATGTCATGAAATTGACAATGATAATAAATTTCTCTGGGCAACCAAATTTTGACATAATTTTCCATAAGCCCCCACGACTAACGGCATCAAAGTCCTTAGTCAGATGCTGCAAATGTTCAGAATGAAGGAAGTAGTAGCCTTGCTGTCTTCCTCCTTGACATGATCCCATCTGGACTACTGTGCTCAGTTCTGGGTGACACATTTTAAGGATATTCATAATCTGGAGGTCATCCAGAGTTGCGATTGCTATTGTATGTGATTAATAGCTATTTGATGAATGGATGAATGAGTGAATGAATGATCATCCTCCATAATTTCCAAGAGGCTCATCACCATAAGGATTGGCCAGAAGATGATCTCATAAAAACATCTATCATATTGTAGAGGGAGGATTTTTTTTTTGGTTGTCACCCTCAGAAACAGCTGACAAGTAAGCTATAGACTCTACAGCATATAGAGGCTCTAGTAAAAAGGAAAGAACCCTCTATATACTTATTTTTAATTCTATTTTTTAATCAGCAAAAATCCACTTTATCACCCTCTCATCCCATCCCCCACCTCCCTTCTGTTAGTCCCTTCCCCCCACAAATGAGAATAAAAGAAAATATAGTTAAGCAAAATAAATTTCCTCATTAGCCATGTCAAAAAAAAAGGCTCCTTCTACAATCCAAAGTTTTCACCCCCTGACACTTGATGACCCCATTTGAGGTTTTCTTGGCAAAAATACTAGAGTAGTTTGCCATTTCCTTCTCCAGCTCATTTGACAAATGAGGAAATTGAGACAGACAGGATTAAGTGTCCAGAGTCCCACAGCTAGTAAGTGTCTGAGATCACATTTGAACTGAAGTCTTTCTGACTCTATCCCCTGCGCCACCTTGCTGCCCATTTCATCATTAATCCTCTGGAATCTTAGTTGGTTATTACACCAACGAGTTCCTAATTCTTTCAGCTGTTTGTCTTTACCATATTGCTATCATTGCTCTCCTGGTTCTGTTCACTTCACTCTGTATCATCAATTCATACAAGTCTTCTCAGTTTTCTCTAAAACCATCTCCATCATTTCTTAGAGCTCAGAAATATTCCATCATAATTATATACATAATCTATTCATCTATTCCCCAATTTATGAGTAACCCTCAGGCTCCTATTCCTTGCCACCTCAAAAAGAGCTGTCATAAATAATTTGCACACCTTAGAGTTCATTTTGCTTAGGACTAATCTCTCTCAATATACCTTCCCTTGAAATTCCTCCTTCTCCTGCCCAATTCTCTCTTTTCCCTCCTACTTCCCTATTGAGTGAAATATACTTCTATACCAGACTCTGTGTGTGTGTGCGTGTGTGTGTGTGGGTGTTGTTCCCCTCTTTGGCCAGTTAAGATTAAGGGGATCTGGAAAGACTTCTTGCAGAAAGTAGGATGTTAACTGAGACATAAAGGAAACTAAGGAACCAAGAGACAGAGATGAGGAAAGAGGCATTTCACGGATGGGAGACAGTAAGGGAAAAGAAATGGGTCAGCTCTAAAGTACAAAGAACAGAAACCAACCAGTATACTGGATCAGAAACAGCTGATCACTATTCCTGGAAATCTGAGAACATTTGTAAAGGAGGTAAATTTTGAATTGGGTCTTGAAAGATGTCAGTAGACAAATACCAAATAGGAGGGAGGAGAGGAAAAAGAACATTCCAGACATAGGGAACAGTGAAAGCAAAGGAACCAAGGGGAGAAAAGCACAGGGCACTTGATCATAAGACTTTGGAGGAATTTCAGGAATTCCTCATTTTAAAGAGAGGTAAACTGAGGTCCATACTGAAGAAGTGACTTGCCCAGAGTCACACAAGTAGAAAGTTAGAAGAGCCAGGATTCCAACCCAAGTCCTCTATTCAGTTTATCTCATGGACTTCATACCTGAATCAAAGAGGGACATGAACTCCTGACTAGAGAGTTTGTCCTTTATTCTGGAAGCAGTGGGGAACCATTAAGTTTGGGGTTTGGGTTTGGGTTTGGGTTTGGTTTGGTTTTAAAACAAAGGAAGTGACCACAGATTATATCCTATCTGGCCAAGGTGCGTAAATTAGCTTGGAAGACAGAGGCTAGATATAAAAGGACACCAACCACCTCCTTCTTCCTTACGGCCACAAAATAACCCTACAAATGGAGTGGAAAATGTATAGCAAACTCACATCTTTGTGAGGGTTTTTGTTTTGTTTTGTTTGGGTTTTTTTAACTTTTTTACTTTGCCAGTTTATCCTGCTTCCTGCAGGTGACCTGGCTACCAGTCTTGGGCCATTGACCAACCAACAAATACTATTGACGAGGCACCTCCTAGAGCATGAGAATATAGAAAGAAGAAACTATTCCTGCCCTCAAGACACGTTGTACCAGGAGAGGCATCGTGTACTTATGTAAATATGTTGTGGCCAAGTCCTGTCTGACTCTTTATGACTCCATTTGGGGGTTTTCTTGGCAAAGAAACTGGAGTGGTTTGCCATTTCCTTTTCCAGCACATCTGACAAATGTGGAAACTGAGGCAAACTGGCTTAAGTGACTTGCCCAGAATCACATAGCTAGTAAGTTTCTAAGGCTGGAGTTGAACTCAGGTCTTCCTGACTTCAGGCCCAGCACTCTATCTACTGTGCCACTTAGCTGCCCCATGTACAAAATATATTCAAAATAAATATAATTTGGGAAAGAAAGCACCAGCAACTGGGGGGCTCAAGAAAGCCCTCATGTAGACAATGGCATGAGAGCAGATGATTATTTTTTATCGAGTAGTCAATCAGCCTGACCCTAAGTCCCATCCTTTTCTTGTTCATAATCCCCAAAAGCTTTTCATTCCCAAGGAACCCTGCTTATAAGAAGCTGTTTTCCTGAGCCTCTCAGAAGGAAACCTGGAAGAAGGACTTCTCCATCTCTGTGTGTCTCTCTCTCTGTCTCTGTGTCTCTCTGCTTTTTAATAGTCACAACATTCAAAACCATTTTGCTGAGTGAGACTTTTGTGTGAGGCCCTGAGTTCCAGCTGCAAACCAGAGAGCTAGGGTGTCATCATAGCAGATGACTAAGTCCTGTCTTTTCATAGCTGAGCAGCAGAACATGCAGTATCTTCCGATGAAACTCAGCAAAGTTTCCTCAGAGTCTGGAATATCTTTTTAGGCCCCTTATTTATTTAGTGGAGATAAATGAGTGTGACCCTGGGTAAGTCCCTTCACCCTGTTTGCCTCAGTTTTATGATCTGTAAAATAATTTGGAGAAGGAAATGGTAAACCACTCCAGCATCTTTGCCAAAAAAAAACAACAAAAAACCCAAACCCAAATGGGGTCACAAAGGGTCAGACAGGGCTGAAAAACCCTAGATATAAATTAGAAAACCTTTAAGATATATTCATTTCAGTGCTAAGTGTAGAAGCTCAGCACAAAGTGTACTAGAAAACATTGTCACTCAGGTCTCCAGATTCCAGGTCCTGCACTGTACCCACTATTCAATGCACCCTTTTTCCCATAAAGTGGTAGGCTTCAGTTTCCTCACCTGTAAAATGGGGGCAATCACAATAGCACAGGGTTGTTGTGAGGGTAAAATAACATTTGTAAAGTGTTTTGCAAACCTAGCTATTACTCCTCTTGGCTTCAAAGGTTACTAATTAATTCTTCACCATCAACTGAGAGTCCAGAATGTATCCCCCAATCTGCACTGGGTTTCAGTGGAAAATATGGGAAGTCTGCTGCTCAGCTACTATAATAATCCTTGCACTGCCTTCCTCCTGGGGTGCTTTGCAATCCTTAAAGCACTTTGCAGATGTGAACTGTTAGCATTATTTCTCTCTAACAAAACCTGCTTTGGAAGAAAGGCTCTGGTATGAGTCATTTACACCAGAGTGTGAATGAGTAATGTGTTAACTTTCCCAGGAGTATTTCTATCTTATCTCTAATTAGGCCTCCAGTAGTAGAGAGATCACTGCATTTAGAATTAAGAGAGACCTAGATTTGAATTCCAGATCAGATATTTTTTAGTTTTCGCAATAAACCTCAGTTTTCTCTTCTTTAAAATGGATCCTTATACCACCTTTTAGGAAAGCCCATGGCAAACCTTAAAAATCCACAGAAAGATAAGATGATTCTACCTCTTTGGCAAATCATTTCACTCCCCTGTATCTCTGTTTCTTCCAGTGTGAAATGGTATTGGATTAGACAGTCTTTAAGGTGTCTTTCAGCTCTAACAGCTATCATAACAGTCAGTCTATGATGGTACCTCCCAAACTACGAGGCTAATTTTATAAGATCTCTCCCTGAAGAAGTTTATCAAAGGCCCCCAAAACCTCCATGATGTATTATGCTCATGTCTGAGAATCACACCAGCAAACCATTGTAAACAGGACCCCTAGCATGATCTAAAATGCCTGCCTCAGCTATTGGGTAATCTTTGCTGGGCTGCTTCCTAAAATTACCCAACAGCAACAACAAAAAACCCCAACCCATCAGTCCAATTCTGTTTCACAGGGGTCAGGGCAACTGTGAGCAATGGAAAGAAGCCAAGTCTATAGAGGGTATCCAGCTATCCTTCAGTAATGGGTAAAGCAGAGGGGCATCTTGCTGTTCTATGGAATTCAGTTCAAAAAACATTCATCCAAAACCTACACTGCAACTTTACCACAAAAAATCCCCTGGTGCTCGAGTCAGAGGTAGTGAGCACGCTGAGCTGGGTGGGAGATGGCTTCTACCCAAGCATGACATATTGTATGTTCCTCTGAAGTGCATGATTGATTTAATATGAGAAAAGGAAAATTGGTCCCATCTCCTTTTCTAGGCAAGACTTGAAAAAGTCTGAACAAATAAGTTATTCTGAATATTATAAATATCCAAATTAATTATAAAGGATATATGAAGAAAGAAGCTATCTGCTTCCAGAGAAAGAACTGATAGATAGATATATAGAATAATTTTACACATGTGTATATGTGTGCATGTGTGTATGTGTATATATACATGTATATGTATGTAATACATATATACATATATTATATATATATATATATATTTAGGTCTAATGGTAGCCATCTCTAGGGAGGAGAATGGAGAGAGGGACGAGAAGAATATATGTGATAATTTTACTGTATATTTGAAAGGAATAGCAAATTGTACATGGTAGATTTGCAGTTTCATGTACAACCATTTTTTTTATTTTACTATGTTATAGAAATGCTTATTTTATTCCACAAATTAAAAATAACATAAAACAAGACTTGAAAAAGGTCTCTCTCCCTCCATAAATAATTCCATATATACTTACCTGTTTCTAGGACCTAATCCCATACCCTGCCCCCAAAAGGATATAAACCTCTTAAGGGAGGGAATTGTTTTTCTGTTGTTTTGATTTTTTTCTTTATATACCCAGTGTCTAACATAACCAGTCTAACATAGCAGACCATAAATGTGATTTGGACTTAGAATACATTGGATTAATTTGAAGTCTCCCATCAGTAGTCTGTTATGGCGCCCTATATAGCCAAAGGACAGGCCTTCCAAAACAGCCCAACTTGGGATCTGCTGCTACCACAGGAAGTGTATGCTGGGGGGTGGGAGGCACACTGGGGCTGGGCCAATGTTTTCTTAGTGCTAATGACACAGGGACAGCCCCACAGGAACACGTCATTCTTTTAAGTGATTGTTTTTGCTTTCTGGATACTACACTAGCAGTAAGCACTTCAGGGCATCAGTACCTGGCCTCTCTCTGGCTCACATGTTTGAGCCAAAGAGCTAATAAAATGGTAGAGGTCAGAGAAACAGGGAAGCTTCTTCTGGATAATTGTTGGGAAGATACAAGTTGTGTATTGTAGGCAAAACATCACCAAAATGTGACCAAATAGTCCCAGGGGAAGAAATAGGAAGGAAGGAAGGAAGGAAGGAAGGAAGGAAGGAAGGAAGGAAGGAAGGAAGGAAGGAAGGAAGGAAGGAAGGAAGGAAGGAAGGAAGGAAGGAAGGAAGGAAGGGAAGGAAGGATCTGAAAATCTTCCACTCCTCTTAACATCTGAACTCAAACTAAAAACACTTTGTTCCCAAAATCTATCCCATTGAATCTGAAATCTCTTGGAAGGGACCTGGGAGATCATCTCATCCAAACTCCCCATTTTACAGATGAGAAAGCTGAGGTCCAGAGGGGTTAAGTCAGGCTGGTATCAAAATGGATGGAGCTCTGCATTGGAAGTCAGGAGAATTTGAATCGTGCTTCAAACATTTACTAACCCTATGACCCTGAGAAAGTCATTTAACCTCTGTTTGCCTTAGTCTCCTCATCTGTAAAATGGAGGTAATCACAGGACCTGTCTCACAGGGTTGCTGTTAGGATCAAATAGATAAAATACACAAAGTGTTTTGAAAACCTTCACGTGCTGTTTATAGCCAGAATTCCAGTCCCAGTTTTGTCGATAGCTAGCCACGTAATCGCACACAAGTCAGTCCATCTAAACTCTCTGGTCCTCAGTTTCTTCCTCTGTAAAAGAGACTTTTACCCTGAGATGATCTCTAAGGTCCTTCCAGCTCTAGCATTCTACAGCCCATCATTTTAATAAGCATTCTCTAAGTCACTTGAAAATGAGCAGAAAAAGGACTGGGACTGCCTTCTCCTCCCTCTTCCTGTGGCTTCTGTTACATCTGCCTGCCATGAATTTGGTTTCAAAAACATCACAGTGCCATTTGTGCTTAAAAAATATTTTTCAAAAGAAAACCATAAACACAATGAGAAACCCTGGGCCTCGGGTGATTGAGCAACTGCCATATGCTAGCCAGGTGTGGGGAGAGCAGCTTGCTTCATTCAGCAGAGCCTGGAAGCCCACAAAAGGCATTAAACGAATCCTCACATGGTCGTGCCCCATCCTGTCTCATTGCTCCATGGCGGCTGTCAGGACGTGTTTCTCAAAGAGCTCTTCATTTTCAGCACCAGTGATTTCTCGCTGAACAGACCCAGTTGTCAATTCAGCATGAAGTCCCCCTGCCCTGTACTGAACTGACGAAGTGGTCTCCCAGGTGGGGAGTGGTGACCCCAGATCACCTCACATGGTGCCATCAGGTGAGGGGAGGGACTCATCCCTGCAATTGGCTCGGTAACCTCCACTTGGTGACACCGAACCAGCCAGTCCCCAGAAGGGCCCAATAACTAGCAGTACCAGGAAGGTGTTGCCTTTGGGTATGGGGTCTACAGTTTTTACCAGTGCAAAGGAATAGATGGCAGGTTTGAGAAACCAAGGAGGGAAACAAGTCTGAGAAGGAAGGGTAACATGTTGGACAACAGTCAGAATCCAAAAAGATCTCAATGGGTAAGATGATTGCCAAGTCCTGTTGATTTTACCTCCATGTCATGCAGACTGGAGAAACAGCTAACCAGTTTGTCTGGGAAAAAAAATCTAGATATCTTAGTGGGCTATATGAATCAAATGCCTCATATGAATCAAAACATAGTGTAGCAATCAACAAAACAGTTATGATCTTAAGAGATGGTGTTCCTGCTGCAACATGGCCTATTCTTTTTTAGACAAAATAGCAATAAGCCTGCATATGGTGAAAGATATCCAAAGGGATTTCTCATCTGTTTTTAGGTCTGCCTGCCTATGTAGTCATAGTAGTCAGAGCATGCAAAGTAGACCTAAGATAGTTACAATACTATTCTACATTTATATAAAACTTGGCAGTTTTCAAAGGTCTTTCATAGACATGATTTGATTTGATCTCCACAACAGCTCTATGAGGAAGGGCAATTCTTTCCATTTTCCAGATGAGCAAACTGAGGCTTAAATAGGCTAGGTGACTCATTTACGATCAGAGTGAGGACACAAACCCAGGTTTTCTGATTCCAAGTTGAGCATGCTTTCCACTACATCTATGCAATTAGGCTAGCTTATCTTCCCCAGTCATCAATTAGCATTCCTACACACCCATTAGTTCCATGATGGAACTAATCTCTTTAAGCAAAAGGTATAGAAATTAATTAGAATAGAACAGACTGCAAAAAAATGAAACTTTCATTCTACAGTGGGATACAACATAAACAAAAATTACTAAATTCAAGCTAATTCATGGAGAGAAAGGACTACTTAGGAGATCAGAGAAGCCATCTAAGTGGCACTGTGGATAGAGCACTGGACCTGGTGTTGGAAAGACCTGAATTCAAATGCAACCTCAGACACTTACTAGTTGTGTGACCCTGGGCAAGTTACTTACCCTCTGTTTATCTCAATTTCCTCAGCTGTGGGGAAAAAAAAGCATTATAATAGCACCTAACCTTCCAGGGCTATTGTAAAAATCAAATTAAATCATAATTAGTACAGTACCTGGCACATGGACCAAGCCTTAAAGAAAGCCAGGAAGTCTAAATGGTAGTGGTAAGAAGAAGGTATATACCAGGCTTAGGAAAAGCCTTCACAAGGGCAGGAGATGATTTGCCAAATTTAGAGAACAGAAAAGTACAGTATATGAAGAGAAATAATGTGAAATCAGTCTGAAAAGGTAACCTGGAGCCAAACTGTGAAGGGTTTTAGATACTAGAGTGAAGATTTGGAATTTTTATCCTAGAATTAATAGGGAGCCACTGAAGATTTTTGAGCTAGATATTGACGTGGTGAGATAGGTCAGATTCAAACTTTCCTTTTTAAATTTTTGTTCTGAATTTAATAAACACCAAACAAAATAAACATTTACATAGTAGAAAAAAAGGGAAGTCATGGAACTCCATCATGTAGGATGCTTGCCTTTTGAAAACAAAGAGTTCCACCTATAGCTTTCAAAGCTGTCCTGATTGTCTGGATTTCTTTCTAGTCTTCCTTCTGTTCTCTTCTCTGTAATATTAAAAAAAAAAAAAAAAAAAAAAAAAAAAAAAAAAAAAAACAAGGATTCATACATTCCTAAAGAGATGCTTTAGAAAAATTGTTTGGACAACAGTGAGCATTTGAGGTGAAAGAGAGGGACAGGATGCAGGGAGACCAATTAAGAGGTTATTGCAATAGTGTGGTAGAGAAGCAATAATGGTCTACAGTGGGGTGGTGGCCATGTGGGTGGAAAGATTGGGTCAGATGCAAGAGATATTGTGGAGGTAGAATCAACAAGACTTGGCACATTACAGATGACTTGGCCGCATCTCCAACTGCGATGGAAATTCTGTGTAAAGGAATATCTATCATGATAAATGATATTGCCAAGGAATTTGGGAAGTGCAAAGGAACCTTCCAGGGGTCCTTGGGATTATGCCATGGAAGCAATCGCGTACTCTTAATGTTTACTTCTTAAGTATTACCTCCTTCATACAGAAACAACTTTCTCTCACCACCTTCTCGATCATCAGACCTCTTATTAGTATTTCTGGTGTGAGTCATCAAACAGGTTATTTTTTATTGTTAGTGGTGGTGGTGTTTTTTTCTCATTGGTAGGGGATAAACTTGCTACCTGATTGGCTATCAGCACATTTTTGCTAGCTATCTAAAAGGGGGCTCAGGTGGGTGGAAGATGAAGGCGGTGCTATAATGTGTTTTGAGTCACTAAGGAAACCAATGATTTGGGGACCCTTCTCTCCCTCCCCTGAGCTCCATCCTTCCCCCAAATACTTTGGAAATGTGTAATTTTTTCGAGTTTTGACTTCCACCCACATGGCCTCAGCCCCCGAGCTTAATCATTTGGAGATCTCAGAACGCTCAACTTTCAAGATCAGCATTTGGGAAGGAGTGACCTCCGCCAAAGCCATGTGTGTTTGCAATGATTCATCACATTGTCTGCAATCGCCTCCAAAATAGCCCTTATGCAATATGGGAGCAGTAAGATCCTCACACTGGGGCTTCCCCTCTTAGTCACTCTCCACTTCAATTCATTTCCACGGAGCCACGGAAACTTGATTCGGAAAGGCATGAGTTTGAAAGAGGAACTGGAGAAATTAGGAAACGGGCGAGAGCTTAGCATCACTTCTTTGCAACTACGATGAGGAAAGATCACAGCTGTTAATTCCCCAGTAGAAGTGAAATGTGCGCAGTAGACAAAAAAATCCAAGGGACGGGGAGTTGCTCCATTTAGGGGGGTGGGGATAGTTGAGAGATAACTTAACTGGACCGTTGTGGTTTTGCCAAGTTTCTATTTTCTGGTTTGTTTGGGCCTCTAGAAGTTGGCCTGTTGCTATCCTGAATGGAGAAAGGGCAGGGAGACCCCAGACTGAGCAATCCTACTGAAAGAATCTGACAAGGCAATGAGCCAAGAATGAAGACCAAAATTCTGGGGTTGAAAACTAGAAGGGACCTAAGAGGCCACCTAGTCTGATATCTTCATTTTACAGATGAGGAAACTGAGGCCCAGAGAGAGGAAGTGGCAGGTAATAACAAAACTGATTTGAGCCCCACCCCTCTTCCAACTCCAGATTTAGAGTTCTTCCTATCATGCCATATCAAACTATTTTCAAGGTGTACTATCATTATGGTATGTGGTAGAAAGAGCACTGAGCTTAACACCAAAGAACTCGGGGTTGAATCCCAGAAGCCCAAGTAACCCTGAAGTACAATGGAAAGAGCAAGTCACAGAAGCTGGATTGGAAGCCTTCTCATCCTTTTGTTCTTGTTCACTGTTTCAGTCTTGGCCAACTCTCCTTGACCCTATTTAGGGTTTTCTTGGCAGGGATACTGGAGCAGTTTGCCATTTTCTTCTCCAGCTCATTTTACTGATAAGGCAACTGAGGTAAACAAAGTTAAGTGATTGGCCCAGGGTCACACAGTTAGTAAGTGTCTGAGCTGGATTTGAACTCAGGTCTTCCTGACTCCAGCGTAGCTGCCTTTTCTAACTTCATCTGTAAAGTGAGTTGAACTAAATGGTCTCTGATGCCCCTCCAAGTCCTAGATCTAGAACCCTGAGACCATAAGTCATTTAGTCTCAATCTCTTCATCTGTCAAATGAGAGACTTGAATTCGTCTCCTTCTAACTCAAAAGTCCTATAATCTCAAAATGAGTTCAAAGGCTTAAAATCAAGGTCCTCCATTGCTGTTTCAAAAGACTATTAAGCTGGAAGGGATGTTGAAAGATTATGTGTTTCTTCAGAAAGGATTTCACCTACACCACCCCCTCACTGATGAGAATTTATCTTATTCTTAATGGCCCTCAAGAAAGGATATTCCACAGATTTCCTTGGTAATTCACCTTCACTGATACATTCATATGGAAACCTAAGTCTCTCATGTCTGCAGCTTAAGTGTAAAATTCAGCATTGTAGTATGAGAGGAGCTAAGAGATGTTATTCAAACCCTACTGATCCAAAAAAGAATATTAATAAACTACCAGATCTGGAGGGGATTTGGGACCTCATCAAGTCTAACTTCATTTGTTCAGAATGAAGATCTTCCAGAGCAGAGAAATTTTGTCTATGATTGTTCAACAAGTTAGGGGTAGAGTCAAGTATCCATCCACCCCAGGCTTTGCTGATGTTGCAGTCCAGTGTTCTTTGCCATGGGCCATAATATGATCTCCTTCTCTCCTAGGAAGACAGGCCCTCTGGAGTTCCAGGAGGCATATGCTGTTTTCCCACAGACCCCAGAGACTGAAGACCGCACAGGCGATAAATAAACAGCCACATAGCACAAATCATTTGTAGGAGCTGTGGCTAAACACTCAGGCTGTATCTTACTGCTTCCAGGTAATAAGTAGCATAATATGTGTCCACAAGGATATGTGTAAGTGGAAGAGGATGCGGCTGAGACGCGGAGAAAAGAGCCAAAGTAAGGGATGGACATCCAAGTTTTGAACTAGGACCCAAATCAATAGATTCTGAAGTGGAAGGTACCTCTGAGCTCATCTAGACTCTAGGTAGTGCAGTGGATGGAGTGCCAGGCCTGGACTCAGCAAGACTCATCTTCCTGGGTTCAAATCTGGCCTCAGATACTTCCTAGCTGTGTGACCTGGGCAAGTCACTTAACCCTGTTTGCCTCAGTTTCCTCATGTGTAAGATGAGCTGGAGTAGGAAATGGCAAACCACTCTAAGATTGTTGCTAATAAGACCCTAAATAGAGTCATGAAGAGTTGGACCAGACTGAAACAACCAACCAATAGCAACGAAAGAGTCTAGTTAAAGTTCTTTCTTTTTTTAATGTAAAAGTCCTTGCTAGTTCAAGAGCTGTAGGTGGCGGGCCAGATTTGGCCCTCTGGCTGTTGTTTGCTGACCCCTGTTGTAGACCAACCCCTTCATTTCCGAAGCCCAAGGAGTTAAAGTAACTTGTCCAAAGAAGGAAGGAAACAGGTATTTATTAACTATCTACCATGTGCTAAACTATCCCCATTTTACCACTGAAGAAACTGAGGCATACACAGGTTCAGTGACCTTTCCAGGGTCACACATCAA
This sequence comes from Bettongia penicillata ogilbyi, assembly GCA_023548195.1. Classification (NCBI taxonomy): domain Eukaryota; kingdom Metazoa; phylum Chordata; class Mammalia; order Diprotodontia; family Potoroidae; genus Bettongia; species Bettongia penicillata. The sequence goes on along the minus strand of JAJHZJ010000107.1, from coordinate 4,211,047 downwards.
ATATTTGAGGTTGGATTTGAACTCAGGTCCTCCTGATTCAGGATCAGTCCCACTCTATCCACTGAGCCATGTAGGCACAAACAACTAGTAAAAGGCAGAAGCAGGATTTCAACCTAATAAAAAGAACCATATTTAAGAATAATATTCAAAGGCCCATAGAGTGTTGGATAAATTATGGAAGGATATAGACAAGGACTGGACGGGACAAAAAGGCATAAACAGGTTGGAATCTAAACAAACAGGAGCAGTGACCCCCTACCCCACCCCTAATGTGTGGGATCACAAATCCAATGAAGTATCAAACACTCTCCCATTGGCGAGTTCCTTCTAGGGGGGACACACTTCTTTCCCCTCAGCCTGTGATTTTGACTCTCAAGACTTTGCTACCATGAGCAGAGGTAGGGAGGAAGGGGTGGGATGGGAGATAGGTTGAGGTGGGACAGTTTCATTGTAAATATTATCTTGCCCCATTAGAAGGTAAGCTCCTTGTAGGCATGATCTATGTTTTCTTGCGGATTGTATTTGTATCCCCAGTCATTCACCCAAAGCCTGACACAAAGTGAGCTCTTAATAAAACTTGTTGCCTGACAATGAAGTGCTTATCATGTGGATAGATGCAATTAATGAAGCTATAAAGAGGAAACTGACTTGCTCCCCTCAGCCTACCCCTACCTTCCCAAGCAGGCCAGAATGTGTTAGCATTGATTCATCACATTGTCTGGAATCCAACTTAGTCCTTGTGCAATCGAGGAACCACAGAGGGCCGGACATTAGTGGGCTTCCCCTTCATCCATCCAAATTAAGGTTGTCACTCTCCAATGTCATCACCTTGGAAGCCTTTGGGAATTGCCTTCAGTACTGCTCTCCTTCACAGAACATAAGGTCCTTGAGGGAATGAACAGTTTAATTTTTTCTTTGAGCCTTTAGGGCGTAGGACGGTGCCTAGCACAATAGCAGGCAAGTAATAAATGTTTGTTGATTCAATGATTGTTATAACCACCTGGTTTTCAATTCAGTTTATCCTAAGGGACTTTAGAGGGTATCCCACACCCTTTCATTTTTGGTGTTGTTCAGTCATTTCAGTAGTATCCGCTTCTTTGCTTCTTTGTGACGTCCCTTAGGGTTTTCTTTTTTTTTTTAATTAAATTTTTTTTTTATTATTTTTTTTAATGTTCTACAATCATTTCCTTAAAATTAAGATTTTATCCCCTCCACACCTACCCCCACTACCCCCCTCCCTCCCCACAACAGCATACAATTCTGTATAGGTTCTACATATACTTTTCTATTAAGCACATTTTCACTATAGTCATGCTATGTAGTTGCACTAAAATAAATGGAAGGAATCATATAACAAATCAAAACATAATACACTAAACCCACACACACAAACATGATCTGCTGCATTCTGCAAATGACTTCCATATTTCTTTCTCTGAGTGTGGAAGGCATTTTGCCTTAGAAAACCACCATTGGGATTTTTTTTTTCAGTAAGTTCTTGTGTTATTACGAAGTTCCAAGTCTACCAGAAAAAACTCTCACACACTGTGGTCGTTGCTGTGCACAAAGTTCTCCTGGTTCTGCTCTTTTCGCTCAGCATCAGATCATATAAGTCCTTCCAGGCCTCCCTGAAGTCTTCTTGTTCATCATTTCTTATGGTGCAACAGTACTCCATTACATTCATGTACCATAATTTATTAAGCCATTCCCCAATTGATGGGCGTCCCCTTGATTTCCAGTTCTTGACTACTACAAAGAGTGCTGCTATAAATATTTTTGTACATGTGGGACCCTTTCCCATTTTTATAATCTCTTGGGGATACGTCCTAGTAGCGCTATTTCTGGGTCGAAGGGTATGGACATTTTTGTAACCCTTTGGGCATAGTTCCAAACTGCTCTCCAGAATGGTTGGATGAGCTCACAGCTCCACCAACAATGAATCAGTGTTCCAACTCTCCCACATCCTCTCCAGCATTTATCATTTTCTTGTTCTATCATGTTTGCCAATCTTATAGGTGTGATGTGGTACTTCAGAGTTGTTTTGATTTGCATCTCTCTAATCAGTAGTGATTTAAAGCACTTTTTCATATGATTATAGATAGCTTTAATTTCTTCCCCTGAAAATTGCCTGTTCATATCCTTTGACCATTTATCAATTGGGGAATGACTTGTATCCCTTCGGGTTTTCTTGACAAAGACTCGGGAGGGATTTGCCATTTCCTTCTCCGGATGATTTTTTTTTACAGTGAGGAAATAGAGGCAAATAGGGTTAAGTGACTTGCCCAAGGTCATACAGCTAGGAAATGTCTTAGGTCACATTTGAATTCAGGTCTTCCTGACTCCAGGCAGGGACTACTATCCACTGCACCACCTAATTTCCCTTCATTTTACAGAAGAGGAAACTGAGGTACAGAGAAATGAAATGGTTCGCCCATGATCATACAGCTAGTAAATCACACAGCTAGGATGTGAACCCAGATTCTCTGACTCCCAAGTTCAGTTCTTTCCACTACACCTAATGTAAAGTGCACAAGTCAATCAATAAGCATTTATTAAGCATCAACTATATACCAGCCATTGTACTAAGTGCTGGGAATACAAAAAAAGAGGCAACAGACAGTCTTTGTTCTCAAGGAGCAAAATGAAATTACCAATTCAATAAGATACAAGGCATGAAGGAATCACTAATATTGCCTTTAGTTCATACCTGATGTAAATTTATAAAAATCATTTAGCAAAAGCAAAATGTCACAGTAGTTTCTGAAACACACTTTATAACTAATTTTAAGTCAAAGATTATGTAGTCCATCAACCGTCTTGGCAATTCTATGTGTGGGTGTGGGGGAGGTGAGGGGGGTGCGAGTGTGTACGTGTGCATACACGTGTGTGGCTGAAAGTTCTGCATCTCCGAGAAACCTCTTCAGGCCCAGTCCCCACCAAGCCACATGGATCTGACCCAATATGCCCTCTCCTTTGATTTAGAAGTTAGCAAGGATCTCCCTAAATAAAATCACAGGACCTTAGAGCTAAACCGAACCCTCAGAGAACATCTATCCAAGCCTAGAATTATTGAGGGTCAGACTAAAAGGGAAATCATCTTGGAAACTGCCTCGTCTAACCTATTTATTGTGCTGATGGCTGGACACGAGGAGAGATAAAGCAGCCAACCAAATTAAAGAGGAAAGGATGTTATGCCAGCTTGCTGCTTTTTCTCAAGTTCTGTTTTTCTTCTCTCTATTCTGTATGGGTTAGTTCACTATCACAAGACTCTTAAAATTCTGGGCCTCTGGTACAATGGTCTTTCTGCACCTAGGGGAATGTGCACTCCCTACCTTGTAACAGGAAAACCAAGGGCCTGGAGTAAAATGATACTGTCAGAATTCCTACATTTCCCTTTTCAGAACTACCCAGGTTCTGTTAATTCTTTTCTTTGTTCATCAATGAGAGGGGTGGAGAGGGAATAAGGTTTTATATAGTATCTACTATATGCCAGGTATCATGTTAAGCACTTTGACAAACATTATGCCATTTTATCCTCATAGTAACTGCTATTATCTCCACTTTACATTCGAGGGAACTGGACATGCAGAAATTAACTGATTTGCCCAGACTCGCACAGCTGGTAAGTGTCCTATGTCATATCTGAACTCAAGTCTTCTTGACTCTAAGCACAGCACCGCCCAGAGGGATTGGAGGTTGGACATTTGGACACTGGGCTTGCCACAAAATACCAACATTATGACTTCCAAGCTCCCCATTTCCAAACCAAAGCACCCCTTTCTGGCCAGCACTTCCTTTATGTGTTTTCTCTCACTTTTAGAATGTAAGCTTCCTGGGAGTAGAAGTTGTCTCTCTTGAATTTGTTGTCTGTAGTGCTTAGCACAGTGCTGGCACATAATAAGCCCTTAATAAATGTTTTTTCATAGTTTGCCTGTCAAATCTATGGATAATGAAAGAATTTAGGTTCAAAAAAGATATAGAGAGTATTTTGAAATCTAAAGCAGATCATTTCGATTATGTAAAATTTAAAAGATTTTGCACAAACAAAACCAATGCAGCTAAAATTAAAAAGAAAGCAGAAAACTAGGGATTGAGGAAATTTCTCAAGTATCTCTGATAAAGGTTTCATTTCTCAAATAGATAGAGAGCTGAGCCTAATTTATAAGAATATAAGTCATTCCCCAATTAATAAATGGTCAAAGAATATGAACAGGCAGTTTTCAAAGAAATCAAAACTATACTGATAGGAAAAAAATGTTCTAAATCAGTGTTGATCAGAGAAATACAAATTAAAACCTCTCTGAGATATTACCTCATACCTATAAGATTGGCTGATATGACAAAAAAAGAAAATAATAAGTGTTAGAGGAGATGTGGGAAAACTGGGATGCTAAAGCACTATTGGTGGAGTTGTGAACTGATCCAACCATTCTGGAGAGCAAATCTATGTCCAAAGAGCTATAAAACTATGCATACCCTTTGATCTTGCAATACCACTGTTATGTCTGTATCCCAAAGAGATCAAAAAAAGGAGGGAAAGGACCTATTTGTACAAAATTATTTATAGCAGCTCTTTTCTAGTATCTAAGAATGGAAATCAAAGGGATTGATGGGAATGCCCATCAACTGAGGAATGGTCAAACAAATTGTGGTACATGATTGTGATGGAATATTACTGTGCTATAAGAAATGACAAGCAGAATCATTTCAAAAAATCTTGGAAAGATTTATATGAACTGATTTATGTGAACAAAGTGAAGTGAGCAGAACCAGGAGAACACTGTACACAGTAATAGCAATATTATATGATGAAGAACTGTGAATGACTTAGCTATTCTCAGCAAAACAACAATCCAAGACAATCCCAAATGTTTCAGATGAAACATTCTGTTCACCTCCAGAGAAAGCCCTGATATTGTCTGAATACAGACTGAAGCATATTATTTTTTATTTCTTTCTTTTTTTGTTCAAGTCTTCTTGTACATAATGAATACTATGGCAGCATTTTCCATGATTGCATGTATATGACCTACATCAGATTGCTTACCCTCTCAAGAAGGGGGATGGAGAAGGAGGGAGAGAGAGAAAGAATTTGAAACTCAAAACTTTTTTTTAATGTTAAAAAATTGTTTTAACATGCAGTTGAGGAAAACTAAAATATTACTTTAAAAATAAACGCTTTTTCACAAATTCATGCCAGTTTGTTTAAAGTTCTAGTTGTTAGAAAGTTCTTCCCCACATTTTGATAAAGTCTTTTTTTTTAATTTCCAATTAACCACTAAGTCCTAGTTCTGTCCACTTTGTATGTTTGTCCTTCATTTTCAAAGTGGACCATGACATCAGGGCAATGATGACATGACTTGCAGTTATCTTTGATGAGGATGACTCTCTCTTCCTCATAAAAGTCCTTCTTTGAACATGGCCCCTACTCCATTTCTTTCTTCCAGCCTAAACAATGCCAGTCTCTTCAAGGATTCTCTTCATCTTACAGACTTCATACACTTTCCGCTCTGCCCAAATTCTAGTTTGTCAATGTGTCTCCTAAAATGTGAAACCCATAGCTGAGAATGATACACTGTGGTCTGGCCTAGACAGACACAGTGTCACCCTGCCACACTCAATCCGGAAATAATGCAATATTAGTACTCATGTTGTATGTGTACATATATGTATATATGTGTATGTGTGTGGGTATACATGTGTATTCCTGTACCATATATATGTGTGTATCATACCCTTGTGGCATACATGCATACATGTATATATACCTGACCAGATTATTGTGACTTGATGCATATTTTATAAATATCTATCTGATCAAATTAATTATTAATATTTATCTAATCAAAATCCTATCACTTGCCTTCTCTAGGAAGTGGGAGGGATGGAAGGGGAGGAAATAATTTAGAACTCAGAATTTTTCAAACATTTTTTTTAAATTTACATGTAATTGGAAAATATTTAATGAAATAATTTTAAATTTTTTCAAAATAATAATATACATCAAGATTTTTGGAAATTTTAAATGTCAGTGATTATTGAGAACAACATGAAAGTCCTGATGGCTAGATTTAATCCTAAGGATAATCATTGGTAATGTTCAAGAGAAGAAAAGCCCAAGATCATAAAAGGCACATCATCTCTAGCTTCTGCTGCCCACGTTGCTCCCCATAGCAGGAGTGGGTGCATTGCCTCCTCATTTTAGAATCTGGAGTTTCCTACAAGGTTCAGTTCATGGACCAGTTATTACAGGGAGCCTTTGCTGATGACCTTAGTTGTGAGCACTCACTTCTGCTCCCTCCTGTTTAAATGTTTAAATAATCATTACAGAGTGTCCCAAAAGTCTTAGTGCAGAATTTAAGTAAGCTATCAAAACTTTTAAACTGCACTAAGACACTGTATACACTTTTCTCTTTATATGTTATATTCTCCAATAGAATGCAAGGACATAGATCACTTTTCATTTTGTTAGAATGAAACTTTGTAACCCCCAGTGCCTTGAACATTAAAAGCATGAAATAAATGCTTATTGGATTTTGACTGAACTGGAATATGTTTATGTAATAGCAGCAACTCAGCATATAGTGAAATGGGTGGATTGGCTGTTGAATCAGAAGGACTTGGGGTCAAATGCCAGACCTGCTGTTTTCTGCCTCTTTCTCCTGGGAAAACTCACTTCATCTCTCTGGGCCTCAATTTCCATATCCATTAAAAGGAGGAGGTCATACAATCTGGCCTCAGGTCCTATGATGGTATCAGTCTATACACACATAGAGACAAATGTTTACCTTTCAGGGGACACCTCTGTGAAAATCAAAAGAATATTTGCCTATGACTAGTCTGTTACCCACCATGCTCTCCATGATTTTTGGTTCAGCAATTACAGCCAGCTCTGCTGGGACTGGAAATATGAGCTTACTTAGAGATTCAAGCCCCTCCACCTTTTTTCCCAGCCATGATCACTCTAGTCTTCTCTGTTGAAGAGCATTCTTAATAGAAAACTGGGAGGCAAGATGGGATGTATGGATGTAGGGGACCCATGGGTCATTTTTCTTGACACCCACTGGTTCTGGTATCACCTCCCACTTTCTTCTTCTCCCCCACCCCCCACTCCATGCTCCCTCCCTGAGTCACTCACTGCCTAACTAACCACACGGTTTCACTTTCCAGAATTTCAGAGTGGAAAACCTACCCAATGTAGCTCATTCCTAGAAAGGAATCCCTTTCACAATCCACCTAACAAGCAGAGGAATTAGGAATTGTAGGTAGGAATTCTCTCACCTGGGCAAAAACAGTTGTGTGGAGAGGAGTTTGCAGGGGTAGTGCAGAGAGTAATCAGACCACAGGTATGGTTGCACTGGGGAAAAAAGGGGTTGGGGGAGGGCTATCTCCAGCAGCAGTGAGTAACACTCGAATGCAACCTTAGGCATGGTAGCCCAAAACCAGACAGGAGTGGAGAGAGAAATATCACAGTGTATAAAGGCAGTGGAAGATCACATGGCACAGAGAGTGAAAAGGACCACAAATCTTATCCCTATTGGCATCCTGGGGAAAAGCCCTAACCAACTCACCCTAGTTACATTACTGCCAACAAATGACCATTCAGCCTGTGCTTAAAGACTTCCAGTGAAGAGGAAAATACTACTTCCCAAGGCAAACAATTTCACTTTTGGACAGCTCTAATTGCTAGGAAGTGATTCTTTGTTGTTGGTTTTTTCCCCCACATCAAGACTTAACTTAATCTGCCTCCTTGCAATTCTCATTATTCCTCCAAGTTCTTTGCCATTTGCAAGTTTCTGCCATTTGCAGAAAAACAGAGCAAGCTGAATCCCTTTTCCATATGCTAGCAATCAGGACAAAGCAGAGAGTCCAGTTTTGTTTTATCACCAAAGGATGGTTCTGCTCTGCTCCTAAAATAATGAAGAGAACCCACATCTTTCTCACCCATTCCCTTTATTTTCCCCACATTATACAACTTGATGCTAGGACATGGCATGACCTAAAGGTATATTTTCTCTTATTTGATGGCTTAGTTGTAAATGTGTCAAATACATAAGATGAAGTCTTATCCCTGGATGCTCCAAGACAGTTGGAGTCAAGGACATATTAAAGGGGAAAACCAGAGACTATCAATAGAGAGAGATAGGGAAGAGAGGAACAACCCAGATAATTTACCCACTGGATCACCTGCCCCAATAAATACAGTGTATTCCCAAAGTTTAAGGTAATTAATACTTAAACTTTGCAGTGTTAACTTTCTCCTGAACCCACCAGTCTACTTTCTCTTACCAATGTGGTAGCATAATGTATTAGAATTTACCTCACATCTCCAACTGGATGTCCAGTAGACATCTTAAACTCAATATGTCCAAAATGAAACAATATAAACCCTTCCCACGCCTACCTTCCCTACAGTGATTCCTACCATGTTGCCATCTATAAAGGGCAACACCATCTTCCCAATCCCTCGGGCTCACCACATAAGATTCATTCTGGACTCCTTACTATTTCTAACCATCATCCCATATCCAAGCTGTTGCCAAGGTCTATTGATTTCACTTTCATAGCATCTCTCCAACACGCTCCCTTCTCTCCTTTGACACCACCATCACTCTAGTGCAGGCCCTCATCATATCTCACCTGGATTATTGCAATAGCCTGACGGTGGATCTACCTGCTTCGGGTTTCTACTCACTCCAGTCTCTTCTCCATTCAGCTACTAAAGTGATTTTCTTAAAGCACAGATACAATCATGTCATCCTCACCCCTCTCCCCTTAACTTAAAAAATTCTATGGCTTCCTATTGCCTCCAGGAACTAAAGCAAAAAGTTCTTTTGGCATTCAAAGTCCTTCATAACCACCCTGCCTTTCCAGTCTTCTTACACCTTATGCCCAAAGTCATACTCTTTAATCAAGTGACATTGGCTTCCTGACTGTTCCGCAAATAAAAAATTCCACCTCTCAGCTCTGGTCATTTTCTCTGTCTGTACCCTATTCCTAGAACATTCTCCCTCTATCACTGACTATTGACCTCTCTTGCTTCCTTCAAGTCCCAATTAATATCCCACCTCCTACAGAAAGCCCCCCCAATACATCTTATTTCCAGTGCTTTCCCTCTTTTAGTTATTTCCATATTTCTTGCATATGGTTTGTTTTTTATATATTTGTATGTAATTTCCTCCCATTAGATTTTAAGCTCCTTAAGATCAGAAGCTGTCTTTCCCCTCTTTTTGTCTCCTCAGTGTTTATCACAGAGGCTGGTATACAGTAGGTGCTTAATAATTATTGTTTGATTAATTGATTAAAGGAGTTCCAGGCTTTGAATTAGAGACTTGGCTCTTACACTTCCTAACTGCACCCAGACCAGTCACATCAACTCTAAAAGTGGCTAGTGGTTAAATTAGTGAAATTAGATCAAGAGGACTAAATCAGGGGAATGCTATAGAAATACTAAAGTTGGATTCTGGTAAACCATTGGATAAAGTTTCTCAGTATCCTTGCAGATGAGATGGAGAGACATGATGAATAATAAATAGTACAGTTAGGTTGGACTTGGAGTTGGTGAAATGGCCAATAAATAATGGCAAATGAATGAATGTCAGCCTAGATGCAGATCCCTAATGGAATGTCCCAGAGATCTGCTCAAGGCTATAAACTAGTCAATACGTTTTCAGGGACACGGATGAAGGCATAGGTACCATGTTTATCAAATCTGCCAGAACTAAGAGGTAGAGTTAACATGTGGGATGACAGAAACAAATTCCAAAATGATCTTGACAGGATAGAAAGATTACCTGAATCCAAATAAGATGAAATGGAATAAGACTAAGTATAAAAAGTCTTACATGTGAGTTCCGAAAATGAATTGCAAACATACAAGAGGGAAAAATACATCAGCTAGACAGAAAGTCACGTGAAAACATCCTGGGGGTTTTAGTGGGACTGAAAGTTCAATATGAGTCAACAGTATGGCCTGGCAGTCAAAAAAAAAAAAAACCCAACCTAATCTGCTCCTAGGTTTCACCAATAGGGTACTAATGTCAGATGGAGGCATGTTCTATTTCTATTGTACCCTACCTTGTCCTGATCAAAGCAGGAGTGTTTAAGAAAGATAATGTTGAGTCAGAGTGTGTCCAGAGCTTGGTGACCAATATGGTGAAGGGAATGACAGCCTTGCTATCTGAGAATCAATTAGGAAAATAAAGGATGTTTATTCTGGAGGAGAGAAGATTGAAGAGATTCTTGATCATTGGTGGGGTTTTTTCTCAGATTTTTAAAATACTAAACTAAACATCTAGTAAAATAGGTATTTCCTTATACTTAATAGAACAGGAAAACAAGATTGCATACCCAATAGTGAATCTCTATAGTGTAAAATTTGCTTTTCTTTTTAACTATAATAAATTCAACACGTAACTTTCAAAGTTTGTTTCCATGTCTGTGATTCCTTACGACTTTCCTTCTGCTCTCTTCTGTGCCCTTTTATCCCTCATATGCTTCCATGGACCCTTTTTCTTTTTAGCAACTCTGTCCTTCACCCTCCTTCCCTCCCTCCTTTATACCTACTCCAAAACAAATCGAGGGGGGAAAAAGGAAAACTAAATGAATACACAGTCAAACAAAACAATCTTTACTTTGGTCATGTCTAAAAATGGCTTGAATGAGAGGTGGGTAGCATGTTTCATCACTGCTCCTCATTAGTCATTAGACACCATATTGATCAAAGTTCTTAAGTCTTTCAAAGTTGTTGGTCTTTAAAATACTGTTGCTATTATATGAAAGCTTCTTCTATTCTCTTCGTTTCACATAAGTTCATATAAGACTTCACAGCTTCCATCGCTTTCATCATTTCTTCTGGAACAATGGTATTTCATTGCTCTGTACCAGGAAATGTTCTAAGAGCTAGGGATTATCATACTTATCATTATTATTAATTATTCATGCAGTGCTTTAAGGTTTATAAAGGGTTTGTCTTCACACTATCCCTGGGAGGTAGGTGCTATTATCATTCCCCTTTTACAGATGAGGAAAATGAACCTAACAGGAATAAAGTGAAGCTAGAACAACCCCTACTCACAAGAACCATAATCTTAATGGGGAAAGTAACATATACACAAATAAGTAAATACATCTACAGTAGAAAGAAGGTAGCTCACTGAAAAGGGAACCAGAAAGTTCCTTTCAACCTCAACTGCTGACTCACTGTTATGTCCTAGGGCGATTCACTTAATGATTTAGAACCTCTGTTTTCCCATCTGTGAAGTAGGATAATAATACCTGTCACCTACTTCTGTGACAGGATGTTTGGGGAGCATTGCTAATAATGCTTTGTATTTGTATAGTACCAAAGAGCCTTGAGCATTTTTTGTCAAAATATTTTCATTTATCTTCAAAGGATCCTTGTGAAGAAGGTAGGAAAACAGTCTTGGGACACTGAGCAGGTAACCAAGTTGTGGAAAAGCTGAGAGGTTTCCCGAGGGCCCAGGACATCTCTAGAGCCAGAAATCTAATGATTCCAGGCCTTGTGGAGTGGATTCTAATTTTTTCATTTCGTCCAATACCTTCCCTCAAAAAACAAAAATAGTTGATGAAAACAGAAAGGGAAGAAACAAGAAAAATTCTTTTCCTGTTCTCACCACCAAACCAACCTCAATCCATCCTCAGTCAATTCTGCGCATCCAAATAATCAAAATCTGATCAATTCTCCCCGCAAAAAGCAACCCTGATTATCCTCTAAACCAAGGGTAGGGTGGCCTCAAGGCTGCAGGTTCCCCAATCCTGCTCTAAACACTAACTTTCTTCAACTCCTCTGACCAGTTACCTAAGACTAAACTCCTAATGATCACTCCTATGGAACATCCCCTCCCAATTCTCTCACCTCATGGAAAAGGAGGAAAAGACTTCAGTGGGAGAGGAAAAGGGCAATAGAGAGGAAATGAGAGAAGGGTAAGGGGGATGGGGGAGGGAAAAGGAAGGAAAGAAGAGAGGAGAGAGCTAGAGAAAACAAAAAGGACAATGAAGAGAGGAAAAGGGAGGAAGAATCACCTTGATAAATCCATTCTTCTAAGGAGTCAATGACTGCTAATGACCTCCTTTCACAGCATAGACTTTGAAAGGGAGCAAAAGGCAATGGGCAGAGAAGAGATGGAAAGATAAAGAAATCTGAGAAAGGGGAGGCCAGGGGGATCCAAGATGAATCCCTCTTCAGCCTACCCTTATTCCTTCCCAGACGAGTTTTTCTCACATACACATACGAACAGCAACTCCACCCCATGACTGTGCCTTTGTTTTCTTTTCCCTGGATGTCTTGTTTGACAAATTACTGGGTCTACTTTCTAGGAGTTCATTCTTCTCAGAAAAGAAACCTATGTCATCTCTTCCTTACTGGGAGGCCCAAGGGGCTGCCTTCCCTGACCCAAGGAGATGGTAACAAGGAAAGAGAAAAGAGGTACACCCATGTCAGACTCAAGGAGGAAATTCATTTCCCTTCCTTTGGCTCAGAAACTGTCTCCCATCCCTAGTGACCTGTCATCTGCTCTTAACCTCTGTCTTGGAAACCTGCTAACAGAAATCAGGATGCAGCTGTCAACCAATCATTTCTTTCACCCTCTCTGGTTCAGAACACTGTGCCAAATGAATTGAACCCAAACCTGAGTAAATTTCTACAGTTCCTGTTACTTACTCTTTCCTAGGAGTCTTAACTGCTAATACCTTCCCTCCTAAATTGACTGGTATTTAGCAATATTTAGTATTTATTTTATATGTGTGTGTATGTATGTATGTATATATAGGTGTTCACTTTATATGTATGTGTTTATATATAAACATATGCATATGTTTATATATGTTTATATGTGTATAACCAATATATTGGTTGGTTGTTGTCCTTTGTTTTGGAAGAGGACCAAAATGACATCACCATGATAAAGTGAAGTTTCAGCTTGTCCAACTGTGATTGATCAGACCAATATGAGCTCGGAATGCTCTACCACAGGCTGGGCACAGATAGGCCGTGAGAACGTTTAGGGTAGATACTTCAAATTTGCACATCTTACATTTACTTTGTGCTATCTCAATTCTGCTTTGCTCAAAGAGCACAGCGCCTTTTCTGATGTGGGCACGCCATGCTGAGTGGTCCTATGCCAGTGTATCCTATGTTGCACAGTCAAATCCAAAGTTCTTGAGAGACTTTGAGAGTGTCCTTGTATCACTTCTTCTAGCCACCATGTGATCTCCTGACCCAGGTGAGTTCTCCATAAAATAGTCTTTTTGGCAAGCAAATATTTTGCATTTGAACAACATGGCCAGCGCATAGGAGTTGTGCTCTCTGAAGCATAGTTTGAATGCTTGGCAGTTCAGTTCGAGCAAGGACTTCAGTGTCTGGTAACTTATCCTGCCAAGTGATCCTCAGAATCTTCCTAAGACAGTTCAAATGGAATCAGTTCTGTTTCTTGGCATGGCACTGGTAGACTGCCCATGTTTCACAAGCATATAACAATGAGGCCAGCACAACAGTTCTGTAGACCTTCAATTTGGTAGTCAGTCTAATACCTCTTCTCTCCAAACTTTTCTTCAGAGTCTCCCAAACACTGAGCTAGCTCTGGCAATGTGTGCATCAACCTCATTGTCAATGTGTACATCCCTGGAAAGTACACTACCAAGGTAAGTAAACTTATCCACAGCATTCAAAACTTCTCCATTTGTTGTACCCAATGATTCCACATATGGATGGTGTGGTGGTGGCTGATGGAGCTGTGTTTTCTTGGTGTTAATTATTAGGCCAAAATTAGGACAGGGAGCAGAGACTTGATCCATACTTGTTGCATCTCAGCTTCAGAGGCTGCACTGAGTGCACAACCATCTGCAAACAGAAAATCATGCACCAACACTCCCTCCATTCTGGCCTTGGCTTGTAACCTTTTCAAGTTGAAGAATTTACCATTAGTACGGTAGTTGACCTTGATGCCATGTTCATCCTCATTGAAAGCATTTGACAAGATGGTTGAATATATAGTATATATGATATGTGTGTATGTATATATGTGTACACATATATGTTTGTGGGTATATATATATATATATATATATATATATATATATATATATACATGTGTGTATGTATGATATGTACTTGGTTTCTCCTCCATTAGAATGGAAGCTGCTTGAGAGAAAGGATAGTTTCATTCTTCGTACTTGTATCCCCAGGGACTAGTACAGTGCTTGGTAAAAACAAGCATTTAATAACTACTTAGTGACTGATTGATTTCACTTTGGGTTGAGTTTTCACCAAGAACCGTATGAGTAGGGAAAACTGAGAATACTCAATGACCCCTCATCCTGCTCCACTTCCTAGTTCTGAGGTAGAAAAAGTGTCAAATATGAATGGACACAAGATCTTGTTAAGAGGTTAAACCCCCTCAGGGGTGGGATAGCCTGCAGCCTCTAGGCCATATGTGGCCCTCTAGGTTCTTAGGTGTGGCCTTTTGACAGAATCCAAGCGGTTCAGTCAAAGGATGGCACTTGAAAACCTAGAGGGCCACATGTGGCCTTGAGGCCACAGGTTCCTCACACCTGAAGGGGTGGCACTAGGGTTGGCAGGACAGATTTTCTGGACTTGTAGAAAGTTGAGGGAGAAGAGAAAGATTTTAGGTTCTATTTTGGGGTGTTTTTTCTTTCTTGGATTCTGCTCTGGGAACTTTGCTAATCATTCTGGGGACACCTAGCTTTTATGCAATGGGTGTGTTCCTACAGAGGTGTGTGGAAATCACATTTCTGTAAGTTGATTCATATTTTGAATGTGCTAGAAACCCCGTCCCATGGTGAATTATTTTGTAGAGTGAATGATCCTTTAGAAAAGTGAATGACCATCCCCAATGCCATCTTCAGTATGAGTTGAGGGATTTTCATATATTAAGTGTGCTTAAAGCAGGAGCCACCTGTCCTTCCCACCCATGGGTGCTTCTGGCATTGCTCATAAGATCTAAAACTAGAACTGAAAGATGCCTCAGAGATCTTTTAGTCTAACTCCTTTACTTTCCAGATGGAGAAACTGAGGCCAAGAGGGGTTAAATGACTTGTCCAAAGTAACACAAATTGTGAAGTCAGAGGTGAGATTTGAACCTCAAGTTAGCTCTATAAGATAACATAAGGAATACAATTCAAAAAATACTTATTAAGCACCTACTATGTGCCATGAACTGTGGTAAGCTGTGCGAATACAAAGAAGAAAATGAAAGCCTGTGCCCTCATTGAAACTGAAGGTAAGACCTTCAAGTATATAAGGTCTAGCAGCTGCTAGACAATTGCAGTCAAGTTACTATCATAGTAGGAAACTTTCAATGAGCCCATAAAGGGACCCCAGCTTCCATCAAGGATTTTGTGGAGAAGACCACTGAAGGGAGATGCATCTTTACTCTTTGGGTTTATGCCCTGTTTGGGTCCCAGTTGTGCTGATTAATCAGAGAGAGTGTTCCATGTTATTATGGATATTATGAGTTTGAGGGAGTCTATATTTTTATAGGTAATTACAGCAACCATGATGGCAGCTACCTCACAAGGCTATTAAGAGGATCAATTCATATAACATATGAATTGATCATACAGAACTTTATGACCTTTGAAGCACCGTATATGTGCCAGCTTAGTTGCCTAAAACATCCTCTTAATAATGAATAGTATCAAACTTGGAGATAAGGACCTCAAAGATTTTCTCCTTAGTAATAAAGATGAAGGAGGTTGGAGTACTCCTCTTTGGGGAGTTTGTATGGTGAAGTACTCCAGCCTCTTTCATCCCCAGTATTGTTTTTGTTCAGTTGCTTCAGTTGTGTCCAACTCCTCATGTCCCCACTTGGGTTTTCTTGACAGAGATAGTTGAAGAGTTTGCCATTTCTTTCTCGAGTTTATTTTTTAAATGAGGAACTGAGGCAAAGAGTGACTTGCCAGGGTCACACAGCTGGTAACTGAATGAGGCTGGATTTGAACTTGTAAAAATGAGTCTTTCTGATTCCAAGTCCAGTGTTCTATTTACTGTATCACCTAGCTGCCCTTCATCTCCTTTATTAAGGATTGATGGAAATGGAAAATGTAGAGAAAGTGGGTGGTACCTTGCATCTTAGAATAGATTGTGGGAACAGAATGACGTTGTTAATGGTACAAGGTTCCTGACCTTGTCAACATGGCGCACCAGGTAACTTAGTCTCCAGGCAAATAGCGTGTGGTTGTTGATCTTGCTGATGCCTTTTTTTTCTATTCCTGTGGCTGAGACTAGTCAGGAAAATTTGTTTTTGCTAAAGGATTTCAATATATCTTTACTACCCTTACTCAAGGTTACTGGTACTCTTCTTATTGCCAAAGTTTGGTGGGCAGAGACCTGAAAAAGGCCCCACTTCCTGAGGGCTTGGATGTCCTCAACTACATTGATTATGCAATGACTAGGCCTGATGAGGCCAACTCAATGAAGAGACATGCCTTGTTACAAGAGAATTGCTGATGGTGACACATGGAAATGAATAATAGACCTGGGAACGGAACCCGGATCTCTTTGTTCTAGTATTGTCTCCTCAGGAAAGGTGTGACTTCCCTTCGTAGAGGGGGAAGTGATTTCTTCAAATGAAAATTTGAACCAAGGACCTCTGATTCCACTATATCACATTGCAAGAAAACTATTTCCTCTTGCCCCTTTGCTTTCTAACACAAAAGTCCTTCCTCTTTCTTCATTTTCCCACCTCAGTCAGTACATTATGAAATCCCCAGTCTGTTCCAGAGAGCCCCTTCCGTGCTGTGTGACATCCCATCCTTGCCTCTGCCCCTTGTCTCTGCCTTGTCTGTACCCAGTGCCTAGAATGTACTCCTTCCTCACCTTTTCCTTTTGTAAGACATAACTTCCTTCAAGATTCAGCTGAAACCTTGTTTCATCTCCCCCCACACCCCACATGTGCCTCCTTCTCAAAACTATCTTGTGTTTATGTGCATGTTTTCTATACATATATGTGTATGTATGTGTGTGTATGTGTCATGGCAAAACAAAGTGTACGCAAATGTGTATATGTATGTATGTATGTATGTAAAGTAGCTGGGTGGCTCAGTGGGTAGAGGGCCAGGCCTAGAGTCAGGGAAAGTCGAGTTTAAATCTGGCCTCAGACAATTATTGGCTGTGTGAGTCAAATCACTTAACCTCAGTTTGCCTTAATCCATTGGAGAAGGAAGTAACAAATCATGCCAGCATTCTTTTCCAAGAAAACTCCATAGACAGTATTGACGTGTGATGGTACACAGGGTCACGAAGACTCAGAAGTGACTGAACAGCCACAGAGTGCACATTTGTGTACATACTGTCTTTCCTCTCCCCCACCATGGCATGTAAGTACCTTAAAGGGAAGAGAGTTTCATTTCTTTCATCTTTGTATCTCCAGCAATTTAAATAGTGACTAATGCAAACTAATTATTTGCTAAATGCTTATGGATTGACTGGTAAAAGGTATTGTTATTATCATTTGTTTGATAATAATGCATATATACATGTATACATAGTGCATAAGACTTACACAAATCTCTTTCTCAGAATATCTCTATGAAGGAGGGAGAATAATTACAATTATCTCTACTTTACAAATGAAGAAACTAAGTCTTTGGAAGGTTGAGTGGCTTAACCAGGATCCCGAAGCTGCTAAGTATCTGAGACTGGTTGCATGTAATCCATCCATCACATTCTGCTCTGCTTCTCAGGATGCTCTGATAACAGCTAACATGTATGTAGAACTTTAACCCTTAAAGAGCTTTGGACCTCCAATATTTGACCTCCATTTAATTATCATAACATGCTCCTGAGGTTAAGTATAATTCATAGGATCATAGATTTACAAATAGAAGAAACCCTCGAGATGATCAAATTGGATCTCTCATTTTATAGGTGAGGAAACAAAGACTCAAGGTGTGACTTTCCCAGGTCACAGCTTGAAAATTTGAACCCAAATCTTCCTGACTTCAAGTCCTCAAGTGCGGTCCTTTGAATCAAAGGGCCGCACTTGAGGACCTAGAGGGTCACATGTGACCTTGGGGCTGAAGGTTCCCCTTCCCTCTGTCTAGTACATCAAGGCAGATGTGTGAGAAAAGATGTCCCCATCTCAAGTAAATTTGCACAGGGTTCAGCAGAGATACCAGTCCACCATAGCCTGGAGCAGCCTTCTGGGTCTCCCTGTTATCTCAGGAAGTACTTGTATAGTCAGATATTTACACACATGAAAATGTTTGAGTTACACTGAGAGCAGAGTCCTGGGACATATGCTTATAGCCTTCTTGTACCTCCTAGGCCAACAGAACAGGGACAACTGTGATCCAATGGTCCTTGAGTTCCCTTTGAACAGGAAGCCAAAATGCAGCTGATGCAAAGCCAAAATTTCTAGGCCCATGGAGTGACCAGGGATTTCTGGTGCTTTTCTACTCTTCCATCTTTCACACTGAAACTGAGTGACTCACCCTCACCCTCCCCACTTCCTCAGCTGCTCCATATTGGAGAATCTCCTCTTACAAACCTGTCTTCCTCACCCTTTCCTCCTACACCCTTTGCCTCCCCTCCCCCACCATTGCTATTCCCACATGTCCAAGGTCATCAGGCTTTCTCTCTGATATCTCCCCGGGGTTTCCCCACTCAGGTGTAACTACCGTTGGCCGTTGGCCAATGCTTGTGGATCTTGTTCTCCTCCTCCATTAAAACATGCCTGTCCTATGTCCCAATCTCCCAATCCTACCCCTGTCCTTCACTATTCCAAGATTTTCTTATCAATTAATCCATATTGAAGGAATGAATTATTCCTGTATCTCATTGCTTTAATATTTTAAAAAAGTCAAGGTTTCATCAGTTCAGACATTCTCCCCACCAACACAAATTACAATCAAGAACAATCAGTTATAAAGTGCCTAATGTGAGCCAAACATCATGGTTTAATGGATAGAGAGCCATTTTCAAAGCCAGGAAGACCCAAGTCCAAATCTGACCTCAGACACATACTGACTGTGTGACTGAGCAAATTACTTCATCTTTCATTGTCCCAAGCTTCTCTCTAAGTTACAAATTGCAGAGCAGACATCAGTCTGCATTGGTAGAGAGAGTTTCTTCAGTAGATGTTCCATATAATAATGAAATTATAAGAGACAATGGAGAATAATAATAGCTAACATTAAGTAGCACTTTCTAGCACAGTGCTAAAAACACTTCTTACAAATATTCTCATTTAATTCTTAAAACAACTTTGCAAGGTAGATGCTGTTATTATCTCTATTTTACAAATGAGGAAACTGAGGCAAAGGTTAAATGACTTGCCCTAGCTATTAAGTGACTGAAGCTAAATTTGAACTCGGGTCTTCTTGACTCTAGGCTGGGCACTCTATCCATTGCACCAACTAAGAACAGAGAGGATACACATGCCAAAAACAAAAAGTTTAATGAGTTTCTAAAAAGCATCAATGAGTAATGAACTTCCCAGGCACGAGGTTCTATCTCAATTTATGTTGAGAATTTCTTCACTGTTTTAGAAGGACCTTCCTCAACTCTTCCTCGCTCCCACACCCCCACCCCAGGATATAATCTCCCTAAAATAGGGACTATTTGCTTTGCCTTTGTTTCCCCAGGACAATGCTTTTCTTTTGCTAGACAACTGATAAATATTTGTTGAATTTAAGTGATCTGTTTCAATTGGAGTTCTTTACCTGGGGTCACTTAACTTGGGTGAGTTTTTTTGCTTTTTTAATATTTTGATTACTGCATTTCAATATAACTGGTCTCTTTCATAATTCTGTGTATTTTATTTTGTGCATTTAAAAACTTTATTCTGAAAGGGTTCCATAGTCTTCACCAGAGAGCAGAGGGATCCCTGACACATACCCTAAAGGAGATTAAGAACCTCTGATTTAGTGTAGTAAGGTGGGGATAGAGCCATGATCAAGGTGCCAGCACGTTCTTCTCCATCTCTCACCCTTCCAGGACCTGAAATCATCTCTCTCTCTCTCTCTCTCTCTCTCTCTCTCTCTCTCTCTCTCTCTCTCTCTCTCTCTCTCAATCTCTCTCTCTCTCTCTCTCTCTCTCTCTCTCTCTCTCTCTCAATCTCTCTCTCTCTCTCTTTCTCTCTCTCTCTCTCTCTCTCTCTCTCTCTCTCTCTCTCTCTCTCTCTCTCTGGAAACTAGAAGACAGAAGATCAAACTCCCTCTTCTCCTCAAGCAGGCACAGATAAATCAATCTCCACCAATGAGGAGTGTCCCCAGCTCATCATACCAGAAACTTGGGGGAATTAGTGGTCAGTTAATGAACATTCATTAAACACTTAAGCATGTGCCAAGCATTGTGTTAATTTCCCTTTGGGTGTAATCTGTCATCCCTCTCTCGACTGAGTTGAAATTTCTCATGCCCAAGGGAAGAGCTCATTCATTGTGTTTGCTATTAGTTTTGATAAATAGGTTTGTTTGCTAAAACAAACAAAACAAAACAAAAAAACCTAATTTGAGTGGAAGACTGATTCTCCTCTTGGTTTAGGAAACAGTTCTGTGGTAGAGACCAGAGATGGACTGGATGACCTCCTGGCAGTCCTGGGAGTGAGGACAAAGGGTACAAATCTTAAGGTCCCAATTATTGTCTGGACTCTGTAAGCTGATGTTTTTTTTGGTCATTCCCCATCCATCAGAGAGGATTCAGTCCATCTTCAATTCTGGCACACAGTTGAATTCCCCCTTTAGAAGCTCTAGGGGTAGGAAACCTGCAGCCTCAAGTTCATATGTGGCCCTCTAGGTCCCAAGTGCAGCCACATGTGGCCTCAAGGCTGCAGGTTGGCCCCTTTACACACTATTTTATACTTGTAACCAGGACCCTCATCAAAACAATGATTGAGTTGACAGGGGCCCAAGAGTCACTATATGCAACCATACTGCTAAGCTGAGTGGCAGTCAAGAGACAGTCATGAAATTCATCATCATGCCCAGAATGTTTAAGATTAGGAGGGGCCTTAAAAATCATCTCCTTCAATCCTCTCATTTCATATATGAATCATGGAGGGTCAGAGACAGGAAGGCACTCGCTAAACGGTCCAGGGTGAAATGCTAGAAGAGCAAAGCCTGGAGCCAATGCCTACTGGCTGGCAACTCTAAGCTTTTTCTGATAGGGTCCAGGGCAAAGGCAAAGGCACCAAAGTGTGGAGACAGGGGCTGCCTGGGCCAGAAAGATAGTCACAAGCATTCCCCCCCGGTTGATTTAGGCTTGACGGCTGTCTGATTGTGATAGGGGACGGGTGAGGAAGAAATGACTCACAGTTATTTAGTCAGTGACTTGTCATTCTAGCAGCAGGGCCCAGCGAGGGTGTAAGAAGAGGGCCCCTTTTAAAAAAAAAAAATTGTTTATCGATCTAAAATTTGGAAAATACTCACTTATAGGATCCTAGATCTAGAGATAGAAGGGATCTTAGAAGTCATCTGACCAACCCTTTCATTCTATAGTTAGGAAAACTAAGGCCCAGGGAGGTTAAGGGACTTGCCTTGGATTCCCATTGGGAGGAGGATGTGAACTCAAGTCCTCTCTCTCCAAAACCAGTACTCGTCCCATTCTATCATGCTAAGATCAATCATTCCTCCTTTTCTCTAGCACCTACTGGTGCAAAGCTTTAGCCTACATACACACACACACACACAGAGGATTTTAGGTACTTTTCACTATTGTAAGGGTTTGGGGGAGGGGTTGTGGGTTAGGGTTTTGGATGGGTTTTTTTTTACTTTTTATATGTCCTAAACCCCTTGGGCAGTCAATTGAAGCCTATGGACCCCTTCTCAAAATAAAACATAGCTAGATGACATTTGACCTGGGCAAGTCACTTAACCCCTGTTTGCCTCAGTTTCCTGAGGGTAATAACAACACCTGCCTCCCAGTGTTGTTGTGAGGATAAAATGAGATAATATTTGTAAAGCTCCTAGTTCAGTGCCTGGCACAGAACCATATAAGTGCTTTATAAGTGCCAGCTATGATTGGGGTTTTTTTTAATTTTGTTTATTTTTAACACTTTTTTCTTTTTAAATTTTGAGTTCCAAATTCTCTCCTTCCCTCCAACCCCTCCCTTACCTGCTGAGAAGGCAAACAACATAGCAATAACACAGGTGAAATCATGTAAAATATGTTTCTATATTAGACATGTTTCAAAAAAAGCAAGAAAAAGTAAGAAAAGTGCATCAGTTCTCTCTCTAGATCATTAAATGTATAAAATGAAAATCATGGAAATAAAAAGAAAATCAATTACATTGAAATAGTTATCAAAGTATTTTTTAAAAACAAGTTCCTTGACCCCTCAGTTAAGAACCCCTACCCAATATTTGCCTTTCAATGCTCTAAGACAGAGGTGGGGAATCTGGCCTTGAGGCCTCAGGGATTCAGTCAAAGGGCCGCACTTGAGGACCTAGAGGGCCACATGGGCTCCCCACTCCTGCTCCAAGGCAATCAGGACTCTACCATTGAAGAGTTGTGTAACTTTAACTTAGACCCTTCCCCTCTGTGCCTCTATAAAAACAGGTGTAACATTCAGGTGGCAGTAGATGAAGCATCAGACAGAATGACCAAAGAATTGCTTAGTTTCAAATCCCACCTCAGACGCTTCCTAAGTGTGTGACAATTTAACCTCAGTTTCCTATTCTGTAATTAGAGATAATAATATCATCCACTTTACAAGGTTATTAAAAAGGTCAAATGGGACCATGCACATGAAAGTTTTTCATACTTTAAAGAGCTATGTAAATGGCAGCTTCTGTGACTCAGAGCTAGACAGGAATTCTGAGAACACTGGATCATGGGATGCTCCTTCTGCCTTTCCTTTGCTCACTCTCTGACACTCTGGTCACTCTTCATCCATGCCCAAGAATTTTGTCTTTTCAGTAGTAACCAAACCCAAACACCTGCTTCTTCCCGCTTTCCTATTTCCTCCTTTCTACCCTCTTCCTGTTTGCCATTCTCTCTCCCCTTTCCAATAACTGTTGCCTAGTCCTTCCTTCACTAACTATTCCATGAATCTTCACGTGAAGGTTTTCTACATAAAGTAAGCAAAATTCATCTTCAACAGCCCCTCCTCTCCATTCTCTCTTCCTCGTCCCCTCCCTCTCTGTCCCAAAACAATCAATGCCTCCTTTCTACCTCCCTGACCACTCCCTGGAGTTCCCAGCCACTTCCAGGTTCCATCAGCTCCTTAGAGCCTAGATAGCTTTTCTTATTCTAACTGCCCACCCACTTATTTATCCTTCCTATGTTTATTACTTCAGGTTTCTTTTAGCCAGAAAGAGTTAATTTAGTTAACTCTTTAATTTATATGGAAAAAGCATACTGGGAATAATGGCTTAATATGTCTCACTTTTGAAATAAGGTATTTGCATTTTTACTGGAGCCTTCTAGAGACAATGCTCCCGAAAGTTAGTATGGTAGGTATTACAAGTGCTGAGCAGGCTTTTTCTTCAAGCCTTCAAAATGCCTATGATATAATCTGTGGTGATAATCCCCATCCCTTACCCTGACAGATGCAGATCAAACTGGTGGTCCCATGAATTGCTGTGGCCAAAAAAACTCATCGCCTCATAGCCATTTACTAGTGATGAGCTGTTCTAAACTTACATTTGCCCTGGCTTTGGGCGCCCTCCCCCTCCTCCCACCACCAAGGGCACTCTCTTCTCCTGTGTGGAGATTATTGGGGGTCAGAAATCTGCCATTAGTCATTTCATATCTGACATGGTTCTTTGGTTACCGTCCTGAGAATTGGAATCCTTTCCCTAGAGAAGACGTTAGGACTCAGAGTCCACTGGCTCCCACCAGAGGCTAGGGGCACCTTGACTCTAAGCACCCTCTTAATTCCTGTTAAATTGCCCTCCGTGGGGGTGAGTCCAACTCTCCAGGAATCACCACCTGAACCTACTGGAGCTAACTCCAGACACCCTCCTTTGTTCCTTACCTTCTGACTCACACCACTACTCACTGCATCAACTCAATCATTCCAGTCAGGACACTGACCCTCCCTCCGCTATTTGTTCACCACTCACTCCTTAAACACCTGCTGCTGGGCCCCTTAAACTGTGACTGTCACAATTCATTTCATGTGGTTTCTACTATCTTACGATTTGCGTAAGGATATATTTACTTCTTAGAATTTTATTCAGGCACAAAAGGCAATGTCAAGTAAAAAAGAGGTCACCCTGTTCACCTTCTTTTCTTAAAGACAGAAAGTCTTATTTTCAAAGCCCCAGTTCCGACTCATATTGGCTTTGTCACCAGGTAAGTCATTTCCTCTCAGTCCTCTGCACAACTCTGCAGAATTGGAAGTTGTAAAGAACTGCACTGATAGAAGGTATTTCTTCATCTAGGAGTTCCAAAAACCAAGGAAATCACAGAGCTAGCCCTAACTCCTAGGCAGCAAGGAGTATAACGACAGCACTGAGGCTGGAGTCAGGAATACCTGAGTTCAAATCCAGCCTCAGACACTTACTAGCTGAAGGACCCCAGGCATGTCACTCTCTTTGCCTCAGTTTTCTCATCTGTCAAATGAACTGAAGAAGGAAATGGCAAACCACTCTAGTATCTTTGCCAAGAAAACTCCAACTGCCGTCATGAAGAATGGGATATGACTGAACAATCTCGATATTTATCAATCCACTTATACCTAGCTATATCTATTTATCAATTCCCTATCTATATCTATTTATCTAACTATATCTATCTATCTGTTTGGAGCAAGAATGTAAAAAGGGAAAACCTCTCTTCTATACTGTACTAGAGAAAAGAAGACTGACTACCCAGATTCAGAGGATGTTTCTAGTGGTCTTTTCCATTTCCTGTAACTTGCCCCCACCTTTGGTGAAAGTTCTGCCTTCTCAGGTCAAACAGAACAAATGTGCTCCTCCTTCCTCATGGCAGCCTTCTGTATAGGATAGTTGTTCCACGTGTGTCCATTGTACCTCCACAACAACGTTATAAGAAAGAAGCCTGTATGCTTCCTAGAGGAATGTGATCCAGGATGTCTAAGTCTTGATGGTGATTTGGGGAGATTCTCCCTAGCCCTTAGATCTGAAGAAACTAATATTGTAGAAATAGTGCTGGAATTAGAGTTAAAATGTCTGGGTAATGATAATAACTGCATTACCTAACTTGTAGGATTACTGTGAGAAAAAGTGCTACAGAAAATATGGGCTATTTTAATTATTGCCCTACACGGGACCTTAGGTTGTAGTCATAAGTGATTGACAAAGAAACTGATGACCCTAGACTGAGAAAAACTCATGTGAGGAAGTCACCCTCCACCAACGTAGAGGCACCCATTCTTTTCTCAGTCCCGGGAATTTCATTCAGATGGTGTTGATAACTTACACTGGCTACCCCTCAGAACCAAGCTCAGCCCCATCCTCCAGTCAAGAGTTGGAGCAGACACTTTCCCACAGAAAGCTCCTGAAAAGTTGAGACTGTTGTGAGTTTGTAGAGGAAACCAGAGATTTCGCAAATGAAAACAACCCTCAAAAGAATTCTTCAGCTGCTAAAGAAATTTGCTTTATTTGCATAATAAAAGCCACTTCTTTCTCCCGCTTTCTTCCTCTTTCTCCTCTTTGTGCTCCTCCCCTTCCCACTCCTTCTCTTTTCTGTCTTCCACGATTCTCTCTCTTCTTACTCCTTTTTCCTTAAGACTTTCGAGACAGTAACCGCAGAGACCATACAAAACCTCATAGAGTTGCCCACAGGCCCCAGAACACCAAAAAACCACAGCACCCAAGTGAAGCTAGTCCAGTCTGCAGGCCTTCATCTCAGGAGGAACCTGAACAATAGGAGACGTATCTTGGGCCCCAGCAAAGGGAGAAGGGCAACAAGGAAGAGAGGGGGCCTGTGCATACAGTTCTAACAGGGCAAACGTCAGACCCAAGTTCAGTCAGCTGGAGCTAGTCAGGTGACACAGAGAAAAAGTGATGAAATTGGGATTAAGAAAACCCAAGTTCATATCTAGCCTCCGACCCTGACTGGCTGTGTGACCCTAGGCCAGTCACTCTCTCAGTCTCAGATTCTTTATCTGTAAAATAGAAATAATAATAATACCAACCTCCCAGAGTTCTGGAGAGGATCAAATGGGATAACATTTCTAAAGTGCTTTGTTAACCTTAAATACTATATAAAAGTAAGGTCTAATTTATTATTATCAGCTACTGAGAAAATAGAAGACCCTCAAAAAAAATGTCATTTTAGGTGTTGTGAAAGGTCTATTTGTGCAAAAATATTTTCCCCAATGGCCTGCCACTAAGTTTGAAATACCTATCATTAAAGTTACCCCTTTAAAGGTTTCCAAAACACTGGTTAAAATGAAGATATATTACCTTAAAACAAATAGGTTCTGAGGTCTGTGAAATTGCTTTTTTGTGAATATTTTGATAATTATACTTTTATTGGTTTCCTTCGGCATTTAGAAGCATTATTCTGAGAAGATGTGCTGGCACCCCATGGTAGGTATGCAATAAATGTGTATTGACTGACTGACTGACAGTTCTGCTAAAAGGATTCATGACATAAGAAAGGTTAAGGAACCCTGGCTTCTAGGGTTAACATCAATATGCCATCATTCTTTTACCCAACAGAGTGTGAATTTTTTTTTTTTTTTATCAGAGGATGTATAGAGAAATCAGCACCATATGATGGAAAGAGAATAGACTCTAGTCCGAGGACCTGGATACAAATCCTGCTTCTCGTACTTATTATCTGTCCAGGCAATCAATCAATAGACATTTATCAAGCTCCAACCATGTGCCAGTACAAATCACTGGGGATACAGAAGAGTTAATACTTTGGACAAATAATTTAACCTCCTTGAGCTCCAGTTTCCTCATCTGTGAAATAAGGCACTTGGGAGTGGGTGAATTCAATAACTTTTGAGGTCCTTTTCTGTTCTCAATGCTTTTGATTCTAATGAATTATTAGCTGATAGCAAAAAGTAGAAGTGGAGGTAAGTGGGATGTGATAAAAGACAAATCGTAATGGTGGTTCAGAAATTGGGAAAGTTCGGAAAGTCTGAGTAATGTGGTGACTAATGGTAATTTTGGGAATTATTAGTGAAGCATACCTAATGACTGTTGGCTAAAAGGTAGCAGATGATAGATATTAAACGAGGCATACATTTTTAGACTTGGCCAATATGTTGATTTGCTTTGTTTGACAGTACTAGTATTTGTTAGCAGGAGGATGGGGGTACAGGGAGAATCATTGAGAAATGACCATGACAATGAAAAGAACATCAGTAGAAAACATTTTTAAAAGAAAGCTCCAGAATATGACTCTCGAAATGTGTATTTGGGCCAGCTCAACCATGCACAGATCAAATCTGAGGTTCTGCCCAATTCAAATCAGAGATCACTTGCATTTTAGTGCCAATTATCCTACTTGCCAACAGGGTGGTCCCAAGAGAAATTTTGCTTGGGGCAATCATCTGTTAACCATATAACTACCCCTATCTTTAGAGATTCCCGGCTTTTAGAGATAGGAAATTTTCAGCCATCATGTTGCTGCCCCTTCTGGGTAAGAAGTTAAGCTCGCCCAGTCACTGAAGAGCTGGAGGGAAAACTTAGAGGCTGTTGAAATCAACACCTTCATTTTACAGGTGAGATAACTGAGAGCAAGAGGATTGAATGACTTGGCCAAAGTTACAGAGATACCAAGCAACAGAGCTAGGGATGGAACTCCACTAATTCCTGTGACTCAAAATCCTGAGTCCTTTCCACCATGCAAAAAGATGCCAAAGACTTGGAACTAAGAATAGACCATCATTTTATTATGTATTTATTTGTGAAACACTATTTAGAAAGTATCCCTATCAATAATTCTATTTAATTTATGTGCATAAACACATCTTGTTTCACAATAGAAATAATTCATATTCTAAATGTGTTTGTGGGTGTGCTCTTTAGTCCCTGAGAACCCCGGAGAACAAGTCATTGCAAACATGTCCTTTCAAAGTAAGACTTCCACCACCACCACAACCCCACCCCCACCCCATTTTCTTTATCTGTTCTTGGTAGACATTGTAGGATCTGAGCCAATGCAGGCCTCAACATTCTTGAGTCTGTGACTTGACTGGCCTCTTTAGACTTCCCCCAGAATCTCTGCAGTTACAGATGCTACTAAATGCCTCCGAAACTGGAAACATGGTCTCCTGGGTGAGGAGGAGCATGGTGGGTGGAAGACTTTAGGTCCCCAAACATGAGGCCTGGAAGCTCTGAAATGTCGGTATCTTGAGTGGCTTCCTCAATGGTTGTATGAAGCCCTGATGATACAGTTCGATTTAATTCAATAAGCCTTTGTTGAGGGCTTACAATGTACAAGACTTTGCACTACGTACTGAAATAGTCTCTGACCTCTGGAAGTTTACCTTCTGCTGGAAGTATCAAACCTATACATAGATAAATAAACACAAAATGTAAGAGATCAGGACTGGATCTCTAATTTCATTAGTATAGAAAGTTCTCTGGTAAAGAAACTCCCTTTCCCAATGTGGGTATGCGCTATCTCTGCAATTACCATCTTAGAGACTTATCTAGAGCACTAAGAGATTAACAGTGACTTTCCCAGAGTCACACAGTATGTATCAAAGGCAGGACTTAAACTCATCCCTCCTGGTTTCCTGGCTCTACCTACTATATCAATCTTCCTCTATAAAGGAATTTTTTTTTTAAATACCAAGGAATTTGATGGGGGGAGCACCAACCACTGCAGGGATCAGAAAAGACCTCTAAATGCAAATGTCACCTAAACATGCCTTTGTAGGCATGCCTTAACTTGGAGCGATGCTTCTAAGTAGACTTGTCAGCCACAGTTCCTTCTCTGTCCATTGCTCAAGCCTCAGAAGACCCCTGACTCCAAGGGACACCCAGTTTGCCTTATCAGTACAGGCCACCTCATTCCTTGGGCCCATCACCAAGGCAACCCCTGTTGCAACGGGGGTCTTGTAACATTTGATTGCAAACCCAATTAGGCAAGCTGCTTTCGTATGATGGGACTATCTTGAGTAAACAGCATCCTATGTGCATGGCCCCTTGCTCAAGCCACTGAACATTGCATTACCCACTTTCACACACGCAGTTTTGAAAATGAAAACAGACTCACGGGCTTGCAATCAGATAACATTTAACTCATTTAAGTTTGCATGGAGTGGACTGATAGAGGAAAACAGAAGGCAATAGCAAAGAGTGAGCCTGAGTTCCAAACTAGAAAAAGGTGCCTAAATATTGTCCATCAATAGAGACCCCTTGAATGTCACGTTGTTCATAAAAACCTACACCTTTCAAGAGGAAATCAATCCGTCATTTATCAAGCACCAGCTACATACCAGGAACTTTACTAGGTTCTGGGCACATAGACAAAAATGCAAGTCATTCATTCCCTTGAGGAGTTTATATCTAAAGGAGGAAAACAATATGTACAAATATAAGTAAATAAATATGGGGGGAGGAGGTGTATACAAAATAAATATAAGGTAAATTTGCCAACAGTGAAGGGAAGTGGGGAGAATTTATCATCTAGACGTTAAGACAAGCTTCATATCAAAGGACACATGAGCTAAACTTTGAAGAAGGCAACTGAATCTAAGAGAAGGTGATGGTGAAGAGGGGGTACATTCTAGGAATGGGGTTCATCTGTGCAAAGATCCTCAGTGTCTCCACTATCGCCTCCAGGATCAAATATAAAATTCTATGTTTAGAGTTCAAAGTCTTTCATAACTTGGACCCCTTTTACCGTCCCAGTCTTCTCCCCATCACCTTTCTCCTCTCTCCATACTCTATAATGCAAGCAACACTAGACACTTCACTGTTCCTCATAGTCTATACTCTGTGTCTCCCAATTGTAGACATTCTCACTGGCTGTCCACCATGCCTAGAATTCTCTTCCTTTTCATCTCTGCCTCCTAGCTCCTCTGGTTTCCTTACCTCCTCTTCTACAAGAAGGCTTCCCTCATCCCCTTTAATGTCGTTCCTTACCTCTGAGATTATCTCCAATTTATCCTGTCTATATATTGTTTGGATATGGCTGTTGGCATGCTGTCTCTCCTATTAATCTGTGAAGTTCTTAAAAATAGAGATTTTCTTTTTCCTTTCTTTGTATCTCCAACACTTACCAGAATGTCACATGGGAGGCACTGAATAAATGCTTGCTCATTAACAATAACAAAGGCAAAGAGGCTGGAATTGAAATATCATGAGCTAAGGAACAGCAAATAGGACAATTTTGCTTAAATGTAGCATGTGTAACAGGGAGTAATAACACAATCAATGAAAGATAGGCTGAAGCCTGATTTTGAAAGGTTTTGAATGCCAGAGACATTTTTAATTTGTTCTTGAGTCAACAGAAAGTCACCAGAGTGTGCTGAGCAGAAGAGTGATAGGGTCATTTGTGTACTTTGGGTACTCTTAATCCAAGGGAGAGCCATATGGTCTGGAGTAGTCATAAAGCATCTTGGAAAAGGTGGGCCTTGTCCTGGGCCTTGGAAAGTGAATGGAACTCCACTTAATAGAAAGGTGATAGACTTAAGATGAAGAATAAAAAATGCATTTTTGGACATAACCAATAAGATAATTTGCTTTCTTTGATTATATACATATATATAAAATGCTATTAATGTTTTTTCTTATTCTAATTATTTGTTACAGAGCTTTGTTTTTCCTCCTTCTTTTCCTTGATGGATGAGAAAGGGATGGAGGGCATGAAGGGAAAAAAAGATAGAGTAGCAAAAAAGAAACAGAAAGAATAATTGGATCATTTTTTAAAGGCAGATGAAAACAGAAAGGAGCACAGACAAGAAGGAAAGCTTTGAAAGCTATAGGTGGAATTTACTCATTTAAAAGGAAAAGCAAGTTGTACATAATAAAGATCTGCAGTTTCATATACAATTCTTTTCTGCTCTATTTTATGTATGTATATATGCACATATATATATATAATATATATATATATATGGAAATACTCATTTTACTTAGTGTTTATTAAGTTTAGAGTAAAAATATTTCAAATGCCGGTTTTGCCAGCGACTGAGTGCTAACCTGGGAAATCACCTCCTCCAGCTCCTAGAGTAATAGAATCCATCTGCTACCCAATGCAAGAATCCCTTCTTCACATCCCCCATGTCCAATCTCTGCTTGAATTCATTCAATGATGGGGAACTCACTGCTTCACAAAGCAACCTTGCTTAATTTGGGACAGATCTAATTATTTTAAAAGTTCTTCTTTATCTGAAGCTGAAATCTGACTTCCCATAACTCATTGTTCCTCATTTTGTCTTCTGGGGCCTAATCCCTTCTTAGCAGTGACAACCCTTTACTTATCTAAAGACAGCAATTATGCTGTGCCCCCCCCCAAAAAAAACCCTTCCCTTACTCATGCTTAAGACCCTTGATTTCTTCAGCCATCCTTATTATCATTTCCTCCTCTGAACTTTGTGCCTCCTGAGTTCTTTGTGAATTTACCTTGCCTCCCTCACTGGCTTATTAACTCCATGAAGTCAGGGAGCCTATTTCCTGATGTTTACCATGGTGGGAATAGGGGAGGGTCAAGAGTCTATGGTCTTAATTCAAGGTTGGATCTGCACAAGGTTGGACTGGACCAACCCCAAATCAAAGAACTGTGTTCTGGCCCAAGACATTAAATATGTGTGTTATAATAAAAATAATAATTCACATTTATTACAGTATGTTTAGATGAGCTTTACTCCCAACAACTCAGTAAGATTGGCAGTGCAAATATTATTGTCCCCATTTTGCAGATAAGGAAAAGGAGATTCCATGATTTACCCACATGTCAGAGCCTGGCTACGTATCCAGGCAGGTCTCCTAGTGGAGCACAACTTCTATCACACTTTGAGCTTAGTTCCAAAGGAAGAAGGAAAGGAGTTTATGTTGCCGTTTTTGATTGCTCTGTCACACCGTGGCTCATATTGGTCTTGTGGTCAACTGAAAACCCCATGTCTTTTTCACATGACAGCTGTCACACCTTAAGCATTCCAAACTGCTTTGCATTGAGGAGGCATGGGCTTGTGAAACATATGGTCTCTATCAATGAGGCTCATCTTGGGTGGCCTGGCCAACTCAGCTTATCCAAGGGTGTGTTGGCAAATGTTTAACAACTGGCTCACTAAGAAAATAAAAATGCATGCAGGACATATTCAAGTTTTACCTGCATTATTCATATTTTCTCCACCACTTTCTTAAATCTAGACAATTTACAAAAATATAAATCAAGCCCTGATTTGGGGGATTTCTGAATTGTAAAGGTTCACATTGAAAAATTTACCAGTCTTTGTCAGCTCCAGCATAGGCCTTCCCTTCTCTTCCTGGCCCACTTTTGAAGCAATAAAATACAAGTTCCTGCCTTTCCTTGAAGGTGTTCACAGCTGGGGTACCAGAACCCCAGAACCTGCAGCCCAAGCATCTTCCCACACCCCTCGCCCCATCCCCTAGCCAGCTCCAGGAGACTTAAACGTCTTTTTCTTCCCTTCTCCACTGCCCCTTTATGAGTGCAGAAAATAATCACCAAACCAACTCACAGGAAGCTTTGGAAAATCAAGGGGGGTTGAGGGTGGAGGCTCACTGAAGGCCACAGGAAATTAAATACTCATCCCAGCTGTGAGGCCAGCCTGGGTTTTAACCACAGTGACAGATAGCTACACACACACACACACACACCACACCATACCACACCACACCTCGTGAGATTCCACTGCATTGCTCAGTCACGCCTACAGGAGATGGTTTAAAAGTGGCCCCTCTTCTTGGTTAATTTTAATCCACTTGCTTCACCCTTGTCAGGTAAGGGAACAGCATAAGCAAAACTTAGAGAAAAACATAAAGAGAGATAATCATACCTAGTCATGATCAGAGAACCATTTGGCTAGTCTGGAAACAATGCAAATGAATTGAATTCAACTGAATCTATTTTAAGTGAACTTCATTGAATGCAGACAGACTATAAATGCTATCTAGAGTTAAGGCACAAATTACATGGAAGGTCAGTCGAAAACATCCTTATGTATTCCCTTAGGATCTTCCTCTGCACTAGTTAACCTGAAAATTGAATTTATTCCTTATCTTCCCTCATAGCTCATCTCAGGTAGCACCTCCTCCACTATTTTCCCCAATTCCCATCCCTCCTTCACCCCTTCTCCCCATTATTAGTGCTGTCTTCCTCCTTAAATTACTTCGTATTTTCTTGTTTAGAATACACTTGATATAGTATACACTATATCGCTCCAGGAGAAGTGGGTAGGAGCTTTTCCCCTGTCGTCTGTGTGGCCAACCTTTGGTCCAGTAGCTTGCGCATGAAAGGACCAGATTACACCTGCGATTTCATCAGTGAGGAGGCTCCCCTACACCTACAGAGATGGACCCCTTCTCTGCAAATTCTAATCCTGGAGAGTGGCCTGGGAACATTGAGAGGTTTAAGGAACTTGTCCAAGGCCACAGCACCAGAGCCTCTTGCTGACTTCCAGGCCAGTTCTCCCTCCACTAGGCATAGCTGCCTCTCTCCTTTGAACCCAGTAGAGGCTTGATCAAGATGCTTGAATAGGCTTGAATGAGTGCTGGTGTGTTGATGTGGTTTATTGTTTTTAAATTTCATCTGCTGGGCAAGCTATCAGTGGATAGTCAGGAAGGTTTATCTTTCTGAGTTCAAAATACAGAAATAAGTAAATCCAAAGTAACTTGTGGAGAAAGAAATGAAATATGTTGCCTCAGCAAGTCACAAATTAAGATAATCTATGCTGTGTTGTATTTTTATTAAACACTTCCTAGTTACATTTTCATCTGGTTTTGGCTCTACCAAGAGTTTACTGAAGTTTGACACCCCTGCTGTAAACCACCTAGATGCTGTTGGTTTTGGTCAGTCATTTCAATTGTGTCCAACTCTTGGTGACCCTATTTGGGGTTTTTAGCAAAGATACTGGAGCGGTTTGCCATTTCCTGGTTCAGAAAAGTTACTGTGTATGGCCACATAGAAGGAAGGACTTTTGAACAAGTAGGGTAATGAGCTGCCTATGGAGATCTTGAGATCTACATCTAAGAAGATATTTAATTAGGATTTTTATGAACATCTGTTAGAGATGTGCAGAGAAGCAATGGGGCCCCTACCTGGGCCTTGAAGTCCAAAGACCTGATTTCAAGACCTAGCTCTCATATTTATTACTTGTGTGATCCCAAGTTACAGGTTCTTTGATGTTTGGTTTCCCAATCTTTGAAATGAGAATGATACATTTGCCCTACTCACCTCTCAGGATTCTAGGGGAAAGCAAAGAACTACATAAACTGACATTATTGTCACAGGTGATTTCTGCTTTGGGAAGGAAGTCAGAGCGCATGACCTTTAAAGCCCTTCGGACTTTCAGACCCTATGATTCGAAGCTCCTCAGATTCGACAAATGCAAACTTGGTCCCTTTGCACCCTTTCACAACCTGGGTTTTGAAATCAGTAAAACAGTGTGACCCAGTAAACATCCTATCTGATGAGTACCCAGATTCCTAACCCCACTCTTCACATTTGAAAAATAGCCCTAAGGGATCCCAGCAATAGCATGGGAGGTCAAGGCGAGGCATTGGAGATTTGGATGGAGTTCATGTGGGTGACCACAGGATTGCCAAAGTTGTAAGTTACATGTGTTTCCTTTACTGTTCCTGGACTAAGTGGAGGAGAATGAGCTGCTGGGAAGGGAAACTGACAAGTAGCTGGGCTGTCTGTGGGGTTAGATCTCTGGGCTGGAAGTCAATGGATTTGAGTGATATTCTTGACTGCCACTAGCTTTGCTGTTTGGCCCTGGATCAGTCACAGAATCTCAGAATTAGAAGAAGCCCCAAGGGGCCAGCTATTTAAACCCCTATCTGAATAAGAAACCCCTCTATAACATTATAGATAAGTGATTATCCATCTATCCATCCATTCATCTGCCTTTGCTAGAAGAAGGATGAGTTCTCTGCTTACCAAGGAAGTCAGACCCACTTTGGAATAGTTCTAATTATTAGGAAATGTCCCAGGACATCAAATCTGCCTCTCTGTAGCTTCCACCTGTGATTACTAGTTCAGCCCCCTGGGGCCTACTCACCTTATCTCTCTGCTGAAGTTCCCCCATCTTTAAAAAACGAATCCCTAAATGTTTTTAAAAAATTCTTTTGAAGGAGATTTTAGAGACTATCTAATCCAATTCCCTCATTTTACTGATGAGGAAATAGAGATCTACAGAGGTCAAAGGACTTGCCCAATGTCAGCTAATTATTAGTGGAGTGAGGAGTAAAGCCTAGGTCTTGTGACTTTCAGTGCAACACCAGATCAGTCCCCTCTTCACATATGTATCATTTTGTTTCATTTAATATGCCATCTCATTTATAGAAGAATGTGAGTTCCTTGGGAACAGGGATTGTTTCTTTTTTTCTCATTAAATCTTTAAAAAAATTCCTTTTTCATTATATTTTTTACTTTATTAAATATTTCCCAGTTTCATTTTAAAATTTTTAATATTCATTTATTTAAAAGTTTAAGTTCCAAATTCTCTCCCTTTCTCCTGCCCCTTCCCCCTTCTTTAGAAGGCAAGCAATTTTGTATTGTTTATACACATGAAGTCATGCAAAATATATTTCCATATTAGCCGTGTTGCAAAAGAAAACACAGACAAAAAAAAAGAAAAAGAAAGTTTACAAAGTATGCTTCAGTCTGCATTCAGAGAGTTCATCAGTTCTCTCTCTGGAACTTGACAGTTTTCTTCATCATGAATCATTTGGAATTGTCTTGGATTATTTTATTTCTGAGAATACCTAAGTCATTCACAGTTGATCATCATACAATATTGCTGTTACTATGTACAATGTTCTCCTGGTCCTACTCACTTCATTTTGAATCAGTTCATATAAGTACTCCCAGGTTTTTCTGAAACTATTCTGGAGATCAGGGATTGTTTCATTCTTTTCTTTGCAATTCCAGTGCCTGGTAAGTAAAAGTAGTAAGTAATATAGTAGTAAGTAAAAGCTTGCTGTTTGATGAATGAATGGATTCAGTCCTCAAAACAGTTATGAGATACCAAGGGTACATTATCATTCCCCCATTTATAGATGAGGAAACTGACATAGAAAAACGTTAAACAACTCTCTTGACTTCACATTGTACCTGAAAGGTCAAGAACTAAAACCAAAATCATATATTGAAAGATGGAAAGGATTGAGAGGCCATTTTGCCCAACTCCCTCCTTTAGAGATGTGGAAACTGACTTTAAATGACTCTCTCAGATTCACACAAGAAGCATACAACTAAGGCAAGATTTGAAGTCAGGTCCTTCCACTCTAAAGCCAATGTTCTTTCCATCGTACCTACCTAGCACTTCTGATTACCAGTTCTGTGTTTCTTCTAGAAAAAATAAAACACAAACAAAAATCCCTCAGAGCTGCTAAAAGTTTGATGTCAATGTAGACAATTGGACAATTCAACCAAGTCATCTTTAGGACATACATAAGCCATCATTAATCCAAGAAAGAAAATACATCCCCCAGTGAGGGCAGGGAAGGTCCCAACAGGTGTTCTAATGCAGCAACAGTAAGATGAAAAGTCAGCCTGCTTTTAGAGGGAGTGACTAGAAATTTTGTTATGCTCCTCTGTATGTTGAAATTAACTTACTCAAATGTCATCAAGCAATTTAAATAGTTACTAAGCAAGTTTAGTTGGTTGTGTTTCCATATTTCCTCATATTCTTATTTATCGTTTTTATGGCATAAGGTCATTTTTAAAGAATGTCCTAAATGTAATGTATAAGGTAGCATTTCCTCAGTTTTTTTAAAAATCAGTTTTATTGATAGTTTTAATTTTTTGTACCACTGGAATTTCCCCCAGTATTCCCTCCTTTTCCTCCTTCCCAGAGAATTGTATAAAGGAAACAGTGCCTTAAAGCTGATAGAGGTATTTAGAAAGCCAGAACTGTCTTAGATCATATAATTTAGAGATGGAAGAAACTTTGGAAGTCACTAGTCCAACCTCTTCATTTTTACAAATGAGGGAACTGAGGCCAAGAAAGGTCAAGTGGCTTACTCACACAGGTAATAAGGAACTGAAATTCAAATCCAAGTTTTCACACCGCAAGAACAATTTTTTTACTATATTGCCTAGGTGGCATAGGGGCGGCTAGGTGGTGCAATAGATAGAGCACTGGGCTTGGAATCAGGAAGACTCATTTCTTTAAATTCAGTCTCAGACACCTACTAGCTGTGGGACCCTGGGCAAATCACTTAACTCTGCCTCAGTTTCAATATCTGGAAAATGAAATGGAGAAGGAAATGGCAAACCACTCCATTATGTTCATCAAGAAAACTCTAAATTAAATAGCAAATCACTCCAGTATCCTTGTTAAGAAAATTCTGAATGGGGTCATGAAGAGTGGGGCATGACTGAAAAACACAAGGTAGCATAGCAGATGGAGAGCCAGCTTCAAATTCAAAAAGTACTGAGTTCAAATCCTATTTCAGACACTTATCACTTTGTGACCCTGAACAAGTCACTTAACCTCTGTCTACCTCAGTTTCCTCATCTGTAAAGTAGGGATAATAATAATACCTGCCTCATTGGATTATTGTGAAGTGAAACAAGATGATATTGTAAAATACTTAGCACAGTGCCACACACACAGTAAGCACTTAATAAATGCTTGGATTATTCTCCCATGGATTTGTGAGAAAAATGTGTTGCAATCCTTAAAGTACTATAAGAATCTGAGTGATGAACGCTATGATGACAATCCATATCTTTCAATAAATCTTCTCCAGAAGCTCCTCCCTGAGTGTTCAGACAAAGCAGATACTCTAAGACAGAGGTAGGATAGAATAATGGAAAGAGAACTCACTTCTGCTCTATGACCTTGGGCAAACTCTCTTTACCTCTCTGGGCTTCAATTTCCCCATCTTGAAAACAAGGGAGTCTGTTCCAGATCAAAATCTATAATCCTATGAAATCATTTAAAAATCTAAAAACAAAAAACAGCAATCCCCAGTCTCCTGGTTCCCATGTGAAGCCTTCTGGATGGGACAGGGGTGAGCTGGGAGAGGCTAGCATGGCAACAACTTTGGTGTCTCTCAGCTTCTTTTTTTTCTTTCAGCAAGATTTGAACTCTCATTTGGAGGGGAGGAGCCGAGAAAGCGGAGTAGAAAGATTCACATATGCTGACTCCGAACTCATAGCCCATAAATTACCTGTGGAAGGAGCTCCCGGCGGGTTCTGGAGCAGTGGAAGCTGCATGTGACGGGTGGAGGAGATTTCTGTTCCAGAGAGCCCTGGAGAGCCGACCCCAGGAGTCCACGCTTTGGGCAGAGCAGAGGCCAGCCCTACACTGGCCACGCAGCCCAAGAGGAGCAGATCTGAGCAGGCTTCAGGGATGGAATATTCAGAGGCCACGAAGGTCCCTCCACCTACAGGCACTATAGGTCAGTGAGAGACCCTATCTGGCCGGTGGAGAGAGGAGTGGGGTGTCTCCATAACTCGGGAGGCAGCAGCGGCCAGGAGCTCCCAAAGCAGCAGGACCTCAGATCCATTACTGAAGATCTCTGCATAAACCCCCTGAGGGAACTGATCCTGGGAGGCAGCCCTGCCCCCAGCTGAAAACCTGAACTTAATCCCACTGAATAGCAGCCCCGCCCCTGCTGAAAGCCCTGAGGCTGGGGAGCAGCATCTGAATCTCAGACCCCAAGCACTAGTGACACAGGGGTGGAGAAGAATCTCAGAAGTCAAGTAACTGGCTGGGAAAATGCCCAGAAAAGGGGAAAAAAAATAAGACCATAAAAGGTTACTTTCTTGGTGAACAGATGTTTCCACCTTTCATTTCTGATGAGGAAGAACAATGCTTACCATCAGGGAAAGACATAGAAGTCAAGGCCTCTGTATCCCAAACATCTGAAATAGATATCCAATGGGCTCAGGCCATGGAAGAGCTCAAAAAGGATTTTGAAAATCAAGTTAGACAGGTGGAGGAAAAACTGGGAAGAGAAATGAGAGAGATGCAAGAGCATGAAAAATGGGTCAATACCTTGCTAAAGGAGACCCAAAAACATGCTGAAGAAAATAACACCTTGAAAAATAGGCTCACTCAATTGGCAAAAGAGGCTCAAAAAGCCAATGAGGAGAAGAATGCTTTCAAAAGCAAAGTTAGCCAAATGGAAAAAGAAATTCAAAAGCTCACTGAAGAAAATAGTTCTCTCAAGATTAGAATGGAACAGATGGAGGCTAATGACTTTCTGAGAAACCAATAAATCACAAAACAAAACCAAAAGAATGAAAAAATGGAAGAGAATGTGAAATATCTCATTGGGAAAACACCTGACCTGGAAAATAGATCCAGGAGAGACAATTTAAAAATTATGGGACTACCTGAAAGCCATGATCAGAAAAAGAGCCTAGACATCATCTTTCATGAAATTATCAAGGAAAACTGCCCTGAGATTCTAGAACCAGAGGGCAAAATAAGTATTGAAGGAATCCACTGATCACCACCTGAAAGAGATCCAAAAAGAGAAACTCCTAGGAACATTGTAGCCAAATTCCAGAGTTCCCAGGTCAAGGAGAAAATATTGCAAGTAGCTAGAAAGAAACAATTCCAATATTGTGGAAATAAAATCAGGATAACACAAGATCTAGCAGCTTCTATATTAAGGGATCGAAGGGAGTGGAATAGGATATTCCAGAAGTCAAAGGAACTAGGACTCAAACCAAGAATCACCTACCCAGCAAAACTGAGTATAATACTTCAGGGGAAAAAAATGGTCTTTCAATGAAATAGAGGACTTTCAAGCATTCTTGATGAAAAGACAAGAGCTGAAAAGAAAATTTGACTTTCAAACACAAGAATGAGAAGAAGCATGAAAAAGTAAACAGCAAACAAAGAGAAGTCATAAGGGACTTACCAAAGTTGAACTGTTTACATTCCTACATGGAAAGACAATATTTGTAACTCTTAAAACTTTTCAGTATCTGGATAGTTGGTGGGATTACACACACACACACACGTACACACACACACGCATACATGTGCGTGCACACACATACGCATGCGCACACACACATACACACATGCATGTACACACAGAGACAGAGAGCACAAAGTGAATAGGATGGGATCATATCTTAAAAAAATGAAGCGGTGAGAGAGAAATATATTGAGAGGAGAGAGGGTGAAATGGAATGGGGCAAATTATCTCTCATAGAAGAGGCAAGCAGGAGACTTTTTAGTGGAGGGAAAAAGAGGAGAGCTGAGAGAAAAACATGAAGTTTACTCTCATCACATCCTACTAAAGGAAGGAATAAAATGCACACTCATTTTGGTATGAAAACCTATCTTGCAATACAGGAAAGTGGGGGAGAAGGGGATAAGCAGGGTGGGGGGATGATGGAAGGGAGGGCAATGGGAAGAGGGAGCAATTTGAAGTCAACACTCAGGGAGGGACAGGATCAAAAGACAGAATAGAAACAATGGGGGGCAGGATAGAATGGAGGGGAATATAGTTAGTTTTACACAACACGACTATTATCGAAGTCATTTGCAAAACTACACAGATATAGCTTATATTGAGTTGCCTGCCTTCCCAGGGGGAATGGGTGGGGAGGGAGGGATGGGGAGAAGTTGGAACTCAAAGTTTTAGGAACTGTTGAGTATTATTCTTACTACTGGGAAATGAGAAATACAGGTAATGGGGAATAAAAAGTTATCTGGCCCTACAGGACAAAAGAGAAGATGGAGTCAAGGGAAGGGAGGGATGACTTCCAGCTTTCATAAAGGGCATTGGGCAGTGAAATGGTATCTTTGGGGACTGGAAAGAAAAGTATGTTCTGCAAACCAGAAGCACCATACCCGAACTGAGATGTGGGTAGGGTAGGAAGCAGGAGCACTGGATTCAAAACCCAAAACCCTGAGTTCAAATCCAGACAACTTACGTAACCTTCATCAAGTTAGTAACCATCTCTGGTGCTTAGTAGCAGGTAGGTTCAGTTAGTTGGTTGACAAGCATTTATTAAATACTTACTATGTACCAAGCACTTTGCTGAAGGCTGGGGATACCTCAAAAAGAAAAAGAAAAAATACATGGTTCCTGTCCTCAAAGAGCTTATATTCTAATTGGGAGGAAACAACATGCAACCAACTATATGTAGGCACAAGATATAGACAGATAAATGATAGATGGATAGATAGATAGATAGATAGATAGATAGATAGATAGATAGATAGATAGATAAACAGACAGGCAGACAGACTGACAGACAGATAGGTAGATAGATAGATAGATAGATAGATAGATAGATAGATAGATAGATAGATAGATAGATAGATAGATAGATAGATAGATAGATAGATAGATGGAGACAGAGAGAGAATGTAAAGTATTTTCAGAGGGAAAGGATTTATAGCTGTAGGTATGTGAAAAGGCCTCCTACATAAGGAGTAATATGAATTGAGTCTTGAAACTAAGAGGCAAAGGTAAGGAGGGAGAGTGTTACGGGAGACAGCCAGAATGAAGGAGCAGTCAGAAGATGGGTTCCACTATGGGAGTACCACCAAGCAGGTCAGTGTAGCACAATTTGTAGCAGAAATTACAGATGTAGTCTCACCAGAATAGAAGACAATGGGACTGTCAGCTCCTTCACCTAGGACAGTATGTCTCTCTACATGCTGCCAAAACCCCCTTGCCTTTTGGCTGCTATGGCACACTGTTGTCTAAGCTTGTGGTTCACAAGACCCCCAAATCTTTTTCATACAAATTACTGCTACCCATTTCTTCTCCATCAAGTCCTTAAGAAAATAATTTTTGAGCCGAAGTCTATGTAAGGATCCTGAGGTTTTTCCATTGACTAATGGAAAGATTGTGGAAGATTGGAAAAAAGGGAAGGGTCTGGTTATGAAGACCTTTAAATGCCAACTGGAGGAGTCTATATTTGGTTCTGGAGGTGATAGAGAACTTCTGGAGCTCATTGAACAGCCGTAGTGACAAGGTCAGACTCAGGATTTTCTCTAAGCTCATTTCCAGCCTCAATCTATGATTCTAAAATGGCCTGGGCAGAGCTTGGGGGACAGGACCGTGTGTGTGTGTGTGTGTGTGTGTGTGT
Source organism: Bettongia penicillata ogilbyi (assembly GCA_023548195.1). Classification (NCBI taxonomy): domain Eukaryota; kingdom Metazoa; phylum Chordata; class Mammalia; order Diprotodontia; family Potoroidae; genus Bettongia; species Bettongia penicillata. The sequence goes on along the minus strand of JAJHZJ010000107.1, from coordinate 4,168,923 downwards.
GTGTGTGTGTGTGTGTGTACATAAGGTCAAGCATCTGTTTGCAAGTGTGTATTCTGTATTGTGTGCACCTGCATGTCTGTCCACATGTGTCCCTGTGTGTGCTCACGCCTGTGGTTATGTTCTTTTTTTAAGGGCAAATCTGTTTATTAAATGTCCTCAGCCTTTTTCTAGGACCAGTCATCAGAGCTGGGAGAAGGAAGAAGACCATCTGGGCTCCTGATTTGATCAAAAGACTGAGAGAGAATAGGCATCACCAAACCCAGATGGGCTGAGCCAGTGACTCATTGTGTTGGCTCCAGGCAGACCAGCAGGCTTTCCTCTGTGTCACAAGATGATAGAACCATAGAAGATCAGAGCTGGAAAGGGGCCTCAGAAGTTGTCTTTTAATACCGATACCTGAACAAGAAGCCTCTCTGCAACATCTCTTCCAAGTAAGTCTTCCAGCCTTCACTTAATAGTCTGCAAAGGACAAACCCACTACTTACGGAGGCAATCCAGGCTGCTCTGGATTAACTCTAGAAGCAGAGAAGTTTTCCTTTCAATCAAAACTAAATCTTCCCCTCTGCAGCTTCTAACAATTCCTAATTTTATCCTAGACACAAATGAGTCCTTTAAATAGTTGAGAATTTCTCTCATGTCCTCTCCTTTGTCTTCTCCAGGGTCGATATTCCCAGTCCTTTCCATAGAACTCCATATGACAAGAATTCTAAGCCCTTCATCATTCTGAATGCTCTTAATGAATCTTTGTCAACATCCTGCCTAAACCATAATAGTCAGAACTCAACATCAAACTACAAATGTAGTCTCACCAGAGTAGAAGACAGTGGAACTATTAGTTCCTTCATCTAGGACAATATACCTCTCTCAATGCTGCCAAAGATCACCTTAGACTTTTGGCTACCATGGAGCACTGCTGTCTAAGTCTGTGGTTCACAAGAAGCCCAATCTTTTTCATACAAACTACTGTTAGCCATTTCTCCTCTAACAAGTACTTATGCAACTGATTTTCTTGAGCCCAAGTCTTTGTAAGGATCCTGAGGTTTTCCCGCTGAATAAAATATAGTGCTAAAGAAATCAGGCTTTACAAAGGGTAAGTATACAAAACAAAATAAAGGCAGAAATCTGGACTAGGTGAGTAGAGAATTTCCTTTTTTTCATCTTCTTGACTTACCTCTGATTCTGGCTCAAATTCATTTGCATGTTAAGCCAGAGAGGATCTTGGAAATAAACACCAGTAACTCTAAACTAGAGAGCAATTCCTATCGGAGGGCTTTGATCTCCATCCAGATATGGATAGAAGAGGAAAGAACTAATCTTAGCCTGGAGGCAGGTACTCTACCTGGCTTTTGTAAGCCAGTTGTGGTGGTTATGAGTTAAAAAATATTAACTGCCTGTCTTTATGAGGGAGACATTCTAGCTCCTATACCCTAACCAACTAAAACTGAGATGGTTTTACTGTCTTTGAAGAGATGAGCCCCTACAATAGTAGCAGAATACACCAAATGATTGTTGGGTATAGTAAGGGAGTGGAGAGTTCTTTAAAATTTTGACAAGTAGAATGGTGACTTTCTAGTAACCAGAGCTGGAATATAACAAAAAGTACCCATAGCATAGCAGTCAGTTTTTTATTTAAATGTTCCCTTGGGAGTATTTTATATAAGGTGAAAGCCATTAGCAAATCTCATATACATAGTGCCAAATATGAAAGAAATTTGCATTTCAAGCATAGGTGGGCATACTAGGAAATATCAACAGAAAATGAGGAAATTTTTTTCCTGTGGAAAAAGAAGTACTGCACTGGAGATATACGTGCTGGTGTTTAATAAATATCAGTTGATTTTGAGGTTCAGAAAGTCTACTTTAATAAGGAAACAACCCTATCTTATGAACTTTATGGCTATTACTTTCTGTGATCTTACTGCTTCTAGTGATCACGTTTGATACACTATTTTCTCAGCTATTTGCAAAAATGAGTTTAGCAGATATTAATTTCTGTCTTACTCTGGAGTTTATTGTTACCAAAATAGCAAGACCAGTGTACTAACATCATCACCCTCAACATGAGCAGAATATCACAAATGTTCAACACTGTCTTTACTGGGGGAGCCATGTCAGGTTGCATGAATTCAGGTTTCCGAAACAAGTTCTTTTTTCCCTAATTGATTCAACAAACGACATTCCAAAGGAGAGCAGAGTGATTACTTCAGGAATCTATCATGTACTACATGAAACATCTTCCTTTCCTTTCCTTTCCTTTCCTTTCCTTTCCTTTCCTTTCCTTTCCTTTCCTTTCCTTTCCTTTTCTTTCCTTTTCTTTTCTTTCCTTTCCTTTCCTTTTTTTTTCCTTTCCTTTCCTTTCCTGTCCTTTCCTGTCCTTTCTGTCCTGTCCTATCCTGTCCTTTCCCCGCCTAAGGGGTCCTCTGGACCCTCCTAGCTTTACAGTGATTATCAGTAGTAACTGTGGCTATTTCCCACCCAGCCTGAAGTCTTTCTTTTTCTTGGCCACATTAAAAGGGCCATGCCCTGGCTACTTCTTAAACAGGCCTATTCAATGAATGGGCATTGCCTCACCCTAAGTGAGTACCTGCAAAGACCTTGGCCTAAAGGGCCCAATGTCGCCCAGTGCATCCTGGGTCATCTCCAGTCATTCTGATGAATATCTGGTCACTGGATTCAGATGGCTCTGGAGGAGAAGTGAGGCTGGTGACCTGCCCAGCCCTCCCTCACTCAAGACAAAGTCAAGTGCAAGTCATGTCATCGTTTTTCTGATAGCATGGTCGTCAGCAAGGAAGGACGAACACATGATACTAACTCTGCTGCCATCTATTTCACATCTCTCCATTCTTTTTTCCATTAGCAGAACAGGAAAGTCTTTATTAAGGGTTTGTTGTTTGTTTGTTTGGATCAGAGCTTCTTAAACTATTTCCATTTTCTACCCCTTCAGCACTCCTTAAACTGTGGGTCTTGACCCCATATGTAGTCACAGAAAAAGATATAAAGAAAAGAGAGATTTCAATCCTCTTTTTCTAATATTACAGTCTGGAATATGACTTCAATAAATTTAAGTTCTTTCTACTGAGCTAGAGAAGATTGTGAGGGTAAGATTACCAATTCATTCGAGATCTCCCTCCTCAATTATCACCTCTAGAGCTAATCCTACAAAGATGTTAGGTAAGGAAGCCGTGGGCGGCTAGGTGGTACAGTATATAGAGTATCAGGCCTGGAGTCAGGAAGATCTGAATTCAAATCCAACCTCAGAGATTTAATATTCTGTATGAACCTGGCCAAGTCATTTAATCTTATTTGCCTCAGTTTCCTCATCTGTAAATGAGCTGGAGAAGGAAATGACAAACCACACTGATATCATTGCCAAGAAAACCCCATATGAGGTCACAAAGAGTCAGACACAAGTGAACTCTGTTATAAAAGGGTTAGGAATCAATCAATAGGCATTTATTAAGTGCTTTCTGGTGCCAAGCACATTATGAAGTGTTGGAAGTACAAACACAAAAAACGTGAAACAGTCTTTGCCCTCCAGATGACTTCTTAATGTAGGAGACAACATGTACAAAATGAACAGAGATTGGACCCATGATTTCACTGTTATAGGGAAGGGCCAGATGAGGAAATTCATTGTAAGGGCCATTTTTGGCCCTTCTAATCAAACACTTGGCACCTTCCCTGAAAATTACATTCTTAGAGAATTGCCTAGAACAGTAGTCTCAATCAAAAATAGAAGAGGGGAGGGGAGAGCATTAGAAGGTACCAGCTACATATTGACTTGGAAAATCATGTTAACACTGCTTGTGTTCTATTTTATTTTTCTTTGTTAAATATTTGCCAATCACATTTTAATCTGGTTTGGGGGAGGGGAGGGGTCACTTGGATGTGTTATATTCAGCATGCTGTGCCTGTTTGACCACTCTGACCTAGAGTACTGAATGGCTAAGTGATTTAGGATCACAAAGCCAGTCCCACTACTTGAACCATCTTAAATACTATGTCTTTTCCTCGTAATTCTTGCTGTGAAATGAAGCTCAATGTAAACCTCATTGTTTGAAAATTAGCTTCTTGTTTAATTTCCTATCCTCTATCCCTCTAATGATCATCTCATTGTAGGTTTAGCCTTAGATATCAATTTTATTCCCTTCCTGGAAGTCTATTTCCTTCCAATCCATATGTCTTCAATTCAATCCAACAAAATTTTTCTCCGCCTCTGTTCTTCTGCGTCTGCGTATGGGTGTGTCTTCATGTATCTCACTCTCTCATACAGGGTGCCCAAACTAACAAAGACTGTCCTATTAGGAATTTGTGATAATTTACACTTTGGGGATTGGGCTTATATTTTCTTGGCAATAACCATTAAATAGCAATCACAAAAAGTTTTGCTGAGCAAATCAATATAGTGAAGAAACTAGGAGGGTAAATATCTTGGTGGCCTGCCACTGGACACTCAGCAGCTTACCAGTGTTTTTCCTAAAAATGTGCCTCCAAAAACTGAATGGAATTTGCCAGATGTGCTCTGACCAGGGCAGTGGAATGATCACTTTCCTTGTTCTTTACCCTATACTTCTTTTTTCTTTGTAAATAAATGTTGTTGATGCCTTTTGTTTGTACATCATGGTCATTTCTGGATATATTTCCTCATCACCACCATCCATGGAACCTTTTCTCCTAAAAAAAAAAAAAATTAAGCACAGTCCACCCACATAGCAACCTAGTTTGATTACCTATGAAACATGGGGGATAGGGTTGAGGGTAAATTTCCTCATCCCTTTCCTGGGGCCAAGATTGGCCCTTACAATCAGACAGCTTAAAACTACATGTTTATAAATATAGACTAAAAAGGAATTATTTCTCTAACATTCTACTCTGACATTTCACCTGAGGCAGAATGTTGTGGTAGAGAGAGCAGTTGCTTTGAAGCAGAGGACTGGAGTTCCAATCCTTTATACATGCTACCCAAACAACCTTAATCAGATCCCTTAATCTCCCTAGGCCTCAGTTTTTTCTTCTGGAAAAGGCCAGGACTGCTGGCCTCTGAGGTCCTTCCCGCTCTAGAGTTTGGTGCAGAGAGGACCCTGAAACCTAGGATGCTATAAGATGTTGTGATATGACCTGTTTGTTTCTTTTTATTTTAATAAGGTTAGTCTTAGAGAAAATTCATGTCACTGTTTTCCTGTATGTGTTTCTATCAATCAATGAATCAATCAATAAATGTTTATTAAGTGCCTACTCTGTATCAGGTACTGTGCTAAGAGCTAGAGATACAAAAAGAGGCAAAAGGCAACCCCTGCCCTCAAGGAGTTCACAGTCTAAGGTGGAAAATAACATGAAACAAATGTATGCAAAGCAATCTATATACAAGATAAATAGGAAATAATTAACAGGGAAGGCATTGGAATCGGGAAAGTCTTCCTGTAGAAGGTAGGATTTTACTTGGGACTTAAAAGAAACCAGAGAAAGATCAGCAGTTGGCGTGGAGGAGAGAGAGTGTCCTAGGTATAGGGCACAACCAGAAAAAATTCCTGGAGTTGAGAGATGGAGTGTCTTGTTTACAGAACAGCAAAGAGACCAGTGTCAACTGGATCAAAGAGCATATGTTGGAGAGCAAGGTTTAAGAAGCCTGGGAAGGTAGAATGGGCATAGATTGTGAAGGGCTTTGAATTCCAAACAGAGCATTTTGTATTTGATCCTCGAGGCAATACGAAGTCATTGCAGTTTACTGAGTGCTATTTGGGGTGGGGAGGCAGTGGCCAACAGAGGGAAGGTGACATGATCAAACCTAAACTTTAGGAAAATCACTTTAGTGGCTGAATGAAGGATAAATTAGAGTGGGGAGGGACTTGAGGCAGGCAGACTCACCAGCAGGCTATAGCGATCGTCCAGGTTGAGATGATGAGGGTCTGCACTAGAGTGCTAACACTGTCAGCAGAGAGAAGAGGACATATTTGAAAGATGTTGCAAAGGTTATCACCACAGGTCTTGGCAATAGATTGGATATGGTTGGGGGGGAGGGGAGTGAGAGACAGTGAGGAATCCAGGATGACTCCCAGACTGAGGGACTGACTACAAGCATGGTATTAGCCTCTACAGTAATAGGGAAGTTAGTAGCGAAGGGCTTAAGAGGAAAGATAAGGAGTTTTGTTTTGGACATATTGAGCTTAAGTTGTCTATTGGACATCCTGTTCAAGATATCCTAAAGGCAGCTGGAGATGAGAGATTGGAGGTCGGTGGAAAGGTTTTGGCAAGATGGGTAAATTTGAGAATCATCAGCATAGAAATGGAAATTCAATTCATGGGAACTGATGAAATCATCAAGAGAAGTAGTATTAAAGGAAGAAAGAAGATCTAGACCATTGCCCTGAGGGACATCCATGGTTGGAGGGTGTGATCTAGATGACTATCCAGCAAAGGAGACAGAGAAGGAGCAATCAGATAGGCAGGAGGAAAACCAGGAGAAAGTAGGGTCCTAAAAACCTCAGAGAAGACCTCATCAAAGAGGAGAGAGTGATCAACAGTGTCAAAGGTTGCAGAGAGGTCAAGAAGAATGAGGATTGAGAGTAGTCCATCAGACACAGAAACTAACAAATTATTACTAACTCTGGGGAGAGCCATTTCAGTGGAATGATAGGGACAGAAGCCAGCTTATAGGAGGGCAAAAAGAGTGAGGGGAGGGAATGGAAGCAGCTATCGTAGATGGCCTTTTCAAGAAGTTTAACTACAAAGGGCAGAAAAGAAATAGGATGGTAATTAGTAGAGATGGAAGCCTCAAATAAGAGTGTCTGGAGGATTGGGGAGACATGGGCATGTTTACAAGCAGTAGGAAAAGAGCCCATAGACAGGGAGATATTGATAGTAAGTGAAAGTGATTGCAGAGGGGCCTCCTGTTGGAGGAGACAGAAAAGAATGGGATCTCTTGAACTAGAAGAGTGGTTAGCCTTGGTAAGGAGTAAGGTCACTTCATCAAGTGAGACAGAGATGAAGGAAGAAAAGGTGGCAGAAGGCACTTGAGTGATAGGAGATAAGGAAGAGGAGAGAAGGAGTTCACAGCAAATGTCCTCAAATGTTCCATAAAATATGAAGCAAGATTATCAGCTGAGAGAGTGGGGAAAAGGGAAGCCATGGAAGATTTGAAGAAGGATGAAAAGTTTTGGAAGAAGCTTTGTGGAGAAAGGGACAGGGAGTTGGTAAGGGAGGTATAATAGCATTGCGTAATAGCAATGAGGGACCAGATGAGGTTATATAACATAAATCTTTAGTTGGTTGGCTGTTGTCCTTCATCCTCAAAGAGAATCAAAATCACATCACTATATTAAAGTCAAGTTGCATTATGTCTGTGACTGATCAGGCCAGTACAAGCTCAGAGTGTTCTACCACAGGTTGGGCACAAACAATCCACATGAGCACTTGAGGTGGTCTCTAAATTTGTGCATTACGTTTCTTTTTAACTACTGCAATTCTGCTTTGCTCATGGAGCACAATGCCTTCTCTGATGAGGGCATGCCATATTGAACAGTCCTGTCTCCCATGTCACACAATTAATTCCAACGTTCTTAATTGAAAATGTCCTTTTATTGCTTTTTCTAATCCCCATCCCCTGAATATATCTTGAGTTTTCCTCCCTGTTTCTTTCTATTCACATTGCTCCTTCTTCCTGGAATGACCTCTACATTCTTTATGTTTGATTTCTACTCATCCTTTTATCTGCCTCCTCTTCTCTGAGATAATTAGTAATTCCCCAATCCAGAAGCCATCCCCTTCTTGTCACAATGGCAGGTCCATGGAGGCACCAAGCCACTTCCGTTGCAAGTCCAAGCGAAGGAAAGAAAGAAAAGGGAGAAAAGATAGCAAGGGCTGTAAGGAAAGGAGTAAGGGAGGAATAAGAGAAGCCAATAATGGGTTTTAGAGGGTCCAGTAACCCTTCTTTGTTGACAACTTAACCATTCAGAGTATCTGTGTTCCATTCCTCATGGAAAATAATAATCTGGAGGGAAAAAAAGTTGGGAAATCACTGACTTAAACTCTGCCAGGATTCTCAACCTCTTTTGTGTCATGGAAAATGAAGTGAAGCTTATGGACCCATTCTCAGTGTAATATTTTAAAATATACATTGTAAAATACCTGGCATTACAAAGGAAACAAATTTTATTGAAATACAGTTATCAATAAAAGAAAAAAAATGAGTTTGGAACACCTGGTTAAGAAATCTTATCTCAAATTAATCACAATAAGTACCAATGAGTCAGTGCCTAAAGCCTTCCCAGAAAATACAAGAGGCCATCAATAATTTAAGTCAAAGAAATGATTTGCCCAATGGTGAACATTTCAAGAATAGACCTTTAGAGGAGAAAATTGGCACTGTAAGGTATTTCAGTCATTGCCATTAAAGCACCTCTGCCTATCTTCTAAAAGAAATCATTTACCTCCACCTTTCCCAGCTCTGCCACTGAGTCATCATGGAGTCCTGGATGAGTCACTTCATCTGAATCATAGTCTTCCTCACTGAGGCCAACTTTCTATCTACGACACCATGTTTCCTTTTATGTTGCTCTGTCAGTGTGAGAAATATTGTTAAGAAACAGTATATAGTAAAGCTCAAAATCCGATACAAATTCCATTCCCACTACAGGAAGGAGATTTAGTTAGAACATCCTTTATTTCGTTCCTCTGTTTCTGTTCCAGTTCCCCCACCCTCCACTTGACACCTTACTACCCTTCCATCTTTGGATAGATTTAGGAATCCTACACTTTGAAGACAGAGATGGTAAATTGCTCCCAATTAGGTTCGCCTTTCCATACTCTGCCCTTTGGTGTCTGTGTCACACACAAATAATGTGACTGAGTCATTAGAGGCAAAAGAAGAAAGGGCCAGAGAGAGGCTCCAATTCGGCCCTATTGTGTTTACAAAGCCAGTGAATACTTAGAAGTATGGGAATGAAAATCTTGGCAAACCACTAGGTTTCCTAATACACATGATGGCTGCCTAAACCAAAGGGATTAGACTCTTATAAACTCAGGGTTATGCATTTCTGAGCAAGTTTCAGCCCTTAGGGAGACTGTTTTCCAGTCTCTGGGCTTATCCCTGGACTTGACTGCTTAAGCTAGCTTGTATTTCTTTGAGGGTAAGGGCTATGACTTTCTAGGCTTCCACATACAGACTTTTCCTCCCCTCCCCCCTTCCAGTCAGACCACCAGTCTCCAAACTCTTGTCCATGCAGTATGGACAAGAAAAAGAATAAGAGATTCAAGTGATGTCTCTTTATTCTAGAATGTTACAGCTCTAGAGAAATCTAATGAGCCTAGGTGGCTCTCTATATATCTGGATTTCAATTTCCCTATGCTGCATGCTTCCCTGGAAATATCTCATGCCCTGGGTTGTGACCCATAGTCCTATAGTGTTGGTGAGTTTGGGAGAAGAGTAGAAGTTCCTAGGTAACATGCTTCCTTTCCATTTCTTTCCTCTTCAATTCCATTTCCCAGACACTTTGAGTATCAATCTTAGGACCTCTGCCTGGTTCTGAGGACCACAGCCAAAAGGATAGGAAAAATTCCAGATGTTCTCAATCCAGAACAGGGGAGATACAATCACCCCTTCAACTATGATGTAAATACCAATTTAGGAACACCCCGAAGTTCTGGAACTCTTTGATTTTATCCACAGTCAAAGGAAACCTCAGAGAGGATTGAATGCTTTCCCTGGAACTATGGACAGCAGCCACTGCCTCCCTGCTCCTACAGCTCAAAGGCCCTGACTGCCTCACTATAATAACCGTGGTATCAGTCACCAGGGGTCTCTAAAGATCATCATCTTTTTCCTAACAATGCCCCTCCACAGGAGATTTGAGATTTGAGATCCTCAGGATCTCAAAGCAACCTCATTGTGCACTAACATTGTGCTATCTCTGTGGCACCCTGCTTGAAAGCATCCTAGTATAAGAGTGGCGCTCCATATAGCTAACTCGGTAATGACACAGGTCCCAGACTTCTGCATGGAGATGTCAGAGGCACAGGCCTAGACATTTCTATTGAACCAATCAATCAAAGGCATTAAACTAAGAATGGACAATCAAGTCCTCAGATGCCAGAGGTTCCATTAAGATGCAAAGAAAAATATAACCCACATACTGAAACCTGCCATTAAAAGCAAGTCACATTTTTTTTGTTTTCTATTTCTCGTGCTTTTTCCCTTTTGTTCTGATTCTTCTTTCGCAACATGATTAATGTGGAAATATATTTAATATGACTATACATATATAGATCATATCAGACTGCAAGCCATCTTGGGGAGAGGAAAGGGGAGGAAGGGGAAAAAATTTAGAACTCAAAATCTTATAAAAGTGAATGTTAAAAACTAAAAATAAATAAATTTTTAAAAATTAAAAAGCAAGTCACAGGTAACTCAAGCTCTTACCCATTAGCCTGTGTGGGGGCTTTTCCCCCCCTCTTGATTGTCCCAAGCTCATGACTTTCTAACTAACCCTTGGTTTCTTGGCTACCAGTTTCCATCCCAGCTCTTCTCTTATCATGCCATCTGCATATTGAATGACCCAACTGTCTTATCTGGACTAGGCTTACGTCTTGGTCTCTGTTTCCATCTTCTCCTGTGGATATCTCGCCTCCCTCTCGCAGCCCTGGGTACCCTGGCCACCATAATTACTCATATTAATCTTCACTTACCCAAACGTAGCTCACCCTCTTCCCTCTTCCTTCTCCTTCCCTCCCCAAATCTAACCCCTTTCCTTTTATGAACAGCCATAGGACATGACAGCTTTTCCACTATATCTTGTCATGGTACCCTTTTAGAGACTGAAGTCAAGTGCAGCTAGACCAGTACCCTCCAGAGAAGAGACTGTCCTTTCTCCACTCATTTTCTTATTTTTCTATTGCCTTCCTCCTCCTTCTTCTTCAGGGGCATCTCAGTAGCACAGTGGATAGAACATTGGGTCTGGAGTCAGGAAAACCTGTGAAACACAGCAGGGAGCAGAGAGGAAAGAGAAAGGGAGAGAGAAAAAAGAGAGAAAGGAGGAGAGGGGAGGGAGGGAGAGAGAAGAGGGGAGGAAGGAAGGAAGCAAGGAAGGAAGGAAGGAAGGAGGGAAGGAGAGAAGGAAGGAAGGAAGGAAGGAAGGAAGGAAGGAAGGAAGGAAGGAAGGAAGGAAGGAAGGAAGGAAGGGAGGAAGGGAGGAAGGAAGGAAGGAAGGAAAGAGGGAAGGAAGGAGGGAAGGAAGAAAGGAAGGAAGGAAGGAAGGAAGGAAGGAAGGAAGGAAGGAAGGAAGGAAGGAAGGAAGGAAGGAAGGAAGGAAGAAGGGAGGGAAGGAGGGAAGGAAGGAGGAAAGGAGGAGAGAAAGAGAAAGAAAGAGAGAGAGATGGAAGGAAAGAGGGGCAGGGAGAGAGAGAGAGAAAAGGAAAGAAAAGAGAGAAGGAGAGGGGAAGAAAAAGAGAGGGAAGGAGTGAGAGAGAGAGAGAGCAAGAAGTGAAAGCAGTGGCTTTGATATCTCATCTCCCTTGGCCCAGGTAGAAAAATAGCCAGTCCAGGGTATGGACAGGATATGTATGGTTCAATCTGTAATTCTGAGCCTAGATGAAGATCTCCATTCTTCATGTAACATGAGTGAAGCAATCTGTATAATGAGCCACACTAATATCCCTACTTCTGCCTTTCCAAGCAGTTATTGGACTTGTATACAAATACCAAGACAAAGTGTGTCGAAAGGCACCATGAAATGATTATTCAATTCCCTTCCAGCCAAACAGAACTAAAATGGGGTCGTCTTGTTAGAGATCTGGCTAGCAAGATAAACACTGACTGTTGCAGTCTGGGTCTATTTCATCAAGACAGGTTTTTCCAGAGTCCTGAATCTCTATCAGTAACAGATTCACCATTTCAGCATGATGGCTATGCAAATAAGACAAAGAAAGAAAGCAAAAACTGTAGGACCTCAGCTCGCGCTCTCTCTCTCTCTCTCTCTCTCTCTCTCTCTCTCTCTCTCTCTCTCTTCCCTCTCTCTGTCTCTCTTCCCTCTCTCTGTCTCTCTGTCTCTGTCTGTCTCTCTATGTCTCTGTCTCTGTATAAAAGTATCAAGTGGGTTCCATGATGGGTCTTTGGCATTCAAGAGTATCACTGACCCCCTTTATTAATTATTGTTAGCATGATTAATAAAATGATTAATTATCCAAAAATTATATCTCTCCAACATTTTACACATCAGATAGTTTTTGTAAAGGCATATTTACTTTGAAAGTATAGCCAAAAATAGAAGTATAAACACTTCCCCCAACACCTCAGGGACACATTCTCCCATTCTTCTCTTCGGTCCCCAGGGAGAATGGGTTCAGGTTTAGCATAGTTTCAACATAGTATGGTTAGCACCAAGTTCACTGCCAATCACAGCATCACTGATAGCCCAGTGATCATTTCAGTTACCCCTGGGCTGGGTCACTCCTAGCTTCTCAAGGCACCAGTACTGGACTGGCTGCAAAACCTGGCATAGACATTCATTCTTGACTATTGAACCTCAGTGGGCATGCCCTCCTCACCTTTTGAAACTCACAACATCATAACTTCCAGACCAATCTTCAACAAACAAATGGAACTAGGGCCCATTTTCACAGGCTTTATATGAGCCTTGGAGATTTATAGCATTGTCTGTCTTCTCTCACCAGAACAAAGTCAGTCAAAGATTAAGTAGTCAAACGAAGACAAAGAATTAGTTGGACTGGTGCCTTGTGAATACTGCCTCTCCCAGACAATCAGAAAGACTCCTCCTCGCCACGGGCTTTGCAGTTACAGAATGTTTAAGCATGTTCCAAATCTCTCCAAGTCAGTTCCATTACATTTCATCACAATGCTTGGAGCTGGCTCACCAGTCTTTTCCACGTGAATAATTGCATCAATAGCCCTCTGTGAATGCTCCTAAGAACTGGGCTCATTGACCAGTTCTCATTGACAAGAGAGAGTTCTATGAGAATAGAATGGAAAAGCATTTATTAAGATCTTACCAGACACTCAACACTGGGCTAAGTACTAGAGATACAAATACAAGCAAGCGAGATGATCCCTGCCCTCAAGGAGCTTATACAGGGGAAGGCAAAAGCTCTAAGGGTTTTGCTAAGCAAGCAGGGAGGGGCGCTTTGGACTGGGAGTCACAGGGCAATCAATTGACTTGCTCCTTTTTTTTTCAGTTAGTGGATTTTAATTGCTATTTCTCAGAGCTAGACAGGAGTGGGAGAGAAAGTTAAGCATGTCAGCATTTCCAATACTTTGCAGACAACTGTCGTAAATCCAAGTCTTCTCCTCTCCAGCCCCACTATCCCCAGTTCCTTCCATTGATCCTTGTAAGGAACAGACTTGACGCTTTTAACCAATCTGACTGTCCTCCTCTAGACATTCACCAACTTGTCAACATACTTCCAAAATGGCAGCACACAGAACCGAACACATATAATCAAGATATGTACAGTCTTACCAAGGCAGAGGACAGTGGGGACTAGAACCTCCCTAAGTCTCTGCCTTGGTAAATGCAACTTAAGATTATGATTTTTGGCTAGGCAATCACACTGTTGACTCACAGTGAGCTTATTGTCCTCTAAACCCTCTAGATCTTTTTTTTAATCACAATCCAGTCAAGCCTTGCCTATCTTGTACATATGAAGTTGATTTTTTTTAACCCAACTGTAAAACTTTACATCTCTTCCTATTAAATTTCTTCTTAGACTTGGCCCAATGTTCTAGTCTGTCAAGATCTTTTTTAATTATTATTCTGGATATAAAACCCAATTGTTCTGCCTCAATTCAATTTAACAAGTATATTTGTTAAGGGCCCACAATGTCCAAGAGACTGTGTTAAGCCTGGAGATACAAAGATGAAAAATATTCCTTCAAGATCATTGTCCCAAACTCTCTCTCTCTCTCTCTCTCTCTCTCTCTCTCTCTCTCTCTCTCTCTCTCTCTCTCTCTCTCTCTCTCTCTCTCTCTCTCTCTCTCTCTCTCTCTCCCACTCATACTGAATTACCCAGAATCCACAAGCCCTTTCAAACTGCAAAAGCAGCAGCTACAGAGTAGCCTAAATTCTGAAAGGTTCACCTTTAAATTTGACCACTAGATCATGGACTTTTTTAGCCATAACTCATGAAGAGCATTTCCTAAGGAACAATGATCAACTGTGGGAAAGGTAAAACCCACTCATCTATATTCATAAAATCACAGAGCCAGAACATATTAAAAGGTGTTTAAGAACCATGATGTATGGCATAAAAAATTAATTCTATAGTACATCTGAGGAGAGAGAGAGGGAGACATCACAGTGATCTAAGGGTTGGGCTGGGTTGGTTTGGGCTGAAGAAGACTTTTATTCAGTTGAAATCAATAAGAATTTCTGAAAATTCTACTATGTTCTAGGCAGAAATATTTTAATGTTCTATGTTCTAAGAACATTTTCAAAAAGATATAGTGAGTACCTTCTCTAGCCTCATGATCCCAGAGCAAAGCTGGCTACATAGAGATGTTGTAGAGGTAACCTCGGGGGTTGGGCTGTCTCTTCCCTAATGCCAGCTGAAGTCCTCGTTCTTTGTGTAATCTCACTGTTAACCTCCAGTGACTAATGTCCCAGTTCCATTTAACCAGGTAACATCAATTATGCTTTACAAAAGGATATAGACTTCAAAGATTCTATAAGAAGAGAAATACATTTTCCCCTCGAATATCTCAGAGGCACATTCTCCCCTATTACCACCTCAGACTCTGGGGAGATTGACCTCAAACTTTTTTTTTTTTTTGTAAATAGTATTTTATTTTTTCCAATTACATGTAAAGATAGTTTTCAACCTTTATTTTTAAACGATTTTGAGTTTCAAATTTTTCCTCCCTCCCATGCCCCCTCCCCAAGGTGGCAAGCAATATGAGGTAGGTTGTACATGTGCAATCATGTAAACATATTTCCACATTAATTATTTTGTGACAGAAGAAACAGAACAAAAGGAAAAAGGCACAAAAAATAGTGAAAATAGGTTCTTCAATCTACATTTGGACTCTATAGTCCATTCTCTGGATGTGGATAGCACTTTCCATCATGAGTATTTTAGACTTGTCTTGGGTCACTATATTTCTGGAAAGAGTGAAACCAATCATAGTTGATCATCATACAATATTGCTGTTACTGTGTACAATGTTCTCCTGGTTCTGCTCCCTTCACTCAGCACCAGTTCATGAAAGTCTTCCCAAGTTTTTCTGAAATCCACCTGCTCATCATTTCTTACACCACAACAGTATGCTGCTACATTCATATACCACAACTTGTTTAGCCATCCCCCAATTGAGGTACATCCTCATTTTCCAATTTTGGGCCACCACAAAAAGAACTGCTGTAAATATTTTGTACATGTAGGTCCTTTTCCCTTTATGATCTCTTTGGGATACAGACCTAGTAGTAGTATTGCTGGATCAAAGTGTATGCACAACTTGATTGCCCTTTGGGAATAGTTTCATATTGATCTTGAAAATGGTTGAATCAGTTCACAATTCTACCAACAATGCATTAGTATCCCAATTTTTCCACATCTTCTCCAGTATTTATCATTTTTCATTTCTGCCATATTAAATAATCTGATAAGTGTGGGGTGGTATCCCAGAGTTGTTTGGATTTGTATTTCTCTAATCAATAGTGATTTAGACATATAACTATAGATAACTTTAATTTCTTCATTTGCAAACTGCCTGTTCATATCCTTTGACCATTTATCCATTGGGGAATGATTTGTATTCTTATAAATTTGACTCGGCTCTCTATATATTTGAGAAATGAGGCATTTATCAGAAACACTGACTGTCAAAATGGTTTCCCATCTTTCTGCTTTCCTTCTAATCTTAGTTGCATTGGTTTTGTTTGTGCAAAGTTTTTCATTTAATGTAATCAAAATTATCCATTTTGCATCTATATCTTCTTTGGTCATAAATTCTTCACTTCTCCATACATCTGACAGGTAATCTATGCCTTACTCTCCTAATTTGCTTATGGTGTCCTTCTTTATGTGTAAATCATGTACTCATTGTCACCTTATTTTGGTGTAGGGTATGAGATGTTGGTCTATGCCTAGTTTCCGCCATACTATTTTCCAGTTTTCCTAGCAGTTTTTGTCAAATTGTGAATTCTTATCCCAGAAGCAGGGGTCTTTGGGTTTGTCAAACAGTAGATTACTACAATCATTGACCACTATGTCTTATGTACCTAATCTATTTTACTGATCCACTGCTCCATTTCTTAACCAGTACTGAAGAGTTTTGATGATTACTGTTTAATAACGTGAGTTTTAGATCTGGAGTGGCTAGACCACCCTCCTTTGCATTTTTATTTCATTAATTTCCTTGATATTCTTGTTCTTTCAGATGAATTGTGTTATTTTTTTCTTGCTCTACACAATAATTTTTTGATACTTTTATTGGTATGGTACTGAATAAGTAAATTAATTTAGGTAGAATTGTCATTTTTATTATATTAGCTTGGCCTACCCATGAGGAATTTATATTTTTTCCAGTTGTTTAGATCTGATTTTATTTGTGTGAAAAGTGTTTTTTAGTTGTGTTCATATAGTTCCTGGGTTTGTCTTGGCAAGTAGACAACCAAATATTTTATATTGTCTGAAGTTATTTTAAATGGAATTTTTTTTTCTATCTCTTCTTGCTGAGTTTTGTTGATAATATATAGAAATGCTAAAGAATTATGTGAGCTTGTTTTCTATCCTGCAACTTTGCTCAAATCGTTAATTGTTTCAAATAGTTTTCTGTTGATTCACTAAGTATACCATCATATCATCTGCAAAGAGCGATACTTTTGTTTCCTCATTGCCTGTTCTAATTACTTTGATCTCTTTTTTCTTTCTTATTGGTGAAGCTATCACATAATAAGCATCCTTGTTTCACCCCTGATCTTGTGGTGAAAGCTTCTAGCTTATCTCCATTACAGAAAATCCTTGCTGGTGGTTTTAGACAGATATCACTTATCATTTTAAGGAAAGTTACATTTATTTATATACTCTCTACTGTTTTTCATAGGAATGAGTGCTATGTGTCAAAAGCTTTTTCTGCTTCTATTGAGATAATCATTTGATTTCTTTTGGTTTTGTTATTGAGATAATCATTTGATTTCTTCTGAAATTTTGTTACTGATACAGTAAATTATGCTAATAATTTTCTTAATATTGAACCAGCCCTGTATTCCTGGTATAAATCCTACCTGGTCCTAGCATATTGTGCTCATGATAAAGTGCTACAATCTCTTGGCTAATATTTTATTTAAAATTTTCGCATCAATATTCATTAGGGAAATTGGTCTATAATTTTCATTCTCTCTTTTGGCTCTTTCTGGATTAGGTATCAGCACCATATTTGTGTAACAAAGGGAATTTGACAGAACTCCTTCTTCACCTATTTTTCCAAATAGTTTATATAGTATTGTAATTAATTGTTCTTTAAGTGTTTGGTACAATTCATTTGCAAATACATCTGGGCTTAGAGATATTTTTTCTTAGGGAGTTCATTGATGGCTTGTTCAATTTCTTTTTCCAAAGTGGGGTTATTTAAATTTTTTTTTCCTCTTCTGTTAATCTGGGCAATTTATATTTTTGTAAATATTTATCCATTTCACTTAGATTGTCAGATTTACTGGCATACAGTTGGGCAAATATTTCCTTATTATTGCTTTAATTTCCTCTTCATTGGTGGTGAATTCACCCTTTTCATTTTTGATACCAGTAATTTGGTTTTCTTCTTTATTTATTTAATCAAATTAACCAAAGATTTATTTTTTTTTCATAAAATCAGTTGTTTTATTTTAGTTCAATAACTATCTTACTTTCAATTTTCTTAATCTTTCCTTTGATTTTCAGAATTTCTAATTCAATATTTAATTGGGTATTTTTAATTTGTTCTTTTTCTAGCTTTTTTTAATTGCATGCTCAATTCATTGATTTGCTCTTTTTCTATTTTATTCATCTAAGCATTTAGAGATATAAAATTTTCCTTAAGTACTACTTTGACTGCATCCCATAAATTTTGGTATGTTGTCTCATTATTGTCATTCTCTTTGATGAAATTACTTATTGTTTCTATGTTTTGTTATTTCACCTACTCATTTTTAGGATTAGATTATTTAGTTTCCAATCAATCTGTAATCTATCTTTCTATGGTCCTTTAGTCCATGTAACTTTTATTGCATCATGAGTTGAAAAGGATCTATTTAATATTTCTACCTTTCTGCATTTATTTGTTAGGATTTTATCCTCTAATACAAGGTCAATTGTTGTATAGGTGCCATGTACCACTGATAAAAATGGTGTATTCCTTTCTATCTCCATTCGATTTTCTAGAGTCTATAATATCTAACACTTCTAAAATTCCATTTACCTTCATAACATTGCTCTCATTTATTTTGTGGTTACATGTGCCTAGTTCTGAGAGGGGGAGGTTGAGGTGCCCCACTAGTATAGTCTTACTGTCTACTTCTTCCTGAAACTCACTTAAC
Source organism: Bettongia penicillata ogilbyi (assembly GCA_023548195.1). Classification (NCBI taxonomy): domain Eukaryota; kingdom Metazoa; phylum Chordata; class Mammalia; order Diprotodontia; family Potoroidae; genus Bettongia; species Bettongia penicillata. The sequence continues at coordinate 4,150,408 of JAJHZJ010000107.1, read as the reverse complement.
TTCTCCTCTAAGAATCTGGATGCTATAGTACTTGGTATATATATATACCATATATATATATATATATACCATATATATATATACCATATATATATACCATATATATACCATATATATGTATACACATATATGCATATATATACATATATACCATATATATGTATATGTATATATGTATACACACATATATATACACATATATATATGTATATGTATATATGTATGTATATATGTGTATATATGTATGTATGTGTGTATATATGTATATGTGTATACGTATATGTGTATATGTATATTTGGTATATATATGTATATGTGTGTGTATATATGTATATATATATATGTGTACTATCGATGTTGTTTCATTGTCTACATTAGCAAGATGTAGTTTCCTTCCTTGTCTCTTTCAATTAGATCTGTTTTTGCTTTTGCTTTGTCTGAGATCAGCATTGCTACCCCTACTTTTTTACTTTAGCTGAAGCATAATATATTTTATTCTGGTCTTTTACCCTTACTCTGTGTGTGTGTCTCTCTCCTTCAAATGTGTTTTTTGCAACACACACACACACACACACACACATACACATATATAAGGATTCTGGTTTTTAATCCACTTTGTTATTCACTTTCTTTTCATGGGAGAGTTCATCTCATTCACATTCACAGTTATAATTGCTGTATATTTCCCTCCATCCTATTTTCCTCCCTTTTTATAGTTTTTCTCTCCTTTTATCCTATTCCTCCTCACCAGTATTTTGCTTCTGACCACTGCCTTCCCCAACTGCCCTCTCTTCTGTTAATCCCTTCTCCCTTTTCTTTCCCTTTTCCCCTCCTACTTCCCTATAGGGTAAAATAAATTTCTTTACCCAATCGAGTGTCTATGTTATTCCCTCTTTGAATCAAATCCAATGACAATAAGGTTCAGACAATGATCACCCCCTCCCTTCTTTCCATCTACTGTAATAGATCTTTCATGCCTCTTCATGTGATAAAATTTACTCCATTCTCCCTCACCCTTTCCTCTTCCCCCAGTACAATCCTTTTTTCACCCCTTAATTAATTTTATCATCACATCAAAGTTAACTTATATCCATACCTTCTGTCCAAGTATACTCCTTCTAACTGTCCTAATAGAAATACAGTTCTTAAGAGTTATAAGTATCAATTTCCCATGTAGGGATGGAAACAGTTTCACATTACTGAATACCACTGCTTTTTTTTTTCTTTCCCATTTACCTTCTTATGCTTCTGTTGAGTCTTGTATTTGAAGATCAAATTTTCTATTCAGCTCTGGTCTTTTCATCAGTAAAGATGGGAAGTCCCCTATTTAATTAAATATCCATCTTTTCCCTTGAAATATTATACTCAGTTTTGTTGGGTAATTGATTCTTGGTTGTAATCCAAGCTCTTTCTCCTTCTAGAAGATCATATTCCAAGTCTTTTGTTCCTTGAATGTAGAAGTTGCTAAGTCCTGTGTAATCCTGACTATGGCCCCTTGATACTTGAATTGTTTCTTTCTGGTTGCTTGCAGTATTTCCTCCTTGACCTGATAGTTCATCAAGTTGGTTACCAAGTTCCTTGGGAGTTTTTATTTTGAGATCTCTTCTAGGAGGTGATCAGTGAATTCTTTCAATGACTAGTTTACCCTCTGATTCTAGGATATTAGGGCAGTTTTGATTGATAATTTCTTCAAAGATACTGTCCAAGCTCTTCTTCTGATCATGATTTTCAAGTAGTCCAATAATTCTTAAATTATTCTAATAGATCTATTTTCCACATCAGTTTTTATCCAATGAGGCATTTTACATTGCCTTCTATTTTTTCAACTTTTGATTTTGTTTGACTGATCCTTGATGTCTTATAGAGTCATTAGTTTCCACTTGCCCAGTTCTAATTTTTAAGGAATCACTTTCTTCAATTAGTTTTTGTATCTCCTCTCCAGTTGTTTTCTTCAGTGGATTTTTTTTCCATTTGGCAAATTTTATTTTTTAAAGAGTTGCTTTCTTTAGTCAATTTTTGTGCTTCCTTTTCCAAACCATTGATTCTTTTTTTCATAATTCTTTTGCATAACTCTCATTTCTTTTCACAGTTTTTCATCTACCTCTCTTACTTGGTTTTTAAAATCCTTTTTGATCTCTTTGAAGAGAACTTTTTGGGCTTGAGACCAATTCATATTTCCCTTTGAGGCTTTGCATGTCAGTATTTTGACACTGTTGTCCTCTTCTGAGTTTGTGTTTGGATCTTCCCTGTCACCATAGTAGCTTTCTGGGCTCAGAGCTTTTTTTTGATTTTTGCTCATTTTTAAAAGTGAGCTCTGCTCCTGGAGCACAGGGGGCACTGTCCCAACCTTCTTGCACTGGGGGGCCAGGGACCTCATCAGTGTCTTTCTTCGCTAGGGCCTCTGGGGCTGGTGGCTTACTCACTATTCTACAATGACCCAGCCTAGTCACACACCTGTAGTGTCCTAGCTTCTGGGGCTGGAAGTTTGCCTGCTTCACTGGGGCTGGATGCCTCATAACTGACCTGCTGAGCCAGAACCTCAGGGCCTAGATTGCTGATCTGTGCTGTAGCTAAGAGCCTCCCACTGACTTACTCAGACACCTCCTGTGCTAGGCTGCGCTCTCCTTCTACCCAAGTGAGACAGATCTTTCCTGAAGTTCTTTTAAGTTATCTTGGCCTGGAAAATTGTTTCACTCTGTCTCTTATGGGTCCTGTTAGTCCAGAATGCTTTTAGAGACTCAATTTAATACTGCTTCTGAGGGAAATTAGGGAGAGCTCAGGCAAATTCCTGGCTTCTCTCCACCATCTTGACTCTACCTCACCTCAAACTTAATGCAGTTTCTATATAGTATTGTTGCTACCTAGTTCACATACAAATGCTGCCAAATGTAGCATTGCATTATTAAGCTACTTCTGGGCTGGGTCCTGAAGACAAGGGTGAAGGTCATTCCTTGATCCTTAGGCAAAAAGATGAAACTTGATGCAAAACTTGGCCAGGACTCAATTCCCAGACTTCCAGATCTTGGACAGCTCACTCCTGACCTTTCAGAGCTTACAAAGTTGTAGCCTCCAGATTAACATTTTTTGCCTAACCTACAAAAGTTGTAGCATCCAGATTTATCTACTTTACCTAATCTACAAGATCATAGCCTCCAGATTAATTGTTCACCCAAAAAAAAGAGAGAACAAATGCTGATGGAAAGAAGTGAGATCCCAAATTCGCAGGCCATGAGTTGGCTTCAAAGGGGGAGGGACCAAAGTGTCTCTAGCTAGATATTATGAGTCAAAAACCTAAGTTTGAATAGGGTAGTTGACACCCAAGTCAATCAAATTCTGTGAATAGGTAATAAATAAACGTGTAATAGCCTTGTGAGGTAGCTGGGAATATCAAAGAAGATAATGCATGTCAAGTACTTTACAAATTTTAAAGCCCAACAGAGATACCTTCATTAAGATCCCCGATGGGAACTGGTGGTACATGAATGGAAAGGTCACAGCACAAGTGCCTCCTCCTGGGGGTTTTGAAAGAACTTGGATCATACCTCCTCCCTTCCTTTGATTTTAGTGGGATGTTCCTAAAAATATCATGCAGAGCATCAGCAGCTAGACTTCAGTGTACCCCGTAAAGGTTCATACTGTTCTTGCTGGGATGTCCTTTGAAAGTCTTGTGCAAAATGTACCCATTCTTCAAGGTCCAGCTCATCCCCTCTCCCCCGCTCAGTCTTACCTCTTCCCTCCTTCCTGGTCTTAATCATTTAACTCGACCTCTCACAATCTACCTTTCATCAAGTGTCAGAACATGTACTATGTCCTCGGGGAAGAGAATCTTCTTTCAGTTGTTAGTGTTATCCACTCCCTTCAAATTAGTTTATATGTACTTATCTATTTAAAACCACTGTGTCTCTCAGGTAGTCAGTCACTGAAAAAAAGGGATGGGTTTTATTTAGTTTTTATTGGTGTAACGGGCAACTGGACACTGGGTCAAATCCTTATGAGCAGTTGCCGAGTGCTGCTGCTGCAGTTCCTTATGTGGAAGAAGCTGGGAGAAGCCTGGAGAATTCTGATGGACGTGTAATGGAAATACTTGGGAGAGACTTTGGAGAATGTACAGACATCCTATAAATGGTTCTGGTCAGCTAATCATATGAGAGGAAGAGCCTTTTTGATTGGCTTAAATTAAAATGATTCGGATAAATCAGCATGATTCATATGAGCCCATGAATTTGTAAACCATTTTAAATCAATTTGTTTATATAGACAGGGACTCCACCAAAAGATATTTGCCTATCTCATGTACCCCATCATCACCATCACTACCACCACATACACACACATACTCTAAGGGTGGTATTGCATGCATACTCCTGTCTTCCAGTAGCTCTCTTTTCTAGTCCATCCTCCACATAGCAGCCAAAATCATTTTCCTAAAGTATGATCCCAACTATGCTGTTCATGAACCTTCGGCCTTCCCTATTGCCTCTAGGAAAAAAGTCAGACTCTGTAGTTTGGCATTTAAAGGCTCCAGCCTATCTTTCCAATCTTATTTTACACCATCTTCCTTCACACACACACACACACACACACACACACACACACACACACACTCAATATTTCTGTTAAATAGGCCTGCTGGCCGTTCCTCTCATGTTGCATTCCAATCTCCCAGTTCCTCACCTTTGCACAAGCTGTGCCTTCATGTCTGACATGCATTCATTCACTCTTCGCCTCTCCTCTTAGAATTGATACTTTCCTTCAAGGCTCCCATTTTTGGGGTACTCCCAATGCAAAGTCTTTCCTAATCTTTATGGATGGTAGGACTCTCTCCCTACTCAAATTATCACAGATTTACTTACCTATCTGCTTGTTTATTATATCATCCCAGGCCATGAATGAAAGAAAGTCCATGGGGGCAGTGACTTTTCTTTTTGCCTTTGGATCGTTAATGCCTTGCCCACAGTAGGTGGTGAGTGTTTTGGTTTTTTCCCAAATACTCGTTGGAGTGGGTTATATTGCCAATATAATTAATTGGTAGGCTCACTTTTCAGGCAGTCAGTTAATAAACAATTATTAAACACCTGCCATGTAGCGGGTACTGTGCTAAGGGCTGGAGCGCCACTCTACCCTCTGTCATATGTCAATCACCATTTTCCCGAAAGGAAGATGTACCCTAGTGATTATGGATGAGATCTCTAAAGTTTCCAGCCGCTCAATTTGGAGAACAGTGCCATTTTGTATGTAGATTATTTTAGGTCACCAAGGAGACCAGCCAAGAAGCACATAAATAATCACCACTTCTCATAGAGGAACTCTCTCTAAGGCCAAGTTTATTAGGAGTGTTGGATGATAATAACCCTTTACAGCTGCAAAGTGCTTTACATACATCATCTCACAACAACCTTTCTAGGGTAGATAGGGTTGGGGGAGGGGCCTGACCTGTGACATCATTAGCATGGGTAAGCAAACCCACCCCCTCCCCCACTGCCAATATAGATCTGCAGCTGCTGGACTTTATAGTCTTATAGAGCTCCCTGGGCCACTGGAAGTTATGTGCCCTGCCCTCCGTCACACATCCAGTACAGGTCAGATAAGGGATGTGAACCTGACTTTTAGACCAGTTCTCCTGTGCCATACTGCCTTTTATAGAGGCTGGTAGATAGTTTCAGGCATTATTAACTTAAAATCACTTTCTAGCTGTGTGAACTTTCTGTTAGTGGCTTAACTTCTCAGCATATGTAGTAACTGGAATGTAATAGGCATTCAATAAAGTCTGTGGATTGATTAACTAAATTCAACCTGTCCAAAATGAAATGCTTTGTTTTCCCCTACCTCCATTTACCCTCTCTTTCTATATTTCCTATTACTATCCAATCCAATCAACGTTGTTAAGTGGCTAATATGTGCCAGGTGGTTCAGTGGATAGACCCTTGGGTGGGGGATAAAAATTGAACTTATCTTCTAGAGTGGTTGAGAGAGTAAAATGAGACAATAATTGTAAAGCTCTTAACACAGGGCCTGAAGCATAGTAGGTGATATGTAGATATAGAAATAGATATGTATGCATGTATATATGTATACATATATGTGTATAAACATTAGCTTATACTACTGTCTACTCGATATATATCTTACATGTACCTAGTTGTTTACAAGTTGTCGCCTTTATTTGAATATATACTTCTTAAAGACAGGATTGAGGGTTTTGGTTTTGGTTTATGGCCTTTCTTTGCATTTCTAGTATTAAGCATGGTACCTAGGATGCAGTAAGCTCTTCATAGTCAGTTCTTGACAGCTGACCTGCTAATCAACCCTCTACTATAGTTTGAATTGTTAGGAAGTTTTTCTTTACATAGTTCTTTAAAGATGGCTCCCTGAAACTTCTGTCCAGTATCCTAAGTGATGCCTTCTAGAGCAAAGCAGAAAAAGTCTGGTTCCCTTTGAACAAGAAAGTTCTTCAGCAACTTAAAAAACAGCCATCATGTCTCCCCCAGATCTACTCCAGGCTTAACATCCCCCAGCATCACAGAATCTCAGAGTTGCAAAAGATTGGAACTCAGACTTGGGTTCACACGGCGGCTCTTCCTTTTATTAGCCATATGACCTTGGACAAATCATTTCACCTCCCAGTTTCCTCTTCTACCAAACAGGCATAATAAAGTGTGTATTAACTTCTCGCAAAGTCATTATGAGGAAAGAACTATATATGTGTGAGTCTTTGTTACATTTTTACCATGATTTTTACTGCTGTGGACCTTTTACTGTCAGGACTAGGCCACAACACAATCAGTCCAGTGAACTTAAAGGTCCAGGGGCTGCACTCCTAGATTTCCTCTAAGTGCATAAGCCCAGGAGGGGAGGAACTGAATTCCTCTGGGTCAGGAAGTGGAGGATGGGTGACCCTGGCTTGGCCTACAAGGACGCTGAACACAGTCTCTCAGTTCCTCCCAGGGTCATGGCTGCCATCTTCCACCCCAGTCCAAAGCCCCAGCCAGCTGTTCTCCTCATCACCCCTTTCCCTCACCCCAATTCAGAAAAACTCCTGATTAGGTTAGCTCATAAGCTCAATAGCATTTCTATTCTTGTCAGCGCTCCCATTGAGGAATTTGCTGCGATTCATGAGACGTTGCCGCTTCCAGGGAAAGGGGACGACCCTGTCAGCTTTTTTTCAGAGCTCAATGTTTACTGTCGACAGGGTTTTATTTCACATGATTTGCTGATGGTGACAAGGGCTGTCATCCTGGCAAAACATTTCCAGCCAGCACAGCATTTCAAAAACAGAACTTTTTTGTTTGCCTCAGAAGCCACTGCAGAAGGTAATAGTTGAAATTTCAATAAGCATCTGGGGTGGGGGCAGGGGGTCTTTATAAAACAGTGAAGTTATTTAGAGACGTCAATATACCACATGGATCTTTATCGCTAGTCCGAGTTGGGTCATGAACTCCAATGCCAGATAACCCAAATGTTCTTTCATATTCTCAATAAGGACATTGAACAATTAAATAATAATTTTTAAAACGTTATATTTATATAATGTTTTAAGGTTTGCAAAGAACAGTCTTCACAACAGCCCTGTAGCCTAAGTGTTGCAAGGATTACAAGCCCCACTTTGAAAATGAGAAAACTGAGAGGTACTTTGGACATGATCACGTTATTATTAAGAGTGTTAGTCCAAATTTGAATTTAGAAAATCCTATTTAATATTATTTGAGAGCAGAGAATCAACACAAAACAGTGATTAGACAGTCAGCCCTAAGGCTGACAGTCAGAAAGACCTGTATTAAAGTCCTATCCCTGTGACACATATTGGTTGTGTGAGTCTGGATAAATCACATAACTTTTTGGTTTCCCCAGGCCACTAAGAATATAAATGACAGAGTAGGTGCTGATCTATATTGGCAAAGGGAGATCCTTCAATTAAAGCTCCCATAAATGATGAAATCAAAGTATCAAAGCAGATATATACACACCGACACATATACATCTCTCTTTGTGTGTGTGTGTGTGTGTGTGTGTAAATATAAGCATACATAATATATGTGTTGTATATGTGTGTGTTTATACATATATCTATATGACATGGGTTTGGAAAGGCATGGTTAACACTATGTGAGTGATCATTTCTTCTCTCATAAAATAGCACCAATTGGGTAGTTTATATTCAGTGGGTGATGTTGTCTGTTAATATGCCATCTGTTAATATGGATAACTGACAGTAACAAAATATGCTTTTTTGATAAAAAATATAACAAATAGCTATTGATCATTAACCTTAAACAATAATTACTAACTTTGTTTTATAATTTAATTGAGGATATAAAAAAATAAGAATTGAAAGAAAATATAAACACCTAGGTACAAAGTAAGTACCTTTTTTCACTAAATGTACCTGTTATCAATTGTCTGTTATAAACTGTTATAACTGTTATAAATTAACCCAGTCTTTCCTATAGTTTCTTAATCAAAATTACTTTCTTTCAATATATATTACATCCAGTCATAGAAAAGCTCCAAATTTCTTTTCCTTTTTGCTATGGAAAAAGCCAGGTTCATATTTAAATGAGCAAGTCTATGCAATCTGGGAAGGTGGGGCTGGCCTTCTTTGTGTGCTACTCCAGGCGCAAAGCTGTCACTATGAAGAATATTGACAATGGGACCTCCTTCAGACTTTATAACTTATTGCTCGCTATTCTCACAAAATGATCATAGGAAAGAGAATCACCAAGACATCACAAATCAAGACCTGCATGAAGGTTTATAACTGTAATCACCTCATGCCCTTCAGATAGTCTGCGGCCATCACACTGGACAAAAGAGTCATCAATAAGGATATCTTCCAGATCACTGCACTGAAATGTAAGACTAGAAGGGAGGCCAAAGTCAAGTTAGAGGAGAGGTCCAAGAAAGGCAGAAACAAGTGATTAAGCTATGATGTTATAACTACTCTGTTTCCTCTGTATGTAAAAATTCTGGAAGGAAGGAAGGAGGAAAAGGAGAGAGAGAAAGAAAGAATGAAAGAAGGAAGGAGGGAAGGAAGGAAAGAGAGAGAGAAAGGATGAAGGAAGAAAAGGAGAAAGAAAAAGAAAGTGAGTGAAAGAGAAAGAAGGAAAGAAAGGAAGGAGAGAAAGGAAGGAATAAAGAAAAAGGGAAAGAAGGAAGAAGGAAGAAAAAGAAAGGAAGGAAGAAGGAAGGAAGGAAGGAAGGAAGGAAGGAAGGAAGGAAGGAAGGAAGGAAGGAAGGAAGGAAGGAAAGGAGAAAAAAAAGAAAGTGAGTGAAAGAGAAAGAAGGAAAGAAAGAAAGAAAGAAAGAAAGAAAGAAAGAAAGAAAGAAAGAAAAAGAAAGAAAGAAAGAAAGAAAGAAAGAAAGAAAGAAAGAGAAAGAAAGAAAGAAAGAAAGAAAGAAAGAAAGAAAGAAAGAAAGAAAAGAGAGAGTCCTTGGCCTTTACAGCGCCCAAGGCCTCCCAAAAAGGCATTGGTGGCTTAGGTATTAAAATTCCTCCCAACACTTTGTCTTGTTGCCAATATTAATTGGAAGCTATTGATGGCTCACTTTCTTGTACTGACACAACTCTGTCCTCAGCTAGTTTCTTTCCCGATAGTTTCAATAATAATAATAATAGTTTCCATTCCTATATTGTTTAGGGTTTGCAAAGTATTTTCTCACAGCCATGCAGAGAGAGAGAGAATGTCAGTGCTATTATCTTCCTTTTGCAGATGAGGAAACTGTGGCTCAGAGACGTTATGATATCACAAAGTCCCAGTGAGCGGGTCAGAATCACGCTACTCTCAGGGAAGGCCTTTTATCACATTTTGCCTATACCCCCCACCCCACTTTTTTACCTCGCCTCTTCAGAAAGGCAAAAGGAGGAAAACCAGTGCTCAATCTCTTGTCGCCTAGATCATGCAAAGTCTGCATCTAACCTCCTGATAATTTCCTTTCTTTTTCAAAAACACACTTGCATTGTTTTTACATCCCCTACATTTCCCACTATATCCTTCCCCTACCTCCTCCTCAGAGAGCCATCCCATGCAATATTTTTTAAAGGAAGAAAGAATATTCCATGGTCTCCCTCCTTTGCAAAGCAGCAGCATGGAGGTGCTTTTTCATATCTCATTTTTGGAGACAAGCTTGGTAATTATAATTTCATAGTTTCCTGTGCTTCTCTGTAATCATCTTTATAGCACAGTAATATTTCATTCCATTCACATTCCATGATTTCTGATCAATGGATACCTCCTTTCTTTCCAGTTTTTGCTAATTTGAAAACTGTGTCTACAAATATTTTGGTACAGATGAGGTCTTTCGCTTTGTTATTGACCACCTTGGTGGATACAGCTCCCAGAGGGATCTCTGAGTCAAAGAGTTTGGACATTAGACCCTGTCTTTGTATTATTTCAAACCACTCTCCAGAATGACTGGAGCTACGATGATTTCTTTTCCAACTGGGAACAGCTACTTTACCAGCTAAGTTACTCATTTGAATTTCCATTCAATTCATGTGATGTGTGCCACAAACACGATGTGCAGGGCACCGTGATCGACATTAGAGATACAAAGACAAAACTTCTTTATTATTGTTCACTCCCGTCTGCCTCTTCATGACTCCATTTTCCTTGGCAGATTTACTGGAGTGGCTTGCCATATCCTTTCCCAGTTCACTTCACAGATAAAGAAACTGAGGCAGACAGGGTTAAGTGACTTGCCCAGGGTCACACAGTAAGTGTCTGGGGCTGAACTCAGATCTTCCTGACTCCAGGCCGAGCTCTCTAACCACTTCACCACCTAGCAGCCCCTAAAACAGGCCCTCCTCTCAAAGAAGCAATATCCGTCTGCGACATACAGCATGCTAAACAAGTGAGTCAATAAAAGATAATTTGAGGAGGGAAAAACACTAACAAGTAGGGGCACTCAGGCAAGGCTTTCCATCCAAGGTGGTTCCTGATCTGAGCCTTGAAGGAAGCTAAGAATTCAAAGAGAAAGAAGCCAGAAGAGCCTGTACTTCAGGCAACAGGAGGATAGCCAATTCAAAGAAAGAAAGGCAAGGAAAGCTGAAGGTGGAGCACTATTTAGGGTCCTGCAAATAGGCCAAGGGAATTAACATAAAAATCAGTCTGGAAAGAGAGCCAAAAGCATCAACGAGTGAAAAAGGAAGGAGAGAGGGAGGAAGAATCCCTTTTCTCCAGTTAGCTTACATTCTTTCAGGGAGACACTATATAGATAGATATATTTAACATATAAACATATTTATATGTTTGTTTATTTTTTTGTTTATATACATACATATACATATATACACGCATATGTTCATACATACATGTATGTGTACATAAATGTAGAATAAGTTAAAAATATATACGAAGTAGTTCGGTGTAAGTTAGGTTGGGAAAGAGACCACTAGCATTTGGAGAGGTAGGTTCAGGAAAGACCGAATGGGAAAAACATAGTGTTCAAGCTGCATATTGAAGGAAGAAAGGGACTGACTCTAAACAGAGATGGAGTTGAAGATAGAACACATTCCAGGCATTGCAGACAGGCAATGCAAAGACAGGAAGATGAGAGATAGAGTAATAGTCCCAGTAAGAAACAAAGAAAAGGCTAATTTGTCTGGATTGCTGAGTGGGAGGAGGGGTGATGCCCAGTGAGACTAGAAAGACAAGTACAAGTTCTGTTGTAAAAGGCTCTAAAAACTAAAGAAATGGGTTTCATTTTTATCCTAAAGGCGAGAGGGAGCTCCTGGAGTTGACTAAATAGAGGCATGATGTGGTCAGATTTACCAATTAGGAAGCCACCATAATAATTTGGGTGAGATTTAGCGAGGGCTTCGTCTAAGGTGGCAGCAGTCTCAATGGAAAGAAGGGGACATTTTATAAGAGATGTCCTGAAGGCAGAAACAAGAAGATTTGGCAACTGACTGGATATGTGGGATGAGAGAAAGTGAGGAGAGAAGAGAATGCCAAGGCTATGAACCTGGGAAACTAGAAAGATAACATTGCCTAGGAAAAATTGGAAGAGGAGAGGAGTTGGACTTAAAGATAAGGAGTTCACTTTTATACCAGTTGAGTTGGAGATCCAATTTGAAATATCCAATAGGCAATTGTTGATGCTAGACTGAGACTTGGAAGAGATTGGGACTGGATAGATCAATGCTTAGAGATGATGATTAAATCCATGAGAGAAGAGAAAATATGAGAGACAGAGAGAGGAGAGGGGGAGAGAGGAGGGGTGGGGGTGGGGGAGAGAGAGAGAGAGAGAGAGAGAGAGAGAGAGAGAGAGAGAGAGAGAGAGAGAGAGAGAAGGAGGAAGAGAAGGAGGAGAAGGAAGGACAGAATCTTAGGGAACACTCACAGTACAAAGGTATCATATGAATACACTAAACAGGTGAGGAAGAACCAAGAGAGAGAAATGTTACAAAAACCCAGAGAGGAAAGAGTATTCAGGAAGAGAGAATGGTCAAATGCAACATATAGGTAGATGGAGAAAGGTATGGAGAAATTACTGTGTTTCAGTAATTAAGAGATTTTTTGGTATCTTTGGCTAGGACTATTTCAGCTGAGTGGTGGGGTCAGAAGTCAGATTACAAAGGATTGCAGAAAAAGTGAGGGGAGAGGAAGCAGAAGTAGTGCTGGTAGACACATTTTTCAAGATGTTGCCTGAGAAAAGGAGGAGAGATGTAGGGAGATAGTGTGAAGAAGAAACAGGCTCTAGTGAAAGTTTCTTAAGCACAGGGACACATGGGTATGTTTGGAGACAGTAGGGAAGGAACAAGTAAATACAGAGACGCTGAAGATTTTGAGGAAGGGGTACAATTGCGGTTACAATCTACTAGAAAAGATGTGAAAGGATAGCACCAAAGGCACATAGATGGCTTGCCTAGCAAGAACAAGGGCCACCTGTTTTCACAGACTAGGGAAAAAGGAAGAGTAGGAGGGATGATGTCAAGGGGTTTTGAGATGAAGAAAATAGGAGAAAAGAGAGCTCATATGCAGAGTAGGAAGAGCTTTAAGTCAAGAAGATCAGTTATGAGGCTGATGAAATAATAAATGCAAGAAGTTATAAGGTCCTGGGAGGAAGCTAGGTGGTGCAGTAGATAAAGCACAGGTTCTGTCAGGAGGACCTGAGTTCAAATCTTGCCTCACATACTTATTAGCTGTGCGACCCCGAGCAAGTTAATTAACTTCAATTGCCTTCAAAAACTCACTGAACTGAGTAGTGGCTATATAAACATCAAGAAGGCGATGAACAGCAAGAATTTTGTGAATATTAAAGACTTTGAAAACCAAGCTGAGTACTCTGACCCAGAGGCAATAGGGAGTATGTGAAGACTATCGGGCAGGTTTTGATACATTTGGACCTGTGCACAAAGAATATTATTTTGGCACCTACTATTAAAGAGGGAAGAGACTAGACACAGGAAAACCAAATAGGGCATCGCTGCAAGTAATAGGGGATGAACTATGGGGGAAAGTGTGCGAGAGAATGTAAGAACTGTTCTGGAGGTAGAATTGAGCAGATTTGGTAGCTGATGAGACATAAGGGGGGGGGGGGTGAGGAGGATTAAGAGAGAAAAGGAAGCTAAGGATGATACTGAGGTTAAAAACCTGGATACCTTACGGTGCCCTCAATAGAAATAGCGAAGTGGGGAGAAGGGACAAGTTTAGAGAGAAATGAATTTTGTTTCAGATGTTCTGAGTTTGAAACGCTTATGAGGACATCTATAAGAAGATACTGAACAGACAATAAGTGATATAGGACTGCATTTCAAAACAACATTGGGTCTGGATTTATAGATTTGGAGTAATCTGTGTAGAGACATCCTTGAACACAGGAGAACAGATATGCCCTGAGAAAGAATATAAATACAAAGAAAAGAGCCCTGGGGACATTTGACACATGTGGACAGGAGGTGAATGATGGTATCTTATATATCCTATATCTGGAACATTAATATTTTATAATGGCACTAATATCAATATCAATATTTAGTATTTAGGATCATTTCTTATCCACAATATGTAGTAGCCTCAAAACAAACAAAAGTTGCTTACTAAAAATATATGGCAATTTAAAATCTATTAAGTACCTACAACGGCCACAGAGTGTGTCCGTCCCTAGACGGGTTGGTTTAGAAGGGAACTTAGAGATCACCCAGTCCAATAACCTTCATTTTTTAAATGAGCAGATTAAAATCCAGAGAAGGGAATGATTTTCCCCAGGGTCCCACAGTTGCTCATCAGGGGCAGAATGGGAGCTGGAACATTGGCCTTTGACTATTAGCCCAATTCTTTTTTTACTGTGGTGGTCCTCAAAACTCTTGGTATGCTGAAATTTAAATGAGCAACATTATGAGAAAATTAAGACATTCACACACGCACAGGTCCCCTTCAATGAAAGCAAATCCTTTTTGTTGAGTTGGCTTTTGTTTGTCTGGGAGTTTTTTGGTACCAGTCTGTAGGGATTCTTTTATTTATTGCATCTGTATCTCCAGTGACTACTAGCGCACCATCTAGCAAATTGCAAGTACTTAATAAACACTTGTTGATTGATTATGTTAGTATATAGTTTTAATAAGCAATTTTATTTATATTTATTGTATTTATATATGTGTTTATATTATATATTTCATTTATATTTATACATATTGTGGATAAGAAAATTTATAGAGATAGGGTTAAGGACTGAGTCTGTGATTTCATTGACTTTGGGAATTCCAGGATGAGAAACTCCCTGTACTAATTCGGGTCAGTTTCTCTCTTCCACTTAAGGTCTTAGATAATTACCTATGGCACTGAGGAGTTAAGTGACTTGTCCAGGTTCACTCAACCAGTATGATTCTGAATAAAACTTAAATTTCACAAAATTATACATTTTACTTTGTCTGCAATAACACACTATCTACTATTGCATACCAAAATTTGTGGAACAGTAGTATGTTGCAAGATCACCTTCTGAGAACCGCCCTTCTACTCTATGATACTGTCTGTGTATTGAATTACACTTGAATTCTAGCTGGACTTGCCAAAATGTCGTATTATTGGCCACAGAATGGGCTAGCCACCAAACTACGGTTTTTTAAAAATATATTCTGAGTAATGAATATGTTGTTGCTGTTCAGCCATTTCATTCATGTCCAATTCTTCATTATCTCATTTGGGGTTTTCTGGGCAAAGATACTTGAGTGGTTTGCCATTTCCTTCTCTAGCCCATTTGACAGATGAGGAAACTGAGGCAAACAAGGTAAAGTGATTTACCCAGGGTCACACAATCAGTAAGTGTCTGAGGCTGGATTTGAAATCCGGTCTTCCTGACTCCATGTATGACACTCTATACACTGTGCCAACCTAGCTGCCCCCATGATGAATATAGAATGCTGCTTAATTAGGACAGGAAATAGATAAAACAAACAAAACAAAAAAAAACCTGATAAGTCAGAAACACACTCTGAAGTAAAGATGAAGGACTCTGATGGGAGGTTTAGCATTTCCTTGGTGACAGTCTACCCTCCTTAGCCCTAAGTGGTTTGACTAGCCCTTTGGAAAGTGTCCAAGGATTTAAGGAGTAAGAAGTCCCAAGCTTCTGGGAGTAGTCTCAATAGAGTGGGCCTCATGTCTATCAGCCACAATTTTATATCTATGAAAAGTAAACTAGCAAAGGTATATTCACCTGAAAGCCACTTGATTAGACAAATGAAATTTAGAGCTGCTGTCAGTTCAAAATTATTCCTGGAATCTTACCTGTTTTGTAGTTCATCCACAGTTGGCATTCTCATTCATGTAGATTTCTCATGGTCTCCCTTCACCTTTACTGTCTCCTGAAACCCAGCAGCTGAGCAACCCATGAAAATCAAAATGTTCCATTCTTCCCTACCTCTTGGGAGGATCAAGAAATCTGCACAGCTCTGCTAAAGCTGGATCTTAGAGGGATCTGAAAGATCATCTATACCAACCCTCTTTTCTTGTAGATAAGGAAACTGAGGCCCGAGTGAAAAAGTAACATATCCAAGGTCACACAGCTAGTTAAACCAGCAGAACTGAGATTTGAATCCAGATCTCCTGACTCAAATTCCAAAGCTCTTTTCAATATCTCACTTCTAGTCAAAGCAGGATCAGAATACAGACTCCACCCTTTCAGAGCTTCTTATCTGAGGCTAAAGAACTTTCTCAAAAACAGAAGATTGGAAAACACCAAGAAAAACATATGGTTCCTATTTATATACTACTTCAAAACTTACAGTATACTTGCCTCACATATACAAAAAAACAATAAACAAACTGTCTAAATATTACTATTTCCATTTTACAGATGAGAAAGCTCAATTCCAGAAAGGTCAAGTGATTTCCCCTGTCTCAAAACTATAAGGAGTCAGAATCATAGGAACTGGGTTAAGTATCATCTCTGCCCCTTACTAGTTGTCTGTTTACATCTTGAAAAAACCACTCCTTTGAATGTTTGTCTCTTTTGTAAAATAAGGAGACTAGAATGGATGACTTCTGTTTTTCTTCTTCTGTTTTTCTTTTTTTTTTTTTTGAGGCAATCCAGGTTAAGTGACTTGCCCAGGGTCACACACCTAGTAAGTATCTGAGGCCAGGTTTGAATTCAGGTCCTCCTGACACCAGATCAGTATTTAAATAGATGATTTCTAAGGTCCTCTACAATTCTGACATAATATGTTATAAAATTTCTTTGAGCTCTGAATTCTAACTTCTGCGGTCTCTTCTAACTTTTAACATCCTATGTACCCATGACCCAATCCTACCTCTCTTTTCTGGCAGTTTGCCTATAAAATCATCCATTCACTTTCTCTGTAAACTTCATCCACTCCCAACAGATTTCCTTGTCACCTACAAAAATACCCAGTTTTTCCACATTCTATAAAAACAAACTCTGACTTGACCATACCAACTCCTCAAATTATTGTCCTAAATCATTCCACCCTTTCATAACAAAACTCCTAAAATTGGATAGATGGTCCTATCTACCTCTTTTCCCAATGCTTATTAACTCCTTGTTATGTGGCTTTCAATTTTATCAAACAAAACTATTCTCTCCAAAGATACCAATGATCTTTTTCCTGGTTCAGGTCCTCATTGACTGTCACCATGAGTACTGTAACAGCCTCCTAGTTGGTCTCCCTTTCTCAAGTTCTGTCCCATTCCCGTCCCATCCACACAGTTGTTGAACTGTTTTTCCCAAAGTCTAAGTCTTACTATGCCACCTTCTTACTCTAAATTCCAGTGATTCCCTGTTACCCCCGGGATCAAGGTAAACTCTGCCAGTGGGAGTTAAAGGACATTGATAGGGATCCTTGATCAATTGTATCATCTAACATACTACAAATTATGGTCTTTAGGGATTATGGAACTTTAGTCTCTCATACCCTTAGTGGCCTGTTTGACCTTTGTTAAAGGAAGCATTAAAAGAAAAGGTACTTCTTATTTCATTATTGCTTTATAAGAAAATTCTTTAATCACCTTGATGGAGTTCCTAAGCTAATGGCTGGCTAAAGAATCAGTCATGATTCTTAAAAGCAAGACAGCCCTTAGGAGAGTGAGTCAAAGAGTCATTTCTAGAAGTAGAAAAGAGAGCCACGTGTGAAGAAAGGGCTTAGCTCTTCAGAGGGAATCTTTAGCTTTTTCTTCTTCGTTTTATGCTCCTTGAAAACCCAAAGTCTTACAAGTGTGTGTGAAGACACTGCATCCATTAGAAAACAGGCATAGAGATTCCAACTGCAGAACTATTGAACTGCAAAGAGGAACAGACCCTGGGAGTCAGTTAGGAAAATCTGCCCTGGAAAGCTGCCCAGTAGGAGCAGCATAACACACACACACACACACACACACACACACACACACACACACACACACATACACACACACACACACACACACTCACACACACTATCAAGGCTCTAGAGTGCAAGAATGGGAGTTGCCTTGGTCAATATGTTCTTCCCTATTTATAAACTGTACTTGTGTCTATTCTCACCAGTGAATATATTTGTAGTAGAAGTACATCCCAGGTTTGTTTATGGAGTGGTAAGGAATGTTTTGTAGTAATTGTTCTTACTATACTGTTTCATTAAATACCTTTGTTCTGAGCTAATAGTGTCAACTGGATGACTATTCAAGGCAGAGGCATCAGTTGGGGCTTGTGAGCCACAGTTGTAGCTGTAATTTTAGTTACAAAGTATCTTGACCTTGGGATAGTCATCATTCAACTTGAATCCAATCTGCAAACAAAAGCTAGTGGAGTATTCCAAAAGGGATACTATACTTTTTTATTTTTTTATTTACTCATAAGTCTATGTTGCTTTCCTCAATAAACAATGTAAGTTCTTTGAAGAAAGGAATTGTTTCATTTTTTTTATTTCCCCAGCATCTAGCACAACTTCTGGCACATAGGAGAGGTTTAATAAAAGCTTATTAATCAATTCATTGCTTGGCAGAGTGCTGGCCCTGGAGTCAAGATGACCTGAGTTCCAATGTGACCTCAGACACTTACTAGCTGTGACTCAGGACAAGTCACTTAACCCTGTTTGCCTTAGTTCCTTATTTGTAAAATAAACTGGAGAAGGAAACCACCACAGTATCTTTACCAAGAAAACCCTAAATGGGGTCACAGTGAGTCGGACATAACTGAAATGACTGAACAATGTCAACAAATTCTTATTTTACCGATAAGGAAACTGAGACTCAGAAATTTGCCCATAATCACTCAGCTAAGTTCCAGGGGTGGGAGCCAAACCCAGGTCTTCCTAACACAAGGTCTAGCACTATGTAGGAAGACCCACCTCTACCAGGGACCTCCCCCTCCCTTGGCCTTCCTTTTGCCTCCTTGCTAGACCCTCACCATCCAGAGCCCATCCTGAAATCCACGGATAGGTTCCAAGGATGCTTGTTTGCTCACACCACTTGAATTCCATTGGAAACACCAACTCTTTTCCTTTTAATAAGATGAAGTCTAACCAATTGAGCTGCTTCTAAAACCAAAGGTAGTCATCTGATGAAACCTAAGGATCCCAAGGCCTTTTCATTTACCCAGCATCTGAACTTCCTTTAATCTGTTATCTGACCTCCCCAAACCTAACTCTAACACTGACGTTTTGGTTTTTTTTTTAGTAACAGTGAAGGCTTCTCATCAAACCATCCGCAATTTCTTTCCTGGCCCTGTTTTTGAATGTAAGACACAATTGGCACAGTCTAGGATATGTGGGTATAAGGGCAAAGTTTCACTCTCCCACAAGTTAACAAGAAAAATGGATTTGGATAGAGGTAAAGGCTCTGAGTTCAAATCTTGGTGCTAACCAACTAAACCACACAAGGACTTTTCTTGTTTCCAATGAGCATTTGCATTGCCAATTAACCCCATTTCTCCAACTAGGGGAGTAAAGTAAAAATTGCCTTAACATTCATGCCTTCTCCCTGCTTTAAGATAGAAAGGAACTATCAAATTAAACTACCAAACTATCAAAATTAGGTTTAAGTAAGGGATGGGGATCAGAGGAGCCCTGGGTCTATCACCAAATGCAGAAATGAAATACACCCTGGATGGGTGAGAGGTAGATCCATGTGCAGAGGCATTTCTGGAGTTCTGGAAGCAGCTGTGTATAAGTATAGGCTAAGGTTCTCTCATCATCACCATCAGCTTTATTGACTCCAAGTGCCTAGAGGCAGCTACTTTTGAGTGGAAAGAGTCCTAGACTTACAACATGGAAATCTGAGTTCAAATCCCAGTTCCAATACCTTTCACAAGTACAGACAAGAGCAATTCCCTTAACCTCTCTGAGTCTGTTTCCTCGTTTGGAAAATAGGGATAATCATATCTCAATTTGGAGTCATAGGATATGAGTTGGAATTCTGGCTCTGCCACTCGAATGAATAAACATATGAATAAATGAATAAATATATATATAAGCATTTAAGTGCTTACTACCAGCCAGGCACTAGGACAGAGAAGAAAAGAGGGGAGGGGAGGGGAAGAGAGGAGGGGGACAAAAAAAAGAAAAGAAAAAAGAAAAGACAAAACAGAAGCTTATATTCCAATATGGACAGCACACAGGAGGGAGTGGAGGCCAGGGAAAAGGTGCAAGGATGATAAATGGAGTCATTGCACAAGTTAGTGGCACAACCTTTTGAGGAGTGGTAATATTGACTTGGTAACTGTTATACTGATCACTTACTAGCTGTGTGACCCTGGGCAAGTAATTTAGCCCTCTAAGGCCTGAAATTCCTCATCTGTAAAATAAGGAAGTTAGACCAGATTGGACCAGATGAGTTCTGAGGTCCCTTCCACATCTTCATCTATGATCCCTTGATCTTATCAGAGCTAATAAATAATGCCCAGCTCAGAATCAGAGACAAATGAAATCCAATGGAGATCTCATAGACTGGATTCCTGCATGAGTATGGGTTAGATAAGGTGGCCTCAGATGTTCCTTCTGATTCCATAGCTTATTACTGTAATCACGAGAACATAGGATTAGGAGTTAAAGGATCTGAATTCAAATCCTGGTTTTTGCTGTTGAAGACTTTTGTGACCCCTCTGATCTTCACTGAGACTAGATCTTGGGTTCTTAACCTTGTTGTGTGCCCTGGACAGTCTACAGAAGCCTATGGACTCCTCGGAGTAATGTTTTTAAATGCAGAAAATAAAATAGCAGGCATTGTCAAAGAAAAAAATTGTATGTAAATACAGTCATTAAGTTAAACACAGACTCAATTCTTGGCCCCGGATTAAAAACTCCTAAAAACTGATGATTTTTAAGATCATTTCCAACTTTAAATCTCATGATCCAAAAAGTGACATTTCAATTCTCAGATAAAATATACAGTCCTTTTGCAAGTGACGAATCAAGCATCTTTCCTTCTCTAGGAAAGGATCACAAGATTCAGGACTTGAATAGACTTAGAGCCAGATATTCAAAGGGATGGAGAACCAATTGCTAAATGTTCAGGGCAAGTATTCACAACGTGGAGCAACCCAGTCACAACAAATCAGGGTTTGGTTTATTGTTCTGTTGATGGTCTAGACCTAAGAAAGTGATGGGAAAAAATGTTAATAATGACAATCTTAAAAGTATACTGGAGAGTTGGTTGTTAAACATTTACCAGCATATCTCTGCCTTAGAGGTCAGCCGGTCTAAGCCTGTATTTTTTGCAGATAAGGAAACTGAGGCCCAGGATAATAAAGTAACTTGCTCAGCAAGTGGCAAAGCTGAAATTTGAATCCAAATCTCTCTAGACTCTAAATCAAGTGTTTTTTCTACTTCATCATCTCTGGTCAGATTCAGGACCCAACCCCACCCTTTCAGAGCTTCTGTTCCAAGGATAAGGAACTTCCCCTAAGGCGAGTGGTTGGGAAAAGGCCAGGAATAATAGCTCCTATTTATATAATGCTTTAAAGTTTACTGCACCCTTTCCTCTGTGAGGTAAGTTACGCAAGTATCATTATCCTCATTTTACAGTTGAGAAAGCTAAATCCCCCAGAAGTCAAATGACTTCCCCACAGTCAGCCTCACAGCACAGGGTCAGAGTGCCAGACTTGGAATCAGAGAAATTGAGTTGGAATTTCTGCTCTTTTATCAGCTGTCCATGTGTAGACATCTTTGGCCAAATCACTTATACCTTCTTTGAGTTTTGGATTCCTCTGCTGTAAAATAAAGGCCAGAATGGATGGCCTATAGGATCCCTTCCTGCTCTGGCATTGTATGACATTACGTCTGTTCCAAACTTAATTTTTTGTTTTCTGAGGTCCCGTAGGAATCTTGTACTCTGTGATTAGATAACTGCTCCCTGAGTCTTCCTGAGCACTTGAGAGATTCCCCAGCTTGTGGGGTTGCTTTGATTTTTTTGGCTTGTTCAGTTGTGGTTTTTCTTCAGGTGGAGCCTATGAAGAAATCACTGGGCCTGAAGCACTGACCATTCTAGCAGCCAGGGCCCGTTGGGGACTTCATGAAGCCATTATAGCAGTCTTCCACCTCAGTTTTCCACATCATTACACCCAAGTTTCTGCAACCCCTGAAAACCGCTTAGGTAATTGTCACACCTTTAAAGTAACAAAAGAATATCAAATGATTCTTTTTTCCTAGAACAAGCTGCAGGGACAGCAGAAACCCAATTCCTACCCCTCCCCTGGAGAACCAGTCTGCATCCAGAGCTATATTTGACTCGTTAGGCAATGGCAGGTTTTGCATGCTGCATTCCTTGGCTAATGGCCAACCCCGTGTGTAATATACTTCAGCCACCCTGTTGTTACCTAATCCTTTCCTGATCTGGAGTTTGCGCAAGAAGGGTAAAAAATCTCTGTAAAGCCACTGAGAAATTCTCCACCAATCATTCACTGAGTTCCCCCCGCCCCTTCTTTCTCTTTTTCCTTTTTTTTCCCCTCAGGTCGATGATCTAATCACTGAAGTACAAACTTTCATTCCAAACAGAGGAAGTTGTGTGGGTACCTTCTGCCCGATATTTGTCTGCCCTCCCCTCAGAAAAAAAAAATCCTCCAAGCTCAGGCCCCTTTCTGCCCCCTGGTTATGCAGTGGAAGGGGTCCTGGGGAAAATCTAGATTCCAGTCTCAGCTTCAGAACCTTCTACAAGTTGATTCCTCCCCTAGGGTCTCAGTTTCCTCATCTTGTGAGGAAAAGGAGGAGAGAATGGGACAGATTCTAAGGTCCTTTCCAGCCTCAGCATTCGGTGATTCATTAGCTCCTGTGATTCAGTCCCTGGGCCCTACCTATCTGGGCGTGAGGGCAGAATGAAATAATGGATGTGAAAGGGCTTTCAGAGCACCGTGAGTTCTTTGGAACAAAACTGGAAGAGACCACAGAGGTCAGGGCATCCAAACCCCTTCCTCCCATTTTACAGGTGAAGACACTGAGGTCCAGAAAAGTAAATGAGGTGCCCAAGATCAAACAGCCCACAGAGCCAAGGTTGGAGCAGGTCTTTTTTCCACTGCAGCTATTTTCATGGCACCATATTTTCTCTCCGTCTCCCACACCCATGCTCACAAAAGCAATCTAGCCCAGTGTAAGGGGATCTCCAACTAGCAAGCATGGGAACCGTGCCCTATTACGGCTTCAGAGCTCCTCTAGGTGTGTGAACTCAAATCAATCATAGAACTTCCAGTGTAAAAGCAGTGGAGTATCTGGAGGTGGGGGTGGAGTGGAGAGGTGCAGAAAGGGGAATCCAGATTTGGATCCTGATGAAACTGGATCTTGCATGACTTTGAAGTGACTTGGGTGTCATAGATTACCTGTTTAGACACAGAAATGCTGATCTCCGGGGTGAGGGAGAATGTTACCTCCAGCGCCTCATCGAGCCTATTACTTATTTTGGGCACCAGCTTGCAGCCTTCTCTTGTTAGGAAGATGATTGCTTCCAACAGTTATGCTGATGTTTCTACTTGTGGGGATGAAATGGATACTTCTGCTCCCGGAGCTTCAAAGCCAAATTAGGAAGTGAAGACAGTGGGTACGAGTCCCTGCGTCCATCAGGTTCAATGGCATAAACACAGATCTGCCAAGGAGAGAGGACACTGCTAGAATTGGAAGGGGCCCTTGGGGATCGTCCCATCCAGTCTCCTTGTTTGACAACAGAGGAAACTAAAGCCCAGAGGAGAAAAGGGAATTGTGCATGATTAATTGTCTCAAAAAAGCAATGCAATGTAGTGGGAAGAGAGCACTGGACTTGTCATCCAAAGACCTAGGTTCAAATCCTTATTTACTCATTTTATGATCTTGCACAGGTCACTTAAACTTCACTCTCAGTTTATTAAACTATAAAACAGGGATGATGTTGGTATATCCCAGAGTTGTTATGAAGACCAAATGGGGTAATCTACCTGGAAGTGATTTGTAAACCATAAAGGATTATGGAAGTTGAATGTTATTATAAATTATTTTACATAATATAAATATATCATCTTTGTCTATCACACCTTCGCTTTTGAACTGATTATGCTCTCCATTTTGTTGTTGGGTCGCTTTTCAGTTGTATACAATTCTTCATGATTCCATTTGGTGTTTGCTTGGCAAAGATATTAGAGTGGTTTGCCATTTCATTCTCCAGATTACTTGACAGATGAGGAAACCGAGGCAAATAGGGTGAAGTGACTTGCCTAGGGTTACATAGCTAGTAAGTATCTAAGGCTAGATTTGAGCTCAGGAAGATGAGCCTTCCTGACTTTAGGTTGGGCACTCTACCATCAGGCCACCTAACTGGCCTAGGCATTCTGTTCTCTGTGGTCAATAAGAAAACTAATCCTTCTTCTACATAACAAAATTGCAAGTGACTGAAGGCACCGCATCATGTCTGCCTCTCTCCTCCTTCTATTCTCTTTGCTAAATATCCCTAATTCCTTCAATCAAACCTCTTATACTATGATGTTGAGTCTTTCTACCATTCTGATCACCTTACTCTGAACTCACTCCAGTTTGTCTATATCCTGTCTAAAATACAGTGGCCATATCTGAACACAGATGTGACCTATAGATGCGATCCAACCAGGGAAAAAAAGTTCTTAACTGGGATTGGAATGGAGCATTCAGCCAGAAGAAGGGCAGCTCTAGGCAGGCCCTGATCAACCCCACAGTTAGCAATATAATGACACTGTCACTTCCCTCATTATAGACATGATAGTTCTGTTAATACAGTAGAAGGTTCCATTAGCTACAAGATCCCTGACCTCATCTCACTACTCACTCATTCATTGCACATGCAGCCCAGTGCCAAGAACCTCTTGATCTCTTGCTCATATAAATTCTTTTTCTCTCCATATTTGTTTTTTTGGGTTTGGGGTTCATTCATTTGTTTTAGCACCAGTGGAGGATTATGGTGCTGCCATTTACTATCTGTGTAATCTTGGGCAAGTCACATTCAGTTGTTTCAACTGTAAAATGTAAAAAGTAGATTAGATAGCCTCCAAAATTAATTCTAGACCTCAATCAATAATACCATAATTCTACATTTCCCCTTATAAATTTTATTTTGTTACCTTTAGCCCACTGATCTAGACTTTTGATTTCTTTGGAAATACCCATTCTGTCACTAGCTTAATGTCATCTATAAATTTGATAATTTTGCCATGTGTCTCTACCCAATAAATATATTTATATATTTAAAAATATTTAACAGAAGCAGCCTAATGACCAAATTGTACGGCACTCCACCATAGACTCCATCAACATTAATCCATTAATCAGCAGTTTGGAGATCTGGTCGTTCAACCACTTCTGAACTCATCCAATACTATTACCTAGTCTACATATCTCCATCATGTTTACAAGGATGTAGTGAAAGAAGATGTCAGATGCCTTCCTTAAATGCAAATATGTTATGTCTATGACATTCCTGTAATCTAGTAGTTTCACAACAATGTCAAAAAAGAAAACAAGGTTAGCTTGGCATGACCCATTTTGTTTCTAATTCTGAGCTTAACCAATAAAATGAACATCTCCATATAGATTGTAGAACAGAAGGGCATTCATTCTACATGAAACTATTAATCTCTTTAGGTAGAGTTAACTTTTCTTTTTCAGGACATGATAAATTCACCTTGCTACTTTAACAGTTGTCCTGCTTGTTTAAGATTTCTTAAAGTCTCCTTCTGGTTTCTTCTTTTGGGGGGGTCAGGGGTATGCAGAGAGAATAAGGGGAAACTGTATCCCTAACTCTCCTTTTTCTTTCCTTCTTCCATCTCTTCCAGTTGGAAGGAAAAACACTTGGTGGCATGTCCTCTTCTTAATGAACCAGTGATGGCTCTTAATGATCATGTCTTCACTTCCTAAGTGCTGCAAACTATAGCCTTAAGAATCCATTGTATGTTATACACATAAATGTATACATATTGTATATCTATACCTAGACATAGATATATCAAATTCACTATCAAAGATGTTTATCGCTTCATTGTTTTTCTCTGTCACAAGGGAGGATTCACTAGGAAGAAGGGGAAAGCTACTTATGATAAATAAAACATATGGAAATAATTACAATCAAAGGAAAATTAAATTAAAATACATCGCATAGTTTAAAAAGTTGGAAAAATAAAAAATATACATATTGTACAATTTTACCAGAAAAGGAGTCAGAACCATGACAAGGTGGCTAACTCCTCTTAAGAAGTAAAACTATGCCTTACTTCTCTGTAGCTCTCCTAGCCCTAGCACCTAGGGCCAGGTCTTTTCTGTAGAAAACCCCATAGTTGTCCGTCCAGACAAATCCCACCCAGGTTCCTCTTTGTGAAGGAAAGTGATTACAGTGTGAACCCAGTGCTTGTACTAAGCTTTAAGCATTAGATTCTTGGGCTTAAGCATTAAATACTTAAGCTTACTCACCTCAAGACTGCTCACTCAGGTTCCACAACTTACTCAGAGCTCAAGGAAGTAGGACCACTGAATTTTAAAATTTCCAGATCCAGCCCATTCTTTTCTGCCCTGCTCAAGCCTTGTGAGCTAAGCCTCCCACAGGGGCAGCAGCCCACTTTGCTTTCTCCCTTTACTTAACTCCCATTCACCAATAATACCATTTAGCAGTTGGTTTGTTCTCTGTGCTAGTCTAGTGCTAGAAACCTTGTCTCCCCAGCAAGATCAGCACAGGGATAATGTCTAATGCTTCTCCTTTTTCTCCTGAGGTGTTGAGTCAAGTGTAAAGCCTATTGTTGGTAAATATTTGCTGGTTAATGGATGAGAATGATCAACCAATCATCCAAACTGCACAGTCATTTCTTTGCCCCCAAAAACATCTTTGTTGTTGCCTCATACATGGGTGAATGCCATAAATACTACAGTCCTACAATGGTATTCTTTCCAGAAGGACAGATCACAACCTAAGCATATTTTCTCATCCTGTGCTATTTTTATCCATGTCTTTCTATAAAATCTCTATGTATGTTCTACCCAACACTCTAGAGGTCTTTGTCTAGTACTTTTACTAATGCTTAGATACCAACAAACCAAACTGATGTCCATTTGTTATTTTTCATGTTCATTATGTCATTAGCCTACTTCTCTTTCTGATCATATATATCCTTGAGAACGCCATTTTTTCATATGTAAGCCATCATTGATAATATCATGAGGTTTGCTTATGTATGACATATATCTTTCCTTTGTCCTTTGGGTCACTTGCAATTTTTAGTCTTCTGAGATCATTGTGTTCCATGACTCATAGCCCTTTAACAACACTGGGGTGGTGTTTAAATGGTGAACTTTAATGATTACAAGCATTTGGGGACCACTGAAAGAATTATACAGTTTCCCTGGCATGATCCAGTCTGGTTCATTGTCTACCTAGAGGAGTTATCCAAGACATTGGACTTTATTTATATTGATGGACTTTGTAGCCTGCATGTTGAAATCTGAACAAAATGTATGTTTCATCTACTTGTTTTTTCCAGTGTGGATGACTAACCTGGTTTCATTTGAGTGACCTTGGAGCTCATGTAGGAAATCCTAGAGTGTTCCAGGATGTGATGAAATCAGCACAAAGTCATAGGTGAATGGGAATAATGACTGAGGAGTCTTAACTAGAAACAAATAAAGCTTTTGACCAAAGGAGGGTCAGTTTCTCTTACTAAATTATAAGATCCTTGAAGGTGGACAAGACTATGCCTTACTTCCCTTTAGCTCTCCTACCCCTAGCACCTAAAACCCCCTAGATGTTTTTTGAGTGAATGAATGAATGAGCCATCACATCACCAAGATGATTTGGCTTCAAGAACTTAAAATCAACCAGCCAAAGAGTTGTGTGTTACCAGCATCCCTGGTTATCATAGCAATGTTACTAAGATTAACTGAAGGCTCAAAAACTCCCTATGAAATACTATCAAAAAAAAAATTTCTCCTATGTGGGAGTGGAAGAGAAATAGATTATCAGGAACTAAGTAACCAGTTCAAGTAAAAGCTATTAAGAAAAACAGTTCTGATCATGGCACTGGGCAATGAGCTGCAGCTGCTATGGTATCCAAGGGTCACTGGCTTTCTAACCATTAACACTAAAACCTGCCCCCAGAAAGGAAAACTGAACCCCTTGGGTGAAAAATGGGACCAGGGCCTGACTCGGTTTTCCTGGGTCTGTACTGCCCACTGTTTAAAAAGAAAAAAGACCAGAGAGAAAGCAGCTCCTGAGTGCTGATGCTAATAGCCAGACTTCTCCAATTGTAGCTGGGCCCTTCAGATCCCTTGAATTGACTTTTTTTTTTTTAATGACTTGCTCAAACCACATTCTCCCTAATGAGGCACTGAATTAAAATTCATGACTGACTGAAATAGAATTGCAGCCATCTCACCGGGAGCCTGGGATCTTAGCTTCTAAACATTAGGTCAGCCCCAAGTAAGCCAGCTAGATAAGGAATGAGCAAAATAATTGAAACACTCATCTCAGCATTGCTCAAAAGGTCAAAACCATGAGTTGATTTTTCTAAAATGTCAGGGCTTGTGTAAATAAAAGTTTCTCACACATTCCAAGAGGGCTACACTCTTACCCAGTTTGTCTATTGACAAGGACTAAAATTGTTCATTCAGTGTAACAAGATAATTGCACCTCAAAGAAAACCACGTAAGTGAAAGCTCTTTGTAATGGCAAAGCCTATATAAATGTATATTATTATTATAATTAGCTAAACCCCAGAAATCTTTTGTGGTTGATGGGCAGCAAACCATGTAAACACCTTCAGCAGTACCAGACATAGGCAAGGCTTTCCCAACACTCACTGACTACAGTTAAAGTGAGGAATCCTGGATCTGAATATCCACTCAACAACTTACTAGCTCAGTGTGACTTTCTGCAAATCATTTCACCAGGGGGTCTTGGCTGTAAGATGAGAGTTAGACTAACTCACCTCTTCAGTTCTTTCAGCCCCAATATCTTATGTACTGACATACTGTGCTCTCCTATGCTCTTTCGGCTTTAACATTCTATGTTCTAACTTCTATGTCTTTTTAAGATTCTTTCTTCCTGCTCTAACATTCTACATTCTAAGGTTCCTTTATTTTTTATTTTATGGCTCTTTCTTCCACTTCTAACATTCTATGTTCTAAAGTTCTTTCTTTCTGCTCTAACATTCTATATAGGGTAGCTAGGTGGTACAGTGGATAGAGCAGGAGTCAGGAGGACCAACTGAGTTCTAATCTCACTTCAGACACGTCTGACACTCACTAGCTGTGTGACCTTGGGCAAGTCACTTAACCCCAATTGCCTCATTCGGGGTCATCTCCAGTCATCCTGATGAATATATCTGGTCACTGGATTCAAATGGCTCTGGAAGAGAAATGAGGCTGGTGACCTGCACAGCCCTCCCTCACTCAAAACAAAGTCAAGTGCAAGTCATGTCATCATTTCTCTGATGGCATGGTCTTCTTCAGCAATGAAGGATGAACACACAACATTCCATATTCTAAGTTTCCTTTCAGCTTATTTTTTTTTGTTTTAGAGTTCTTACTTCCACTTCTAACATTCTGTGTTCTAAGGTTCTTTCTTCCTGCTTTAACATTTCTAAGATTCCTTTACACTTATTTGATGCTAGGTTCCTTCTTCCAGTTCTAACATTTCATGTACCATCATTCTGTTTTAAAGTCTCTGCTAGCTCAAACATGCTATGTTTCAAGGTCCATTCAAGCACTAACATTCTATATTTGAAGGTCCTTTCCATATCTCCCATTCTTTGTCCTAAAATCCTGTCCAATTCTAATTCAACAAATAATCTCACATTTCTATAACGTCTTAAGTTTTACAAAGGATTTGCCTCATTTTTCAGGTGAAGAAATCAATGCTCAGAGGCTAAAAGCTGTTCCTGGTCACACAACTAGAAAGTATTAAGGGTGAAAGTCTAAATCAGGTCTTTCTCTAAGACCAGGACTCTTTCTACTTTTTACTCAGCTCCTAATACTGCTACATCACCAAATAAAACAAAGGGCAAACTGGTGACAACTAGCCTATTTCCAAGATCCTATTAAGACCTAATGTTTTTAGATTCTTCTTTGGTTTATCAAAACAGCTCAAGCTATTGTGTTCATTTGTTAAGCAACACCAAGGCTTCTTACCAAAAAAGAAAATATGTTTGGGTTCTGGATGATTTAACTAGTTAACTTAACCCATTGGTATGTTTAGGTAACCACTATGAGAAAAAGCGAAAAAAAAAAAACTCATGCAACCAGAGTTATTTTGGAAACTGACATGCACTCAGTGAGTCAATGGAAAATGTGCCCCTTTCATGTGTGACAACTCACTGCATATATTACAGATAGAAGTCAAGGAAAGTTCAGAAAGGAGTTCTCTATAATTTGATCATTTCCAACCTCCAAGCATTCACCTTTTCCTTCTACTTCCCTCCTTAGTCAGAATTAGGTGCTAAATAAAAGATGAGGACTTCAGTCTTAGGACATTAAAGAGTGGACCGAAATCATGGATGTCTGACCCTAGAATGCATCAACAAATGGCCAATGTAGTTTTTAAAAAGAGAGGAGAGTGGGGTTTGAAGGATCATAGAATGAATTTGGGAGGGGGATTGAGGATTATTTAAATCTAACTACTCAGTTTACTTATGAGAACAGTGAGGCTCAGAGAAATTCAGAGATCTGCCTAAGGTCATATAGGTAGTAAATAATGACTCTTTGAAAACATTAAAGTATGTGCGCACTCACACACACAGTTCCTATGTCAATAATTCTTATATAGATTTTAAACCTAGAAAAGGATTCAGAGGTCATCTAATCCAACTTTTTCATTTTATAGTTTAGGGGACTGAGTCCCAAGGAGATCAAGTTATTTGTTCAAGGTCATAGAGCTTATAAGCATCTGAGGTAGGATTTGAACCCAGAGTCTTATCTAACATCACAGAAAATGGTTATTCTATTGACAACACTATGGCAAATTCCTTGTTACTGGTAATGTCAATTTTGGGGTTTTATTATTGAAATGTATATTTCTCCTGAAGATCACACTTGGCAAACTTGAAACATCTCACAAAACACTCTGTTACCTCCATTTATATAATTTGTTCTTTTTCTTTTTTATCAAGTATCAAGTTATGCCAAACATTCCATGAACTGTCACTGATTCATTGTATTACCTTGGTTAAGTCTTTAAATCCCTCTGAATCTCTTTCCTCTTCATCTTCAATATTTCAAGGACCTATAATTTCATCAGTATAGATGCCACCCCCTACAAATGCAGATTGCGACCCCTTCCTATTTTAGTACAACACAGTCATGAATTGTAAGTCTTCAACTTGTAAACCTGTTAACCAATCTTTTGATAAGCTTCTCCATACCTGAGTAGTCTGGTCCCTAGCAACAATTTATCCCTCTATTTGTATGTCTATAACTAGAGCAAAGAAACAAGAATTCTTCCTAGAGGTACCAATATTTAAAAGGTAATAACCAGAAGTGAGCTGGTAAATGTTTAACAACCAGATCTTGGGGAGGGTGGGATTAAAGTCCCTTCTACACACTTTTAAATTTAATCTGCATTATTACATTTTCTCCATCACTTTCTTAAGCCTGGGCAACCAACAAAACAATAAATCAGGTCTTGATTTATAGCATCTTCCAATTTCCTGAGGTGTAAGTGTTCAGAGTGAAAATTTAACAATAGGCTTTCAGAGCCAGTACAAGCAACTTCCAGCACTTGCCTGTAACTCATAACAGTACAGATACCCTTTAGAAACATGAAGACAACTGAGTTCAGCATTGAGCTAACAAGGATAATTAGTTAACATGGGAAGCTGCCAGATGACCCAATAGCAGTGACATCCTAAGTGAACACTTCTGCAGACATCCTCACAGCACATATTCAGAGCACCTGAAGGCACATTTTGTGATGGTTGCCTTGGACACAAAAACTCACCAAAGTCTTTCCAGCTAGGTAGGACCTGATAGAATTTATATTCCACTTCAAGGACCAAGGGTCATTTTCATGCTACAGTGAGGCATCAGCATGGTGCTTCAGTGGACAGACTGCCTGGATAAAATGAGGATAACACTTGCATTATCTACTTCTCAGAGAGCTGAAGTATCTTTCTCAGGGACACGAGTCAGCAGCAGAGCTTGAACAGGAATTTGAGTCTTCGGATTCTCACCAGTACAGTGCACTTTCAACTCACTTCCAATCATTTTCCCAGAGACATGACTGATGTGGTGGGTGGTCTTGGCCAATACTGGTGCCAATATTAATAGAGAATGCAATGCAATAAACTTTTAAGTGCCTGCTTTGTGCCAGACACTAAGACTGTAAAGGTAAAAAAAAAAAAAAAAAGGAAACAGTCTCTACCTTCAAAGTGTTATTAGGGGGATATAATATGCATACAAATAAGTGAATTCAGGGTAATTTGAGAAGGTGAGAGGAGAAGAGAGAGAGACAGAGACAGAGAGAGAAATGGAAGGAGGAAGAGGAAGAGAATGAAAAAGACGGAGAGACAGAAGCAAACAGAAAGAAGAGACCAAGAGACACAGAAAGAGAGACAGAGATAGATTCAGGAACAGAGAAATGAGTCTTGAAGGAAGATAAGAATTCTGAAATGATGATAAATGACCTAGGGAGCAGTCTGTGTAAATATAAGGACAGTGATGGGGAATAATGCAGAAAAGTTGTTTATCCTTCGTCTTCAAAGACCAGTGCCATGACCAGGTGATGTCTTGACTTTCGAGTAAATTGGATTTAAGTGAGGCAGAGTGGCACAGAGTTGCACAAAGTAGTCAGACTCGCCTTCTCTTCCAGAGTCATTGAAGTCCGGGGCAGAACAAAAGTCAGGACCACTGGTAATGGATGATCTTATCCTCTTCCATATCTGACCAAGACCTAAGCACTCCACTGGGCCTGCTTCAACTGCTTTCATAGCATCAGAACAAATTAGCCTCATCCACCCATTTCACTGGGGGAAGCCTTCACATGCTTGGAGTAGACACCCCTTCAACTCACTGAAACAGGTTTGTGGACCACCAACTCCCCTTAACCTGCTCTGGCCCATCTGCCTAGATGGTTTAAGAAGGTGTGACCACTACCCATGCTACAGCTTCTTGGAGCCCCAGAGGAGAGTTAAGTGCAAGGTGGACATCAAAAGTGGAAGAGCAGCTCTGAAAAGGGCTCAATAAGCTAGTTCTTCTTCAACACCCATATACTCCGATGCTGAAAAAACAAGACAGAGCTAGATGGTAGTTCGTATTTTACCCTAACCGCAATTGGGAGCCACCAAAGTTTTTTGAGCAAGGGAGTGAGTCAGTCAGACCTAAAAGTACTTACTTAGTATCACATAGATCTAGAGCTAGACGGGACCTCAAAGGCCATCTACTCCAACCCCTTCATCTTTCAGATGAGGAAACTGAAACCCAGGAATACTAAATGATTCCTCCTAGATCACACAGGGAGTGTGCACTAGAATCAGGATTTGAACCTGGACCCTCTGACTCTACAGCCGGGGCTCTTTCCACTGTCCCACCATGATTTCTCTTTCCGTCTGGTCATTCCTAAACCATTAATATCCATAATTACAGACCCTTCCTCCCCATCCTCAACAGAATGAGCACAGAAGTTGGAGTCAGAGGCCCTGGGTTTTAATTTTGGTTCTATTTCTCACTACTTCTGGGACCCTCCTCAACTCAAAGCCCCAGCCTCCTGGGGAAGGCAAGACTTTCAGAAATGACATCAGTACCTTCTCAGGTTCCCCCCACCCCCTAAAAGGTATATGTTCATTTTTCTTTCCCAGCTACCCTTGATTGGCAGCCTCTCCTTAGAATCATCTAATCTGATTGGCAGCTGCTGGCCCAGAATTGTTCCAATCTTGGAACTGATTCATTTTATTGACTTGTGTCACATTCCAGTCAATCTCGTCCCACATCTCCCTACCTGATGCACTTAACAGCAGTACACAGAAGTGGTGTAACCTCCATTGCTTCAGTGTTTTGAAATCTGTAGATTAAAAGAGACTCAGGAGTCCAAAGTATTAACACTCTGCATGGCCAAACAACCAGCTGGCATTTCATTTAAGGACTGATCATGGCAGAATGAATGGCCCCACCCATTCCTGTTTTTGAGAGCATATTCACAGATCTTTTTCTCCCCCTGGGATGTTCTCCATTCCCTCTTCCAGTGAGTCTTCTGATTTATGAGCTCGTTTAAGATTTCTGTCATTATCTGCTCTTTCCATGGTTTTTCCACTTCTTTTTATAATTTCCTGTGTTATGTAGTATATGCGGTTCTTTTAATTTATCTTGGATGTCTCTTAGAATTCTCTGAGCATGAGTTCTAAAAGAAGCCACTGGTACCATCTCCGACTTCTGCAAACTTCTAACAAGCTCCAAAGCTGAGAGATATTATGACAAATATATTCATTCTCCTCCTGACATATGTACATGTTTATAGTCAAAATACTATTCAGTCTATGCCTGTTTATTCAAATTAGGGCATAAATTAGAAGCAATTGACTAGAGGTCCTCTTGTTCTATTCTTCTGAGATTAGATAGTTCAAAACTGTTTCTTCTGGGGGGAGGGTGCCATTGATCCATTGATCCCAGTGAATATGGTTTCATTATGTATCTTCTTTCAATTCTCCTCACTTACCAAAAAACAGAAAGTGAAAAAAAAGTCTTAGACTAAGCAGAAGAGGAAACTAGTTGTATCTGACTGGAACAACCTAGAAGACTCAGCAGATGTGGAAAAGCATCAGGACATGATATCTGGGTTTGAGTACAGGGTCTGCCCCTGTCTCTTTGGGACAAGGTGTTTCAAGATTCCAGGTCTTCATTTCCTTATCTGCTGAATAAGGGTAGTGGCCTAGACACACGGTTTTTAACCTGGGGCTCATTACCTTGGATTTTTAAAATATATTTTGATAACTATTTCAACATAGCTCATTCCTTTTGTAATCTATTTAAAGAACCTTATTCCAAGAGTTCAGAAGCTTCACTAGACTGTGAAAGGGGATCAAAACATATACACAAAGGATATGACCCCCTCCAGAGGATCTCTAAGGTCTCTTGTGCTCTAACAAGATGAGCTTGGGAGTTAAGGACCCCTAGATTCTGGCCTTACTTCTGCTCATGGGCAAATCACTTCAATGATTCAAGTCGTCTACTCATTTATAAGAGGAAAACACCTGCACTCTTCCCTTCAATTGTCCTAGGGAAAACAATGTGAAAACTTTAAGACACTATAGAAATGTGAACTGCTATGAGAAATCTCTTCCAACTATCTGACAACTCAAAAGGGCTGTCATCTACTTTGTCATAATGAAGACATCTGTGACCAGAATGGGCTGCTTGGCCCTAGAGAGCAGGAAGGTGAGTAGCTACCAGTAGAAGCTGTAGAGACATAAAGCTTGAAATAAGGAAAAACTGCCTAACAGCTAGGGTTATCAAAAAGTGGGATGGAATGCTTTGGGAGAGGGCATTCCCCACTCACTGGAGGTTTTCAAGTAAAGGCTGGAATGCCACTAGTCGAGAACTGGTTAGGAGGCTTCTTATTCAAGTAAAGGTTAGACTACATGTCTTGTGAAGTCCCTTTCAATGCTAAGATCCTATGACCTCTTTAAGTAAGTGTGTTCTTATTTGAGGGAGAGGGAAAAGGAAAGTCTTTTGGTTTTTTTCCATCTTGGACTTATTCCTCAATCCCTAACCCAGTACTTGGCATAGAGTAAGTGCTTAATAAATGTTTGCTGCCTTGATTGAAGGTACAAAATGGAGAAAGCGAATTTGGGTTTCACAGAAATATTAACAAGACATCTTTATGAAACCAGGTTTATTAAAACTTCTCTACAAGTCAGACATTCATGTCCATTTTCACATATATACATATTTACAAGATCAACATAGTGTTATTAGCTTCCCTGGCAGACTGTTCTGCCAGCACACACAGACTCTTTACACATAGGCTGTATCACAGATACAAATGTCGCACAACCATGAGAGTGTTAGTGCATCAGAGGCTCTGGCCACTCCATTCCTCCCCTGCATTCCTCCCTAATTCCCAAGATTCTGTCAAGTTAGTATTGCCAAAAGATTCACATTTACCTTTGACACGACACCTTGGTTATTCAGACACAGAAGAAAAAGACAAAGCCTCGGGGCCAGACAACAACAAAACACAGAACACACAGAAAAGGTCGAATGTATGTACAAAGTCCACAGTACATGAGGTATCCGTGGCATCCTCACAAGGCATTGGACAGCTTGCCAAGGCTTAGCCCTGTTGTAAAATGACCACGCCGTTACTGTGCCATGTGTATGTATACACACATACATGTGTGCATATGCATACACATATGTATGTATGCACGCACATCTATGTGCATATATATAAATGTCCCATTTACCCGTGTAACCAATTCATCTTTGGGACTGTCCCAGAAGTTTACTGAAAACTGTTTAGTTTTTTATTTCATTTCAATTTATGTTAATACAAGTTGACATTTTCTCCACAGAGCAACAAAAGAGGGGCCCACTGTAAAGATAAAGCAGGAATCACAAGCAGGTTTAGGCCTACTTATTTTACCCTGGCAATCAATGACACAGATACACTGATTTATTAACCACATAAATTCTGAAATATTAACAACCGTCATGCAAACACACACACACACACACACAAATACAGACACATATATTGCTAGAGGCAGATACACTTAAATAGGGAAGGGACATTCCTAGAAACCAGTCTGAGACTCTCCTAAGACTACCCAAGGATCACTTTCTAAACATTTCCATGATTCCTGCTGCAGAAAGGACATATTGGGGACTCCTGATCCTTCTCCTCCAGGACAGCCCTGAAACATCAGAAAGAGATGAGAGCTAGCACACTTGGGAGGAACCAAAAAAGCTAACTGCCTCCAAGTACTCAAAATTATTCACAAAACTGCAGTCTCTCTGTCTGAGATCAGAGTTCTGAAATAGCCAGGAGTTCAGAAGCTTTTTATGATATTTTTCCATAGTTAGCTCGTAAGTACTTTTATAGCTGGGAGAGATGGGGGAGTCAGGAAGGAAAGGGGGGAACATTTCAAGTTCAGGGAGAAGGCATTAGTGTATATGAGGTCTTAATAGAAAATTGAGGAACGAATCTGGATGTATGCAGCAGGGCAGGCTCTTGTATTCCTGAAACAGTCTATCAAGGAATGGGGCAAAGCAGTTGGTATATGAGTCTAAGGAGAAGATGCAAGTTTAGCAAACTTCCAACAGGATAGTACAGCCCCTTGCAAAAGCAAGGGTACCTATCCAAAGAGCAGCAAGATGGTGGGTTCATTGGACCAACAGTTTATCTCATTGGTAAAATATGGCTATTGCCGGGTAAATGACCACACATACACCAAAAGCCACCGTAAGGATTCATTCATTATCCTCCCTCCAAATTTTTCAAGTTTGCTTCATGGTAAAAGTGTAATTCTGTCCCAATGCCATAACCTTGGCCAGTGGCAAAAGGTGCGGGTCTCAGCACCTAACCAATCAAACATGGACTCCCTGAGAACCATAAAGGCTCTGTAGGGTGGTCAATCAGAGTGCTTGTCTCAGCAATGTCACCCAGCACAAAAACAGAAGGAACAGGAATTCAGAGTAAAGCAGCTGTGCTTATTTACATTGTCACTTATCTGGTTGTCACCATACTTAAAGCTCTACCCGTCTATCAAAATGGAAAGACGAAACCCTTGAAAGAAAAAAAAAATGCCATGTGTGAAAATTATGAGGTTTTTGAGGTTTTAGGATTAGCAGAAGAAGGAACTAATGTCACCGTCTTCCTGGTGTTCTGGAACGATCTGGTCTGACGTTCCTGTTTCATGGTCTACGTATCCAGGTTCCAAAACTGACTCAAACCAGGGATGAAGTAAGACCTCTGGAGCTGTGAGTCTCTCGGAGGGCTCCCGTCTCAGAAGACTACGAATGAGGCACCTGGCTTTGGGGGATATGTGGTCAGGGATGCAGAATTGTCCACGGCGGATTTTGGAGAAGAGAGCGCTGGGGTCCGAGTCATGGAAAGGGTATCGCCCAACTAAAAGGGTATAAAGCATCACCCCTAAACTCCAAACGTCCGCCGACTTGCCAGAGTAGGTCCCTGTTGTGTTTAAAATCTCAGGGCTCACATAGGCTGGACAGCCGTGCTTATCCGACAGGGCATCATCTTCTCCCTTGATAATGTGAGTGTCTTCGAGACTTTCTAGTCTGAGCTGCGTCCTGCATGACAGAAGAAATAAATATGAGCTGTTGTGAATAAAGAGGAGCAGCCAAAAATGGAAACCACAAATGTTAACAGCTAAAGTCCATAACCAACTTTTGGAAGAGACACCAAGCCTGCTCAGCCCCACATGAAGCACGCCTTGGGGGAGGGGAAGGTGTAAGGACAAATCTAGCACTACTGTACCAGTATCAAATGTACTTAAAAGTCACAAAAACAACAGAGGCCTCAATATTTATCAAACAATTCCAATTACAGCAAGTTTGCAAACTTAAATGGCAGGATGCACACCCTTTAATATCAGCAGCGTTCAGAACGTTGATGCTGACTTGAAATACCGATACTTGTACTGTTAAAAGAGCGAGAACTGAGAGGAAGCAGGTACTCTGGTTCTGCCACTTAACAGCAACTCACTTACACTCACAATATGGTGGTGAGGACCAAATGATCTAATCTTCATTCATTGAGTGAGCTACGATTACTTACTAACCTGCCAAGCTCCTTAATCCTTCTAGGACTGAATTTCCTCATTTGTTAAGAGAATCACAGGACTAAGGGCTAGAACTCACTTAGCGCTCACCTGGTCCAAACCCATCATTGTTTTACAAGAAGAGGAAACTAGATCATCCTTGTCTACCTCAGACAGTTGCCAGGATCAATAGAATGATACTCTTGGAGGTCAGGGGACTATCTTAATTTTTTAATTGCACCCACAGTGCCTGGCACACAGTAGGCACTTAATAAATGCTGGGGACAATGACTGAAGAACCAAATAAGATAATGTTGAGAAGTACCTTATAAACAACAATGCTTCATCCAAATGTAAGATGGCTATTGGAGAATTTACAAAAACTCTGCCAAATTCCTTTCAGGGTTAAGACGAGGGAGTCTGACCTTTGAGGTAAAGAATATCTGAGAGAAGTACTAAATTCTCCTTCAGGGAGCATGTCACTCGTCCTTTTGATTCACTGATTTTAATCTGGGATCCAGTCAGTAACTGCCTGTGTTGCTCTGAGGCATGTAAACACCATGAATGAGAGAGAACACAGCGCTCAGTCATTTTTCTTGTGCACTGTCTGGTGTGTGACACACACACACACACACACACACACACACACACACGCGTCCACCTAGGCAGTGACAGCAACAATAACAATAATGATGGGAAAGTGGCAGGAAATTAATTATTTACTTGGGCATTTAGAGTAGAGAAGCACAGCCTGAAGGGAGAGGCAACACAGACAAGATGGTGAATTTGGGGTCCGTGTCACCCCTCTCCAAAGGGACGCACACTATCTGCCAGTATAGGCATTAATGTTCAGTATCAACATACAATGAGAAACCCTGTTACTGCAAAACCTTGGTCACAAGCTGCTAAGCAAGTCACACAATTATCACAGCTGAAAGGAACTTTAAAGGTCATTTTACACGTGAGGAAACTGAGGTCCAAAGTCACAAAGGCAGCAAGTGGCAGAGCCATGCTTTGAGGCCGGTCCCCGGACTCTCCATCTAACATTCCTTCCCCAATCCTACCAGCTCCTATCAGGAGCCTCCCCAGCTGTCAGACCGGACTGTCCAGGTCCTTCCCACCTCCCAGGGCCCTGTGAGCCATCTCTGTTTCCTGTACCAGTCTATCTCTCCCAGGTCCTTTGAAACGGCACTGTTTCAGTTAAGTCACTTCTGAGGTTCAGCACCAATAGTACCAGCTGATGGATCAATTCCTTTTCCTCTCAGAGGCCCTGGTTTTCTGTGTGTCACCCCCCAACACTCTCCCTCCCCCCGTTCCTGCTCAGTGGAGTGTACTGTACATGCGTTAACTTCAGTCTGTCCTCAGGGTGACCTCCTGTAGTTATGTAAAATACCCACTGGTTCTGTAAACGGAAAATATGACTCAACCCACACTGTCCACCCCGATTGGCTGTCGTAGGACTAAAACCCTGCACCTGTGCTTGTTAGAGAAGAGTGTCAGCCTTAAATTGCTTAACCCTCTGCTTGCCAAAGTTGATGTACACTACATTAGCCTGTGCAAAGCATATTTCAGGTTAGCAAGACAGTGCAATGGATATTCCAAAAAAGGATATCCTCTTTAGAGGTGACTATGCCCAGCATCAATCATCTCTTTTAAGCAAGTAGGTCATCACTCCACTAATCTGTCCATTATCCTCATATTGAAATAGAAACACAAGCCCACAATGGGATTTTCTTCCTCTGAACAGCACCCCTATAAGATTCAAAAAGCGCATCACTAGTCACAAGCTTAAAACTGTTTTAAGTTAAAAAGTTCAACCAACTAATATTTCAGAGTAAGATCTAAAGTGCCCCTATCTGCATCATCCTCTAACCACTTATCTGCTTTATTGTCTCATCAAAGCATTCTTAGCATGTAGGAATTAAAAGTAAGCTACCTACAGGACAGAGAAGTTGGGAACATTGAATGGCAACACCCAAAACGTCATTCAGTGGTCTTAATACTAGTATTTATATAGTACCTGCACTTTATAATTATTATCTCATTTGATCTCCACAATAACCCTGGGAGGTAGGTGCTATTAGGATCCCCATTTTACGGATGAGGAAACTGAGGCAAACAGAGGTTAAGTGATTGCCTCAGGATCACATAGCTAAGTGAGGGTCTGAGGCTAGGATCTCAACCCAGGTCATCCTAACTCTGGGCTACCACATGGTTCTAAAAAAAAAAAAAGAGGAAGTTCATTCCAAAATGCAGGTAGAAACTAGCTACCCTATCCAGTTTCCTTCTATACAGGAAGCCTCTGATTCTCCCCCTGCCGACTGTTAGCGTTCTCTCCCATAAATTTACCTTGTGTTTATTTTTTATATAAATATGTGTATACATACACACATTCTTATGTTATGTATACACACACATATGTAAATATATGTAAAAAATAGAATGTAAGTTCCTTGAGGCTAGGGGCTATTCTGCTTTTTTTGTATCCTGCGCAGTTGGCACAGTGCCTGGCATGTAGTAGGAGCTTAATAAATAATTGCTAAAGACTGATTTCTAAGTTACCTCAAATGTAAATTTAATACCTAAATTTCCATGCATTTTTATTCCCTCTTCCTCTAACCTAGTCCTTATGACCCATATTTAAACCCTGAATTCGTGCCAAATTTCCATTTCTTATTTATAGGAGTCATTTTCTGAAGCCTTATGCAAACAAATCAAAAAAGGTGGTTATCCCACTTGATACCAGTATATGCCAAAGCATTTGGGCTGGAAGGACAGACAGAAAAAGCATGCATCCCTTTCACAATACCTACACTTAATGTAGTTGATTACACCTACCACA
This sequence comes from Bettongia penicillata ogilbyi, assembly GCA_023548195.1. NCBI lineage: Eukaryota > Metazoa > Chordata > Mammalia > Diprotodontia > Potoroidae > Bettongia > Bettongia penicillata. The sequence continues at coordinate 4,108,962 of JAJHZJ010000107.1, read as the reverse complement.
TATCAACCATTCACATATCCTTTCAAAAAGCCTCAGCTCTTTGAAAAATTCCCCTATGAGACAGGATGCTATAAAAGAGTAATAAATAGCTATATCATGAAGACTTACTTTTTATGCTACATACTTGTGGCCTAACATCATATATAATTTTGGAAGGGAGAGGTTCTGTAATCATATTTTATCCATCAAAACTATTTTCTTTCCTAGGCCTTCTTAGAGAGTTTGAAGTAAGCCAAATAACTGCATTTTTGTGGGTGGATGGGGGGGACCAGTGTATGCTGCATTTCTTAAATAAAAAATCTGGTATAAGTGGGTTGGAACAATACAAAAATTTGCTGCAAATGCAAAAAAAGTCACAGCATTAGTTGTTACTAATGCTCACCTCTCCTCTGTGGAAAAGACAAATTTCCTGAGCTTCAAGTCACCCAACACAATGGCAGACTGGTGGCAGTGGGCAACCGCAGAGACGATCTGCTTGAAGAGCCGGGCAGCCTCCTCTTCCCGAAGCCTTTTCCGATTTCTCACATAGGAGTGCATGTCCCCAAAGTCCTTTTCAAAAAATACATATGCTTTGGTGGCCCCAAGAATCACTTCAACAATCCCTGTGATATTTCTGTGAGATGGCAGCTGGATATAAGGCCGGATTTTGTCTTGGTAGTGTTTAATAGGGAACACCTGCAGGAAAAAAAAATGGGCAATAAGTTTCCTGTAGGGGAAATAAGGGCTGAAACTGGAATCAAAGGACCTGAGTTCAGATCCCAGGTCTGTAGTTTACTAACTGTGTGAGCAAGTGTAATTAACTTCACCTCTCTGTCCCTCAGCCACAGATTTAAAAAAATGAGGGGGGTTGGACTAGGTGAGGTTACACACACCCACACACCACACATACCCCCTCAAGAGGCAATATGGTAACAGTTGAAAATATCCTTGGAACTGGAATTGAATGATTTGAATGACCTGGGTTAGATTTCTAGTTCTGCAGATTATGTAACTTTTAAGCAAATCACCTAATTTCTCTCAATTGCAATGATTTCACCTGTAAAATGAGGAGGTTGGGCCAGATGACCTCTAAATCCTGTCCATCTTTAAATTCTATGATAGAATACTAAAAAGTAGACAGGCTGCTTCTCAGCATTCAAGCTGAACTTGGATGTTTAATTTCCACATGGATGATATCCAGAGTTGTGCCTATATATTCCTGAAGCTGTTACATTCCCTGGGTCACATCCGTCCTCCAACTTTCACACTGGCTCTGCCTCTGCCAATACTTAAACCAGTAACACCTACTAAGTATCCAGAGACCTGGTTAAGCTCCAAGTGCAACCATTCACCAGTCCTACCTACTTGAGAGGACTCCTCTACTAGTGTGCCCCATTTCCCCAAACAATCAGATCCAGCCAGGCAAGCATATCCAGTATTCAATCCCTCTCTATCTCCCCATAGTGTTCTGAACACAGTGGATGCTTTCAGTGTTCACCGATGACTGATTAGAGACTGGGTCCACTCCTTGTCTCTTTTGCTCAGCTCAGCATCAGGAAATCCTGGCTTTATTCCATAACGGCTTAAAAACTGTTGCTGTCAATTACTTAGCAATCTAGAGATGAAGGGTGTTCATGCAAAGTACAACAAATATGGTGACTCTGCAAGATCCAGGCAGTAAGGAAAGGTAGGTGAGGAAAAACAGCAGAATGTAATTTGGAGGGAAGGAGAAAGATGATTGGAGAGAGATGGAGAGGCAGAAACAAAGACAAAGTGATACAAAGAGAGATGGAGACAAAGGAAGAGACAAAGACAGATGGAGAAAAAATATAAATCAGTCTATGACACAGCTCTCAGCAACCTGAAGTGTGACTCAGGTATAACATCATTCATCTGTTTCTCAAAAGCTCAGAGTAAATGCTTTCAAAGGAGGAGTTTTAGATCTACTCATTTTTTTTCCCTTCCCAGGGAATGGGTAACTTCTCTAAGAAACCAATTGTGCTCTTTTAAAGGCCTTTTGTTTTTGCCAGGGTTACTCATATCCTAGACTCAACTGGAAACGGTGACACATGGACCGTCACCATCTGGATCCAGCTATTATCTGTTGGGAGGAACTGGATAGGATTACACAATCCTCAGGTCCCACCCCATCTCTTGTGCCAGTCTGATAGATGGCTAGCAAGGAAAACCCTTCTGCAACTCCCCAACCTCCTCCTCCTCACTCCAGCCCCCCACTACCACTATCCATAGACATTTCCACCAAATTGCCCTTTTGGACTGGTCACTTAAGATTTTTTTTTCCTTTTTCATTCCCTAAATGCAGTTTTTGAAAGCATTTAAAATACCCCTGAAGTCAGACAGCAGGTGGCGGTAGCCAAACTCAATGACAAAAACTCCATTCAGACGGAGTCAGGTGAGCAGGAGAAAAATCAAGCTGACCCAACTGCTGAACCCTCAATTCAGGTGAAGAGGAAACAGGCAAAGGGGCGAGGAGATAGCGCATTTGTGGGATTCTCTGGGTGGCTTTGGATTTGTTGGAATTGTCAAGAGGATGGGTGCACTAAAGAAGGAAATTGCAGATCCTGTTTCTGGGAATTTATATTCTCGATGTTAAAATGAAAATCTATGTCACCAATTAAAAGGAAGTGAATGAGTGTTCCAGCCAGGGCTGGGCTCCTCACTTTTCCATCAGGGAGTGTCAATTCTATGGATACTGGTTGGAATCTCTCTGTTCCAGGCCCTTGGTGGGGAGTCACAGAATGCCAGGATCGGGATCTTAGAGGCCTTGAGACCCACCCTCTCTCCCACGGAGGCTTATTACTTGGTGCCCATTGAAAAGTCCCAGCCCTTCCAAAAAGCCAGCAGGCTCCGAGCTGGCAGCCGTGCCAGCCTCCAAGGAGGTCCCTCCACCTAATGGGGCCGATGGTGAAGGGTGAGGGGCTGGATGAATGACTTTCCTGGGAAGAAGGTAAAGTAAAGACTGCTCAAAGAGGACAGTTGTTAAATGGAAGAAAAGTGGTTGAGAAATGCTGCCTCCCCCACTCCAAGTTCGCTCGGGTCACTTGAGAGCCCCACGGGAAGCTCTGCCACCTCCCGGTGGAAGCCCCCCGCCTGCTCTCCCCAGTTCGTTCCCGGAGGAGCCTTGACCGTGACTGCGCCCTCCACGAGCCTGGGAGGGGAAGGGGGTTGAATGAATCAGTTCCTACGATCCCGCCAGACCTTTGTCCACCCTCCCCTCTCCCACGCGGCGTGCCCCGGCCTGCGGGGGGCGGCCGTACCTTGCAGCGTAACTCCTGCCCGGTGTGGATGCTCAGCGCCCGGGACACATGCTCCCGCTCGGCCAGGGGCAGCAGAAGGTAGCCGGCGATCCGGCTGGGCCCCGGGGCGCTGCCGCCGGGCGCCGAGGGCGAGGGAGCGGGCGGGGGCGTGCAGGGGGAGCTGGGGGGGCTGAGGTAGTCCGGAGGGTTCGGGCACTCGGACAGCCGCAAGCACTTGGCCGCCACCGCGGCTGCCTCGTCGCCGTCCAGGAGGCGCTTGGAAGGGGAGCCCCGGGCAGCGGGGAGCAGCAGGCCCGGGCCGCGGGGCTGGACGTTGCGGCTCATGGCGGGGCGCAGAGAACACATCCAGGTCCCGGAGCCCGTGGAGCTGGGCGGTCAAAGCCCGGATTCCCGCAAGGGCTTGGGAGCGGGGCCCCGAGGTCCGGAGATCCGACGGCTGCAGCGGAGCCCGGGGCGTCTCTCGAGGTCTTCGGGCTTTCACCCCCGCGGGGGGCCAAGCTGACCAGAACCGCTCGAGGGCGCCCACGATGCGGCCGGGGCCGGGGCTGGCCAGCCCGGGGGCCAGCTCCGTCTTCGCCGCACCCCGAGGGGGCGGCCCGGGCGGGGGTGCCCCGGGAGTCCCGGCTCGCGGTGGCCGCCGCGGGAGGCTCGGATGGCTTCTGGCCGCCGCCGCCGCCGCAGAGACGATCCGGGCGGAGCGCGCCCCCCGCTCCGGGTCCGAGGAGCCGCCGGCCGGGGCGAGGAGAGAAGCTCGGGCGGCCGCAGGCACGGCCCACGGAGGAACGCGGAGCCCGAGTCCCCGGGCAAAGGCACCTTGGCAACTTTTGGCGGCGCCGGTCCCCCTACGCGCTCCGGAGCCTCCGCGCTGGCCGAGCGAGAGTGAGCGAGTGCGAGCGGGTGTGAGCGGCGCGCCGATCCCAGGCTGGGCCCTCCTCCTCCTCCCCCTCCTCCGCCAGCGGTGACTCACGCTGTATACACACAGTCCGATTAGATGTAAACAGTTGGGAAGCCGGTTGTGCAATGAGGCGCTGCGGCTCCGGCTCCCCGGCCCACCAGCCGGCCCGGGGGAGCAGCGCGGGGAGGAGCGCCGGCCCCGGGGAGCTGGAGGAGGGGTCCGGAGGGCAAGGGCCGGCTTCGAGCAGCCGGGCGCAGGGGAGCACTCCGGGGCCGGAGAGCCCGTGCCCCCCGCACACACCGCGCAGTGCAAAGAAAGTGGAGAAGGGAGAAGGAAGCGGGAGGAGGGCAGCTCCCGCGCGCTGTCTCTCGCTCTCCCGGTCTCTTTGAGCCAACCCCGCGGGCCGGGAAAGAGAGGGATTAAAAGTTGCCGTGACGTTAGAGTCCAGGAGAACCGGAGTCGGGCTGGGCTTGGGAGCGGGGAGGAGGGGGAAGGGGCGGGCCTTGCGGGGCGGAGCTTAGACGAGGCCGGCGCTCATTGGCTCGAGCTCCTCCCATTCACTCCGCGGCGATTCACCGTCTCCGCTCCAGGAGTACAATGGGCTGCGGAGGAGGAGGAGAAAGGTGGGGGAGGGCAGCGCGTGAGCTGCGTTCTCGGGGTCCTGGGGGAGAGGAAAGAAAGGGAGCGCGTGCCAGGGAGCGCGCGCGCGGCCTCTGCGGGCCTCAGCCTGATGACTGCGGCGCGGGGGGGGGGCCTCGCCCTCGCCCCCTCCCCGGACTGTGCTGCTCCGCGCAGCCGCCCCGGACGGGGCCCGGGGAGCCGCGGACAGAGCCCCCAAGCCGGCCCGCGCGCAGCTCGAGCCGCCGGGGGCAGGAGGGGAGCGGGAGCGCCGGCGAACGATGGAGTCACCGCAGCCTCCCCCACGCGGCCGCTCCGGGGAAGTCCTGTGCAGACGGGAGTGGATGTGGACGTGATTCCCCCCTCCTCCCCTCCAGGCTGGCTCCCTCCGGGGTGTGCTCGGCTCCACAAATAGCACCTTCCGCTGGGGGACGTGGAGCAGACCGAGCGCCTCTGCCATCCTCCCCGCCTCCGCCTCCGGGCTCCCCCACGCCCCGCAGCCGGGGTGGCACGGAAATAGCTCCCGGAGCGCTCCTTCCCGGGGCCTCGGGAGCTTCCTGGAGGAGGGCGGCGTGGAAACAAAAGAAGCCCGAGCCCCGCCAGCGGAAGGGCCCCACGTGGCAGCCGCGCGCTCCCCGTCTCTGCCCTCTCCCCTTCGCCCCGGGGTCCGCGGGCACCGGGCCAGCCGGGCGCTCCCTCCCCCCGGCCCCCTGCGCTGTGCCCAGCATGCGCCCGCAGCGCTCTTTTCCTGGTCTGTCCCTATCCACCACGAGCGGGATCGTGCGATTCTGAGCTGGAAGCCTCGGGGTTCATCTAGTCCAGCCCCCCTTTATTTTACAGATGAGGAAGCAGGCCCAGGAAAATGAAAAGCTTGCCCACGCTGGCTGAGCCCGGATTCCAACCCTAGGGCACGGTAACAAGTGACCTCACATTTTCCTTTTCCTTTTTTGCCCCTTCCATACAAAGCTGTCTTTAAGCATACCTAGCAAAACGGCAGCTTCCCTTTAGAAAACCGTCCTAGAGCAATATTGAGTCAGCGACCTCAGTTAAGGGTAATAGTCATATTTTCCTTGCACTTGTCCCACAAAGATAAAACAACCGTAGCATTAACATTCCTTCCCTGCCTTTAGATCTCGTTATCAAGGTCACCTTAGGTGACAAAGGACCGGCGTAAGCTGTCTAGAGAGGCACAGGGACTTTCCACTTAAGGTATTACTCACCTTGTATCAACCTCCCTGCCCAAAGATAGAGGGAAATCGATCGATAAGCATTTACTCATCACCAACTGTGTACCAACCGCTGAGCTAAATTTTAGGAATTCAAAGACAAAAGACGATTGCGGCCCCTGCACTAGTCAACCTTGCTCACGAGGAAAAAGACTTTAGGGAATGGGGTTGGCACGGATAAATAACCTGATAAGCCTTTTGAAGGCCTTTGAGTTGGGCCTTCCAAGAAGTCAGTGGTGAGGTGGGAGGGCATTCCAACTTGCGGGAGAGCCTGCTGAAAAGCAGTGAAGCAAGAGGTGGAATGTTGGCTTAAGGGAACAACTTGCAAGCCAGTGAAAGCCGAGATGCTGAAAAATGTCATTGGATTGCATATTTTTAAAAAATTTCTGGCAAAGTCATGACAAGCCTTCCTTGGTCAAATGAGCCCCACACTCAGCATTTTTAAACCATTTGGGAATAGAAGGTGAAGCCTAACCCTCCTCAAGTTATAGATTAGGCAACCGAGGACCAGAGCACTGAAGTGACTGCCTAAGGTAATTTGTTAGTGGACCTGGGACCAGAAACCAGATAGTGTATGCAAGGACTTTGTAAAGTGTGAGGCAATATAGAGATGCAAGTATTTTTATTATTACTATTTCAACTTCATTAATTTAACTTCATTAAAAATTAACTTCATTGAAGTTAGTAGCAAAAGAAGAATACTGACCTTGGACACCCTACTTAGCCTCCCTAGACCTCAGTTTCCTCATTTAGTCAGATATTAAACACCTACTACTTAGCCTCTGCTAAGTACTGAGGACAGAAAAAGAGACAAAAGTCCCTCAAGGACTTTACAGTTTAATGGAGACTCTCTACACACACACACACACACACACACACACATATTCATATATACATGTAGTATAAAGAAATAAGAGATAGAAGGCACCAGATTTTAGAAGGGTTGAGGAAGTCCTGTAGAAGGTGAGATTTTAGTTGGGCTTTATAAGAGAAGCCAAGGAGGTCAGCAGTCAGAATGATGAAGGAGAATGTTCCAGGCTTGGGGTACAGCCAGAAAAAATGCCCAAAATCAAGAGGTGAAGAAAGGAGATTCAATTATTAGTTGAACAGCCCATAGGCCAGTGTCATTGGATCTAAGTTCACATATTGAGAAGTAAGGTGTAAGAAGACTGGAAATGTAGGCAGGGGCTGGGTTAGAAAGGACTTTGAATGCAAATAGAGCATTTTGTATTTGATCATGGAGGCAACAGGAAGCCAGTGGAGTTTATTGAGAAGGGGCAACATGGTTGAACCTGTGCTTTAGGAAGAGGAGTGAGGAGAGACTTGAGTCATGCTCACCAGCAGGCTATTCCAGTAATTGAGGCATGAGGTGATAAGGGTCTGTAGTAGAGTGGGGCATGTTGGCGAGATGTTGCAAAGGACTTGACAGTTGCTTAGATGTGGGGGCTGGGGGGAATGTGAGAGAGACAAAGAGAAGTTCAGGATGACTCCTCAGTCATGAGCCTGAGAAACTGGAAGGATGTTATTACCCTCTACAGTAACAGGGAAAGTTGGAGGTTGAGGGAGCATTTAGGGGGAAAGAATGAGTTCAGTTTAGACATTTGAATTTAATATGTCTGCTGGATATGCAATTAAAGATTTCTAAAAGGCAGTTAGAAATGCAAGCCTGGAGGTCAGCAGAGATTGGGGGCAGGAAAGGTGGATTTGAGAGTCATCAGCGTAGAGAATAGTTATTAAATCCATGGGAGCTAATGAGATAACAAGTGAATATAGACAGAGAAGAGAAAGGGACCCTGAGGGACACCTAGAGTTAGAGAGGGCATGATCTGACTGAGGATCCAGCAAAGGAATAGAGGAGCAGTCAGGTAAGAGAACCAGAAGGGAGGGGAAACCCCCCCAAAAGTACAGAAAAAAATATCAAGAAAGACAGTGAACAACAGTGTCAAAAGCTACCAAAAGGGCAAGGAGAATGAGGGTGGAGGAAAGATCACTGGATTTTACAACTAAGAGATCATTGATAACTTTGGAGAGAGCAATTTCCATGGATTGATAAGGTCAGAAGCCAGATCATAAGGTGAGAAGAGAGAAATTGGAGGCACCTATTATAGACAGTCTTTTTGAGGAATTTAGCTACAAGGGGCAGCAAAGATAAAGGATGATAGCTCAAGTGGAAGGACGAGTGAGGGTTTTTTTTAAGATGGGAAGATGTGGACATGTTTGTAGGCAGTAGCGAAGGAGAATGGGAAAAGTTGAAGAAAGGGGATAGAGTGGGGACCAGAGAGGGCAAACTGTTGAAAGAGGTTGGCTGGAATGGGATCCTTTGAACAAGTAGAGGGTATTAGTGGAGCACCTTGGCTGTTCCGCTATTTCTCAGTCTTGCCACACGACCAATTTTCTTTTGGTTATACAATTCTTTCATGATCTCTTTTACACCCACTCCTCTTCAAAGGATGCAGAATATTTTAAGGATGATGCAGCTAGGTCATGTAGTGAATGGAGTTTTAGGCTTAGAGCCAGAAAGGCGGGAGACGCTTACAAGCTGTGTGGCCCTGGGCAAGTCTGTGCCTACCTTCCTGTGGTGTCATTAGGATCCACTGAGATATTTTGTAAAGTGTTTTGCAAACCTTAAAACACTATCTAAATGCCATTATTATCATTACTCTTATGTTGATGGATAATACACAAATTCCTCTAGCTACAATATTAGGATAGCAAGTCTTTGTTCAGTGTTCGTTGCTCAACCTTCTGTGATTGTTTTATTCAATAAGTATTTATTCTGTGAGTTCTTCTGTAGTGGGGGAATTGTAATAGATCAGTTTACCCTCCCCAACCCCTCTTACCACTACACACCACTATGTGAGACACAGAGGAACGAAACTGAGAAGACCAGAGCTGTCACTCTCACTGCCCAAGGGTAGGGGAGAGGGAGTCGGGGGGATATAAAAGCTGGAAACTGAAACCCGATTAAAATGTGACTGGGAAGTGTTTATAGAATACAATACAACAAAGATAATGTTAATTTGTGGTCTTCTAAATCAATGTGCAGCCCAAAGACATCCGCTTCTGAGTTTGGTACCACTGGAGAGTATCAAGCCCCTGGGTAGGGAAGCACTCTGGACCTGAAGGTTGCAAAAGACTCATTTCCTCATCCAGCTAGTCCTTGTAGGGTGGTCAGCGTAAAGGAAAGTCTTGGTTCCACTGCCACGACAGCCCTCTAGCATGCATTCCCTTCTCTTCACCACAGGGCCTCTGGAGTACTTCTGGTCTTCCAGCCTCATCACCTCTCATTCAGATAATTGTAACAGGCTCCAATTTGGACTTCCGGCTCCTAGTCTCCCCTCTTCAGTCTCTCCTCTATACTGCTGCCGAAATAACCTTCCTAAGGGACAGCTCACCATTTCGTTGCCCTGCTACAATAAAAGCTTCAATTGCTTCTGATTGCCACTAAGCCACTGGCATTTAAAGTCCTTTACCTCTCCAGGCTTATTTCATATTCCTCACCTTCACATACTCTACTTTCTGATCAAAATTGGCCCACTTGGTGATCTCTGGACTATTTCTTTTTTCTGTCACCTTGACTTTGCAGCGGCTGTGTGCCAGGCATGGAATGCCCTCCTTTCTCAACTCTGCTCTTAGAACCTTGAGTTTCTTTCAAGACTCCCCTAGTGAGTCATCACTAACCCTGAGCCTTGCCTGATCCTCCTCAAATTGTCATGTATATACTTATTCTACTTGCATCTTGTTTCCCTCCCCCATAAAAAAAAAAAAAACTCCCAGAAGACTAGGACTTCAGGTCTATAGTGACTACCCTTCTCAAGACCTGCAGATGTCAGCCACAGCTCCAGAGAACAGTAATAGTTCAGCATATTCACAGAATATGAGCCTTTCTAGCTTTAAAATTTGTGAGAACCTCATATAAGTTCAAATCTTGTAGAACCTCAAAGTTTAGAAAGTATTTTCTACATACCCAACCTCCAAGATAAGAAGGGCAGATGATAATGTCCCCATTCTACAAATATGGAACTAGCTTTAAGTATAGTGAATGACTCATTCAGGGGTCACCCAGCCAGAAGGACTGCTACGAAGGAACTGGTTAAAGATTTTCCAAATGATTGTACCTTCTCCCCTCTCCCTTACTCCTTTCAATGTATTTTAAGAAGCTTGTGAAATTCCTATACTTGATGCTTTAATGGATCTGCTATGCCATGAGTCATCTGAACATATAAATTTTTTTCTTTAAAAAAAAAAGATTTATCCTGGGGACTGCATTTTCTCTTTTCATAAAACACACACACACACACACACACACACACACACACACGCATATGATGTGATCAGAGGTCTGCGACTATTTTTAAGTAATTCATCTTGCCTCTCCAAACATACCATTTTCCCTCTCTCTGGCTGAAATATGCCTTGGTGGCAGCCAGCCAACCCCATCTTCCTTCATTTTCTAATCTGGGCCCCGTGCACTACACTGTTTGGTTGGAAGAGTTTTCATTAAATAAACTTGACTCCATCACTTTGCCTGCCTGAAGTATTTATGACTTTAGATGGTTGGGGAGCTTAAACACAAGGCCCCAAGGAGTCCTGGAGTTCTGGGATTAATTTGGGGGCAGCTGCTATGTTGGTTCTGAATTGCAATGCTGTCACTTACAGCTCTTCAGTGAGAAAACAGTACGTTTTTTTGGAGCCTCCAATTAAGGTCTTCATGTTCCTTCACCAACCAACACCCTAGCCTTATCAGTCCTTAGTGAACATGTAAGAGAAATGGAGACCTAGTTCAACAAGAGTCAATCTAAGGACCTGGGGATGTTTAGCCTGGCTAATTAAATTCATTTTAACAGATACTAAATTCCTCCTATGTTCCATGCATCATGCTAGGTCCTGGGAATAAAAAAAGACAAATATTAAACAGTCCTACCCTCAAGGACCTTATATTCTATTGGGACAAGCAATGTGTACATAAATGGACTTGTACAGAATATATGCAGAATAAATATAAGTTAATTTTGGGAGAGATGAAAGGAGGATGTAAGAATAATTCTCCAAACAGAACAATCTACACCTGAAATAGATTGCCTTGGGAGATGGTAGTAAGTTCCCCCTCAGAGGAAGTAATCAAGTGAAAGCTAAGTAACAATTTGTCCAGAAAATGGGATTCTGTAGAGCAAAGTTCTAGCTGGCTCATTACAGAAAGTGCTGCACCTTGAGTCAGGAAGGCAAGTTTAAACTCAGCCTCAGAAACTTACTAGTTATATGACCCTGGAAAAGTCACAACCTTCATCTGCCTCAATTTTCTCATCTAAGATTTGAATAATAATGGCACCTACCTTTCAGGGCTTTTGTAGGGATCAAACAAAATAATATATGTCAGGTGCTTTGCATATCTTAAAGCACTATGTAAATGCCAGCTATTAATACTTTTTAATTATTTAGTATTTTATTTTTCCCCAATGACATGTAAAAACAATTTTTAACATTCATTTTAAAAATATTCAGTTCCAAATTTCCTCCCTGTCCCCCTCATTGAGAAGGCAAGTAATTTGATATGTTATACTGTTATTGTTACTATTATTTCTGTCTTGTCTAAGATCCCATAGGTCACAAGAAGCAGTGAGGACCCTCTTCTTGCATGGCCTCAGGCTTCTAAGTACAGTAGATGTCAAGATCAGTACAGTGGCTGCCTGTGGAAGCTGCTAAAGTGGCTAGGCATCCTGGGAATTTTTCCTGTTTGTTCTACAGCTCTCCCCTCAACCTACCTTTTATTTCTAGTCCTAGAATGCTGAGCATAGAATGTCTAGGTGTGGGCTCCATAGCCAGAGAAGCTAAGGTTAGGCATTGGAGGACTTCCAAGGGCATTGGAGCATTTGGACACTTTAATGTTCAAGTGTGAATGCCTCAGACCTTGTAGGTGCTCTCTCTCTCTCTCTGTCTTTCTCTGTCTCTGTCTCTCTCTGTCTCTGTCTCTCTCTGTCTCTGTCTCTCTCTGTCTCTGTCTCTCTCTGTCTCTTTCTCTGTCTCTCTCTCTCCCTCTCCCCCTTCCCCTCTCTCTCCTCCCAGAGCTGAAAGGTACAGGAGAAAAGAGCTGGTTCCCCTTCAGTGACCTCAACTGGTCAGGTGAGGGGAGGAGGAAAGAAATGGAGAAGGGTGGGGATGGGGGTGTGGGGGAAGAGTAGAGGTGAAATTGAAGGAGAGGAAAGAGCAGAGAAAAAATATAAGGAACAGGGAGAGTGCAGGGCAGGAGAGATGCTCCAGAAGTTTTCATCTACTGAAAAGGGTAGGAACCAAAGAAGAAGAGTGTCCTTCCCTCTTGGATCCAGGAATAGAGCTGCAGAAGTACAGAGCAGAGAAGGCCATTTTTCCTATGAAAACAACCAGATTTTAAGTGACTGAATGATCAAAAGGTATTGAGAAAAGTTTTGGTCTGGTCAGAGCACAAGCAGAGCACTGCATTCAGTTTGGTGTGCCACATTTTACAAAGGGTGCTGGGGAACTGGAGCAGCAACAGAAGAGAATGGCCCAGAGAGTGAGAGGACTGGAAAAGATGCCATAGTGGGCTAGATTGGGGGAACTAGGACTGCATAACCTGGAGGAGAAGTGATTTTGGAAAGGACAGAGAAGGCGATAAAACTGGCTTTAATTATTTGAAGGGCTGTCCTATGAAAGAGGGATTAGATTTGTTTTTCTTGGCCCCAGAATATGGAAGTCGCACAGATTTCATCTTCATAAAAGGAAACAATTGCTGATCATTAGAGCTGTCCAAAACAATGGCCTTGTAAGTGAGTGGGTGCCCCATCTCTGGAGGTGTTCTTGTGAAAGCTGAATGACCATTTGTGGAGGAATGTTCTAAAGGCAGCTGAGGTCCCTTCTACCCTTGAGTCTAGGATGCTTTCCAAATCTGAGCATTGTTTAGGGCCCATATTGTCAGACTAGGGCAGTTTGACAGCACTATGGGTAGAGTGCTAGGCCTGGAGTCAGAAAGATGTGAGTTTAAATCCAGTCTTAATTAATTCCTAGCTGTGTGACCCTGGACAAATCACTTAACCACTGTTTGCCTCAGTTTCCTCTTCTGTAAAATGAAAGGGCCAACTTTTACTTCTAAATCTTATGATACTAAGATAAGAATAGGGACTAGATCTTTGGTTTTACTGGTATAGGGAACTCCCAATGAGGAAGCACTCTCTGTCAATGCAAGTGAACACCTCTGAAACTTAGCTTAGAGTGCTGCTTAAAACAGGGTGAGTGAGTAGGCATGTGACTTGTGTACTATGGTCATGTAGCCAATCTGTGTCAGAGACAAGACTTGAACTCAGGTCTTATGGCTGTACAGCTTGCTCTTTATTCACTCTGTTTCTCTATGACACTAAATACTATAATACAAATAAGAATGTAATTAAGGAAATAAGAGTCAGTTATATCAAGAACCATGGGAGATTCTGGGATAAAGGAATCACTTTTGGTTGGGGGGTGAGAAATATTAGGGAAAGTATCATGGTGGCCTCTGATCTGAGCCTTGAAAGAAGAGAAGCATGGAGATGTAGCACCAAGTTCAAATGCATGGAAGCTGGTTAGGGCTTAATGACAGGGAAACATCAAACTATAACTAGGAATACTTTCACTTGGGGCAAAAACAGTTGGGGTATGGGAGAGTAGCAGTAAAATTGAGATAACCTCAAGGGAAGTAGTTATGTGAGGAAAGGGGTAGTTCCAACCCTCAACCTTGGAGAGGAAAGTCAACTGAATGAGAAAATCACCATAGACTGAAGGGAGTCCTCCTGTGTAGGCAACCAACAACCAATGGGGAAGGGAGGAAGCATGTCCCCATAGGGTCCCCTCCTTCCCCTACCCACCAATGTCAGCACTCTGGGGCAAAGTCCCACTTTCCCTCTATGAATTACAGCTGGGAGGGGACCAGTGGGATTCCAGAGGTGATTATTGTTAGTGAATGTATAGAAAGTGAATATAAAGAATACATAAAGCATATATAAAGAGTATACAAAGTGTATATAAAGGGAAGGAAGAATAAGAAGAGATCCCAGCTGGTGGGGAGCTTGGAATGCCAGATGTAATCAAATGCCTTCAGAGACAAAATTGAGCAGGAATAGCTCCCTAAAATATTTAGTGGAATTTCGTGCTGATGCTCCTAACTTCTTACCACTTAAGTGGTAGCTCTTACTCTGGAAAAATTGGTATCTTATTCTCAAATCGCTGGTAACCTACCAAAGTTTTTTGAGCATAGGAGTAGCATGGTCAAGTTTAGGCTATAAGGATGAATGGTAGCCATCTCGAGGGGAGGAGCAAAAGAAAAAAAAGAAATTTACATCGTAATTTTATTATATATGTAAAAGGAATAACAAGTTATATATAAAAGATTTGCAGTTTCATGTGTAATCATTTTTTTATTACACTGCAATGGAAATGCTTATTTTATACCATAAATTTAAAATTTAACAAATAAAACAATTTAAAAAAATTATTATTTGGCAGTTGTGTGGGTAGAGTAATAGGTTTGGAATCTGAACAGACTCAGATTCAAATCTGGCCTCAGACACTCATTAGTCAATATGACCCTTGGCAAGTAATTTAATCTTCCTCAGTTTTCTCAGCTATAAAATGAGGATAATAATAATACCTACCTCCCAAGATTGTTCTAAAGAAGAAATGAGATAATATTTAAAACTGCTTGGTAGAAAGATAAGAAATTACTTTCTTATTTTTTTAAGCATTTTTTTCTAAGTTTAGAGTTCCAAATTCTATCCCTGTCTCATTTCTCCCTCCTCAAGACATTAAGTAATCAGGTATAGGTTATATATGGGCAATTATGTAAAACTTTTCCACATTAGTCATTTTGTACAAGAAGACTCAGATAAAGAAAAAATGAAAGAAACAAAGAAAGAAAGTGAAAAATAGCATGCTTCAATCTGTATTCAATCAATATCAGTTCTTTCTCTGGAGGCAGATAGTATGCTTCATCCTTAGTTCTATGAGATTGTCTTGGATCATTCTATTTCTGATGTTTATTGAACAATACTGCTGTAACTGTGTACAAGGTTCTCCTGTTTTGTTCACTTCACTATGCATCAGTTCATGTAAATCTTTCCCGGTTTCTCTGAAATCATTCTGCTTGTCATTTCTTTTAGCATAATAATATTCCATTATGATCATATACCATAGATTGTTTAGCCATTCCTCAGTTGATATACATCTCTTTGATTTCCAATTCTTAGAGACTACAAAAAAGAGCTGCTCTAAATATTTTTATATAAATAGGTCCTTTTTCTCTTTCTTTGGATGTCTTTGGGAAATAGACCTAAGAGTGTATTACTGGATCAAAGAGTATGCCCAGTTATATAATCCTTTGGACAGAGTTCCAAATTATACCCCAAAATGGTTGAATCAGTTCACAACTCCACCAGCAGTGCATTAGTGTCCCATTTTTCCCACATCCCCTCCGACATCCAACATTTTCCCTTTTTGTCATATTATCCACTCTGATAACTGTGAGGTGGTACCTCAGAGTTGTTTTAATTTTCATTTCTCTCATTAATAGTGCTTTAGAGCATTTTTTAAAATGACTATAGATAGCTTTGATTTCTTTATCTGAAAACTACCTGTTCATATCCTTTGACCATTTATCAATTGGGGAATGACTTGTATTTTTATAAATTTGACTCAGTTCTCTATATATTTGAGAAATGAGACCTTTCTCAGAGATACATGTTGCAAAATTTTTTTTCCAGTTTTCTGCTTTCTTTATAATTTTAGTTGCATTGGTTTTGTTTGTGCAAAAAATTTTAATTTTATATAATTTTACACTTTGTAATGTTCTCTATTTCTTCTTTGGTTCTAAATTCCTCCCCTATCCATAAATCTGGCAAATAAACTATTCTATGCTCCCTTAATTTGCTTATGATATCACCTTTTATGTTTAAATCATGTACCCATTTTGACTTTCTCTTGGTATATAGTGTGAGATGCTGGTCTATACCTAGTTCCTGCCATGTTGTTTTCCAGTTTTCCCAGCAGTTTTTATCAAATAATGAGTTTTTGTTCCAAAAGCTTGGATCTTTGAGTTTATCACATACTAGTTTACTATAGTCATAAATTATAATGTTATTTGTACCTAGTCTATTCCACTGATCCACCACTGTATTTCTTAGCCAGTATCAGATTGCTTCGATAATTACCACTTTACAACACAGTGTGAGACCTGGTATGGCTTTCATATTCTTATATAGATTCCTTTGATATCCTTGAGCTTCTGTGCTACCAAATGAATTGTTATTATTTTTCTAGCTCTATAAAATAATTTTTGATTGATTGATATCTCACTAAATAAATAAATTAATTTAGGTTAAATGATCATTATTATTATAGTGGCTCAGCCTACCCATGAATAATTAATATTTTTCCAGTTGTTTAGATCCAACTTTATTTGTGTGAAAAGTGTTTTATAGTTGTGTTCATATAGTTCCTGAGTTTGTCTTGGCAGGTAGACTCACAAATATTTTATATAGTCTACGATTATTTTTAAATAGAATTTTTTCTTCCATCTTTTGCTACTGGATCTTGTTGGTAATATGTAGAAATAATGATGATTTATATGGGCTTACTTTGTATTCTGTAACTTTGCTGAAGTTGTTAATAATTTCAAGTAGTTTTTAGTTGATTCTCTAGGATTTTCTAAGTATAATATCATATCATCTGCAAAGAGTCACTGTTTTGTCTCTTCTTTGCCTATTCATATTCCTTTAATTTGTTTTTCTTCTCTTACGGCTACAATTAACATTTCTAGTACAATATTAAATGATAGAGGTGATAATGGGGCATCCTTGCTTCACCCTTGATTGTGTTGAGAAGGCTTCTAGTTTATCCCCATCACAGATAATGCTTGCTGATGGTTTTAGATAAATATTACTCATTATTTTAAGGTAAGTTCTACTTATTCCTATGCTTTCTCGTGTTTTTAATAGGAATGGGTGTTGTATTTTGTCAAAGAATTTTTCTGCATCTATTGAGATAATCATATAATTTCTATTGGTTTTGTTATTGATATGGTTAATTATGCTGATAGTTTTCCTAATTTATTAAACTAGTCCTGCATTCCTGGTATAAATCCCATCTGGTCATACTATATGATCCTTGTGATAAATTGCTATAATCTTTTTGCTAATATTTTATTTAAAATTTTCGTATCAATATTCATTAGGGAGATTAATTTATAATTTTCTTTCTTCATTTTGGCTTTCCCTGGTTTGGGTGTCAGCACTATGTTTGTGTCAGAAAAATAATTTGGTAGTTCTCCTTCTTGGCCTATTTTTCCAAATAGTTCATATAGTATTAGGATTAAATGTTCTTTAAATTTTTGGTAGAATTAGTTTCTGAATCTATCTGGTCCTGGGGACAATTTGAGACAATTTTTATGAGAGTAAGGTTTAAGTTTTGCTTGCCATCCCCACCACCCCTATTTTCCCCTCCATTAGAATAGCTCTTTCATGCCTTTTTTTGTGTGGGATAATTTCCCCCCTCCATCTTCCAGTGTAATTTTCTTTCTCACCTCTTTATTTTGTTTTTTGAAGTATCATCCCATCAAAGTCACCTTATATCCACACACCCACTGTTTACATATACTCCTTCTAATTGCTCTAATAGTAATAAAGTTCTTAAGAGTTACAAATATTACCTTCCCATATAGAAATATAAACAGTTTAACCTCATAGAATTTGTGTTTTCTCTTTCTTGTTTCATTTTTACCTTTTTATGTAAAAAAAAAAGTCTTGTATTATATTTGTCTTTGTATTTGGAGGTCAGATTTTTTATTCAGCTCTGGTCTTTTAATTAGAAATGCTTGAAAGTTCTCTATTTCATTAAATATCTACTTTTTCCCCTAAAAGATCATATTCAGTTTTGCTGGGTAGGTGATTATTTGTTGTAATCTTAACTCCTTTGCCTTCCAATATATCATATTCCAAGACTGCCAGTTCTTTAATGTAAAAACTGCCAAATGCTGTGTAATCCTAACTGTAGCTCCACAATGTTTGAATTGTTTCTTTTTGATGCTTGTAATACTTTCTCCTTGATCTGTGGATCAAGCTCTGGAATCTGGCTACATGATATTTCTGGGAGTTTTCATTTTGGGATCTCTTTCAGGCAGTGATCAGCGGATTCTTTTCATTTCTATCTTGCCCTCTGGTTCTAATATATCAGGCAGTTTTCTTTGATAATTTCTTGAAAGATGTTTTCTTGGCTTTTTTTAAATCATGGCTTTCAGGTAGTCCAATACTTTTTATGTTATCTATCCTAAATCTATTTTCTGGGTCAGTTGGGGTTTTTTTTTTACTTTTTTATTTTTTTTTATTGTATCTTGATGTCTTATACAGTGATTAGTTTCCTCTTGTTCAAATCTAATTTTTAAGCTAGGTTTGCAGGAGAATGGGGCCTGTATGTGTATTGCCCTAGGCTTGGCACCTTACTGCAGGCGTCCTTCTGTGATACTGGCTGCTGCTGCTGCTCTTGGACCTCACTCCCCTCCCACCCCAATGAGACAGACCCTTCCTGACAGTTTAAGATGCTTCCCTACTCCCAGAGCAATTCTGAGGCAGTTTTCTAGCTATTTGGAGGGGAATTTACAAGGGCTTCAGAAGGTTTCTTCCTTACCCTGCCATCTAGACCCTTACAAATTTTCCAGGCATTGCCTTTCCTTGTTTTTAATAACCTATGTGTGAAATAGTGGGAGAAGATGTTTTATGGTCCTTTGGAAGGAACTTGTAAAAAAAACTGTCACTGAATATGGGAGAGTCATATTCTAGGAAAGTTCCATGGTAATCCTCTGGTTCCTCACATCATGGATAATAAAAGGGAAATAACACAGATAATAAAATCCATTATCTCATTCAGGCCAAAATCATGTTCCCTTTCTTCTGTTTCCGTAAGGTCGTGCCTTACTCAGTCCCTTGAGTAGAACAGTTTCTCCCCTACTGCAAATCTTAGGCTAGACATTTTGACCCAAAGTATCTAGGTCAAATTGGTGCTCAAAGAGTGGGTCTCTCCAAGTCTCTAAAAGTGATTCCCCCTCTCCTCACTTCCATATTCCACCTCTGACCTGAATAAGCCAGTCATAGAATTAGAAAATGTCATAGCTGTAAGGTACTTTCAAAAATAGTCTTAGAATATAAGCTTGTTAAGACTAGAAGGGAACTTAGAAGATAATGTGTTTGAACATAGACACAGAATGTTAGAACTAGAAGACGCTTTTAGAGATCATCTAGCCCAGAGGTTCTTAATCTTTTTCTATATCATGGACCCCCTTGGGCAATCTGGTGAAGCCTATGAACCCCTTCTCAGAATATTGTTTTAAATGAATAAAATAAAAATACATAGGCCTACAAAGGGACCAATTATATTGAAATAGTAATGCGTGTGTGTGTGTGTGTGTTTGTATTTTAAGTTTGTTGATCCTAATTTAAAAACCTCTAATCTAGTCAAACTCCTTGACTTTATCCATAGTGGAACTGCAGCCCACAGCAATTAAATGACTTGCCCAAGGTCACACAGTCAGGTAAGACTGGAGCCCAAGTTTTCTGAGTCTTGGATCAGTGCCCTTTCCACTATGTCACCCTGATTATCTCCACAATCATTTTTTCTGAAGGCCCCAGAATGTTTGACAACAGACTCGAGCTGCTGTCTGTGTCACTGAGGCTTCTGGCTAACTCCTAGAAAATAACAGCATCAAAATGGAGGAAGAGAAGGTCTCAGCTTCCTGAAGCCACCTTTGTCCATGGGCCTAAAACTTCCTCCCTCTCATGACCTCCTATTGGAATCTTAGCCATCCTGCAAGACCCACCTCAGATAGTACTACGTCCTTCCCAAAGTTTTCCCAGTCTTGCTAAGGGCTAGGACTATGTCTTATTTACCGTTTTAGCACCTCATTTTGCCAATGATAATGTTTAGTCAATAGTTGAATGCATTTGCTCATGCTGAAATAAACAAAGCAACCCATCATCAAGTTAGCCTAAAGAGCATCTAGCAAAATCATTCCACACAGGTGGCCATCAACACAGTTGTTAGGCCCAGGAGTCACCAGAACTTGAAGGCCTTTACCAAAGTCATGGAATCATAGCTTCTGAATTGCAAAAGACCTTAGGGACCAATGAGTCCAAACCCTTCACTTTACTGAGGCCCTGAGGCAACTAATACCTAGAGTCAGATATACCTGAGTTCAAATCCAACCTCAAACACAAGCTATGTGACTATGTACAAGTGTTTGCCTCGGTTTCCCCAATTGTAAAATTGGGGAAATAATAGCAAAGGGTTTTGTAAGGATCAAATGAGATAGTTTTTGTAAAAAGTACTTGGCACACAATAAGTGCCATATAAATACATTATTCCCATCCCCTTCCCTTCTTTTCCCTAAGATTACATAATCAGTAACACAGCCTAAATTCTGACTCGTCGTCATTAATTCCAAATCCAGAGCTCTTTTTACTATACTACATTGGCTGTGTCAATGCTTCACCATGGCATGAAAGCGATCCTGGGTTCTTGGATGCAATGCTAGGGGGCTGTAAGTTTTACCAACCTTAAAAACTTTGAGTATGGGCCCTACACCAGATTATAGATGGATCTTTGGAGGACCAGCCTATGGAAATTCGGAAAGTCATCCCTGAAAAGTTATGCAACAAGTAATATGCTTATTCGTTTTCTTTATTCATTGCAACACAGAAAGTTGTTATGTCAAGGCAAGAGAAGCTCTGACCTGAGCTGGTGGAGGAAGTTCCCACACCAATGAAATCCCAGATTGTTGACATCTGAAAGAATAAATTCATAAATATTAATTAAATTAATTTCCTCCATGAAAATTAATCTCTTCTGTCTCTGAACTTCAATTGTAATATATTTTCTGTGTCATTTAAATATTAATGGCACATTACACCTTACATTTAATCCTATCCTAGTTATCTAGGTATGTTTGGTATTTGTGAAAAGAGAGTATGGAATTCAGAATTGGGACACTTAGCTTTGTGGCCGTAACCTAACAACCTCCATTTTCTAGCCTATAAAATGGGGACAATAGTACATGTGCTTTCTACCTCATAGAGTTTTGGGATGGAAAGCACTTTGTGATGAATTAATTGAGTTATATTAAATGTCTTTTCTCTCTGCAACTCTTTGAAGGCAGGGACTATGTCTTAGGACATGGACCAAGTATAGACTCTTCATAGAGAAAGACAATAAATATTCATATCAAATGAGGAGTTGGTGTAGTACAACAGAATGGACGTTGGGCTCTGGAGTTAGAGGACCTGGGCTCAAATTCTACCTCTAATGTTTACTACCCATGTAATTTTGGGCAAACTATGTCATCTCCTGTGGCCTACAGTTTTGTCAGCTCTGAAATAAGGGGGTCAGACTAGATGACTTCTAAAATTCCTTTTAAGTCTAGATCAGTGATGCTATAAGTGCCAGATCCTGTCTAAACAGATATCTCACTGGTATCCTTGATTCAGTCTGAGTCTAAAGGGAGATAATCTGTCTCTGCCTCTGCTTTCTTCACCAAATTAAGATGGAATTATTCACTTTCATTCCTCCTTTGTAGTCCTTCCCTGTAGACTGATGATGACTCCATCCTTGATCAGAATCAGAAAATCTCCTTAGAAAGGAGAGGAAATCTCCTTAGGAAAGAGTCTGAATCAAAAAATTGTAAACAAGGATTTGGGAGTTTTTCAAGACAGCGAAGACCTACTTCCTTAGGGTCCATTCTTTGAACTGGGAACCCATCTGACTTTTCATCCATCCACCAAACCTTGATGAAGGTCTGAGGTCTTGAAGCCATCATGCTAGGTGCTGTGGGAAATACAGGTTCATAGAACGCATGTCCATGGTGCTTTTTTCAGTTGACAATCTAACCATGGAAACAAGATGTACTTGCATAGAATCATAAAACTATTTAGAGCTAAAGGAGATCTTCGAGGTCATCTAATCCAGCCACTTCAGTTTACAAATGGGGAGACTGAGACCAAGAGCAGGAAAGAGATTTTTCCAGGGTTCCAAATTAAATATTAACTATATAAAAGATATAAGTGGTAATATAATACAATAATACAAGAACAATTAGAAACCAAACCATAGAGAGAGCAGCATTATTTAACTTTTGAAAGTTTTCTTACATTATCTCATTTAACCACACAATAGTGCTGGGATATAGAAACTGCAGGTATTATGCACTTATATATATAATATATAATATAAATAATATATTTATATATTATGAATTATGCAGGAAATTGGGGCTCAGAGACATTGAGTGACTTTTCTAGCTAATAATTGTTAGACACAGGAGTTGAATCTAAGTCTTCCTGCCTCTGAGTCCAATATTCTACTCATAACCCCCTGATACATCACTGTAGTCAAGGAAGGCTTCATGGAAGCGGTGGGACTCAAAATAGGTGCTGCAGGAAAAATAACATTTGGTTAGGTCAAAAAGAAGGGACAGAGAAGGGTACATTTAAAAGTACTACCTATAACTCTTTCCTAGGTCTCAATCCCACCTCTTCCTCCAAGAAGCACTTGGAATACCACAGGGTATAAATAAACTTAAGGAAATACAGATGAGTTTGGATCTCCCTTTCATGCTGAGGATTCCACAAATCCAACTCAATCAGCTATGCTTCATGGGACCTAAGATTCTGAGCCTGGACAAGGGTCAGTGAGGGTCCATAACGGGTCTAAAATCAGAGCAGACTGAACATCTATAAAATCTGTAAAAATTTATCTATACGATGGGGATAATGAGGGCATCTTTTCAGCTATGCTTTTATGTAGAAAGACTAACCATCTTTTCTTTCACCATCTCCCATTCATCCCTCTCACAAAATCACAGAATCTCAGCGGTTTAAAGGACTTCAGAAGTCATCCTCCCTGGTACCTCTCGAACTCCCTACCCCCATAAATCAAGCTTACTCTGAACAGAGTTGTCAGTGAATCCTCCTCAAGGAGCTGCCTGATGAAGGTTTAATGGTTATTTATATCTTCCAGGGGTGTTTGCCTTTCTTATAGGACTCTGGGAAGCCATAAGACCCAAAGGAATCATTCTCTCATGGTGGAATTTGAGGCACCAGGAACAGACCACCGGGGGAAACATTTTATGTTGTGTTTTATAGGGAAGGAGATGGTGTGGGGGAAGCCCTCAGATAACACTAGAAAGCAGGTACCTGCTCCTGCTTACTCAGAAAGCTCGGCCCTGCCCCGTGGTGTACACATGACCCCGGACAGACTGCAGGAAAACCTGCCCCTAAGACTCCTAGATTGACAAGGCCTCAGGTCCCACCCAGCGCCACACCCCATCCATTGCTTTGTGTAATTGAAAGGGGAGAAGACAAAGACGCCAAGAAGAAATTATCATCAAATGATTGGAGGGCAACTCTTTTCTCTGCTACCTCCTTCCCCTTGGAAAAATTCATTCAGGCTTTGCTGTTTCACTCTCCTACTAGCTGAGAGGGTGGGAGAGGAGAGTGGAAGAGAGAGGGCAGAGGGCAGTGTTATATACATTTAACTGATGCAATCATCTATCACAAATTTTATAGGATGGTTGTCCAATTCAAATGAGGTCAAATGTATGTAACTCAGGTAACATCTCCTTAATCGAACCGGGCATACGTAGAGAAGCCTAGGTTCCATATGGAAAATCCCTTGAAAAACTTTAAGAAGCTTCATGTTAGCAGTCATTTTTATCTCACAGGATGTTCATAACAGGAGCAGCTAGGGCAGCCTCAGTTTTCTTATCTGCAAAATGAGCTAGAGAAGGAAATGGCAAGTCATTCCAGTATCTTTGCCAAGAAAACGCCACAATAGGTCACCGAGAGTTAGACGTGACTAAAACAATCGAACAACAACATGCTTATGACAATCCTATGAGATGAGCAGACAGCTAGGTGGCACAGTGGGTGACTAGAACACTGGATTTGGAGTCAAGAAGACCCAAGTTCAAATCCTGCCTTGGACACTCCCTATCTGTTTGACAGCTTTAGGCAAGTCACCTACCTTAGCTCCCTCGTCTGTAAAATGGAGTTATAGTAATAGCAACTATCTCCCAGGGCTGTTGCAAGAATCAAATGAGAAGATATTTGTAAAGCGCTTCACAAACCTTAAAGTGCTATATAAACACTAGCCATTATTGTGGGCCATTATCTCTCCTGTTTGACAGCATAAGGGAACTGGATCTCAGAGAGGGAAATCGGTGTAGCTGAGGTCATACAGTGGCAAAGCTATTGTGAAACCTGAATTTTCTAGTTCTCTTTCCTGTACTCTTTGCCACCTCTCAGAGGGTGAAAATTGCCATGATCTTGAGAATTTCGAATTGGAGGGATCTCAGAAATCATCAAGTTCACCCTCTTCCTTTTTATAGATGAGAAAACTAAGGCCCAGAGATCACACAGAGTCAGGATTCAAACTCATGTCTTCTGATCACAGCACCACACTGCCTTCCCTTTGAGGTGGGAACAAAGGCAGAAGTGCTTGTGGCAAAGAAGGAAATAAGAGGGGGAGCTCTCCCTGGCTTTTGGATCACACCACAGAAGACCTTCTTGTGAATGATCAGGGATGTTTCATGATGAGACAGACACCTGGCCTTTTACCTGTGTAGTTTGTTAACCATTCTTTCTGACTCAAAGTATCACCTCATATCAGCCACTCCTCATCCACGTCAGGGGCTGTCAGTGTTTCTCTTATGAGATTACCTGGGGTTGAAAGCCTTCCTGGCAATGGGTCATGAGACAGGACAAAAATGTAAAAACCTGCTGCCCTTCAGGTTGCATAACCTGATAAAGTGAGTCATTTCTCTGCATAAAAGAATTCTCTATAAGAGCAGTTGAGTCTTTGCCAAAAAAGTTGGAGAAAGAAGAAGGGAGAACATAGAACTTAACATTAAACCTGAATATTTTTTTTTCTGGTTTTGCCCCTTAAGAGCAGGGTGATCTTGGACAAATCACTTTACCTACCTCAGTCACAATTTCCACACCTGCAGAGATAATGGAGAAGCTGAGCTAGAACAATCAAAAAACATTTATTAAGTAGCCCAGTGGATGGAGTGCCAGATCTGAAGCCAGGAAAACTCACCTTCCTGAGTTCAAATCCAGCCCCAGACACTTACTAGATGTGTGACCCTGAGCAAGTCATTTAACCCTGTCTGCCTCAGTTTCCTCATCTGTAAAATGAGCTGGAGAAGGAAATGGTAAGCCTTTCCAGTAACTTTGCCGAGATATGGGGCCATGGAGAGTTGACACTGAAAAGACTCAACAAAAACAATATACCTGGCCCTATGGTTAACACCAGAGATACAAAAAAAGGCAAAAAACAGTTCCTGCTCCCAAGGAACCTCAGGCTAATAGGGGAAGCAACATGCAAACAACTAGGAGCAAACAAGCTATATACAAGATTCATCAGAAACAGTCAACAGAGGGAAGGCACTAGCATCGAGTGGGATCCAAAAAGGTTTCCTGTAGAAGGTAGGATTTTAGCTGGAACTTAAGCCAGGAGGCAGAAACAAAGAGGGAGAGCTGGTGAAAATACCTGGAATTGGGAAATGGAATGAACATCTTGTTTGAAGAACAGCAAGGGCATCAGTGTCTCTAGATCAAAGAGTTCCTAGGGAGTTTAAGGTGGAGGAAGAAGGAAGAGGTGGGGTGTGGGGCATCGAACAAGTCATCAAGGGCTTTGAGTGCCAAACAAAGGATTTTGTGTTTGATCCAGGGGGTTACAAAGAGTCCCTGGAGTTTTCTTTTAGAAGGAGGAGGGGGAGAGTCACACCTGAGCTTTAGGAAATCCCTTTGATATCTGAGTGGAGGATGGATGGGAATGGGGAGATACTTGTGGCAGGCAGACCCTCCAGCAGCCTTTTCATTAGACCACGTGCTAGGTGATGAGGGCATGCACTGGGGTGGTGACAGGGTGAGAGTTATGAAAGTAAAATTGACAGTCATGTTATTTGGGGGAATTCACCTACACTTGTTGGATCTCACTTTCCTCATTTGTAAAAAGAGAAGTTTTGGACCAAACCATCTCTTAGGTTCCTCACAGCACTAAATCCTATGACTGTAATGTACTGAAGTGGAACTGTGCACAGCAGGGGGACAACAGTGTTTTTAATATCACAAATGGAAATCCCTTCCCAAGCTGCCCTTCTTCTATGTGTAAAGTTTGACCTGACAGAGCTGATATGGCCAGGCTTCTGCCTCTGAAGGAACAGAACCCAACTGCCTTTCTATCCATCTAGGTACTATTTATTAAGGACCCATTCTGTGCAACAAAATATGGACAGAGCGAGAAACAAGACACTGTCCAGCCTTGGCAATGCTTTTCCACCAAAGATGCACTCAGAGCTCCTCCCTAGCCCTCTACAACCCTAATGTCCTCCCAGGTACTTAAGGATGAAGGTCAGACTCCAATATGCTGTAATCTGTCAGTCCACAAAGCATTTTTAAATGCTTCCTGTGTGCCAGGCACTATACAGTGGAAGGAATATTTCATTTGAATTTAGAGGATCATAGATCCAGAGCTTCAAAGGACATCAAACGTTACCTGGTAAAGTTGAGTCAAGCCAACAAGCATTTATTATGCACCTACTAAGTGCCAGACACACTACTAAGCACTGAAGTTACAAAGAAAGACAAAAATAGTCCCTGTCCTCATAGAGCTAAAAATCAGGAGGGGGAAGATAACATGCAAACAATTACGTAAAAAACAAGTTATATCCCAAGGGAAGGCACTAACATTAAGGAGGACAGGGAAAAAGAATTCTTCAAAAAGATGAGGCTTTAACTGAGACTTGAAGGAAACCAGACAAATCAGGATTTAGAGATGAGGAGGGAGATAATTGCAGGCATGAAAAATAAGCCGTGAAAATTCATGGGGTGAGAGATGGAGTGTCTTGTTCAAGGAAGAGTAAGGAGAACTGTAACATTGCCATTGACTTGCGTGTGAATTGGATTTAAGTGAGGCAGAGTCATAAAGTACATGGAGGGGAATAAGGCATAAGAACACTGGAAAGGTAGAAAAGGGCCAGATTATGAAGTTCTTTAAAAGATGAATCAAAGACATTCTATTTGATCCTGGAGGTGATAGGGGAACCACTGGAATTTGTTGAACAGAGGCGTGACATAGTCAGACCCATGCTTTCGGAAAACCACTTTAGTGGTGAGGATGGATTGGAGCGGGGAGAGATTTGAGGGAGGCAAACACACTAGAAAGTAGACTAGAGTGATGGCCATATCCGAGGAGACAAGGAGGAGTATTCAAGAGTGTAGGAAAGGTGAAATCGACAGGCCTTGGCAAGAGATTGGATGGGGAGGGTGAGAGAGAGTGGGGGGTCAGGATGAGTCCTAGATTGTAAGCCCCGGTAATTGGTAGGATGGTGGTATGCTCTATGGTGACAGGAAAGTTAGGAAGAGGAGAGGTTCTGTCCATCTAGTCAGGAGATCATAAATCTAGAGCCAATAAGGACATTAGAAGCTACCTAACCCAATTCTTTCATCTTACAGATGAGGAACCTGAGCCTCTGGGAGTTGTTACCTGCCCACAAGGTATTACAGGATTTGAGAATTGAAAGGGAGCCAGCCCTCTCTTCATTTCCCACTTGGCTGCACACCCCTGGACTTTGCAGTTAGGCCCCCACATCAGGCCCCACCCCTTTTTGTGTGTTTACCTCCCCCCATATTAGATTATAGGCTCCTTGTCTTTTTCATTAAAAAAAAAATCCCAGTGATTAGCATAGTGCATTAAAAAAAATTCCCAATACTTGGCATAGTTCACAATAGGCTATATTAATAAATATAAATTAATAAGTATTGATTGATTGACCATCTAGTCCAACCCACATGTGAAAGAAATCCCCACTGTAACAAATCCAGCAAACATGTTTCAGAGGCAAGACTTGAACCCAGATCCTTTGAAGCTAGAACCAGCATCCTTACCACTATACCCCACCAACCCCCTAGTGAAGAGGGATGGGAATCAGGACTGAAACTGTGGTTGCTTTGGTATGAGGAACTCCATTAAGGGAACTCCCTTACTAGGGCTGGTCAGTATCATCTCTTCAACTTACAGTCTTAAGTTACAGAGTTGCCTTGAACAATGAGGCTAAGTGACTTGCCCAGGGTGGCACAGTTAGTCTGTATCAGAGGCAGGACTTGAACCCAGGTCTTCTTGTCTTGGAGACTGGTAGGAAGGAAAAAAGGCATTTATTAAGCACCTACTGTATGTCAGGTATTATCTCATTTAATTCTCTCAATAAACCTATTGTTACCCCATTTTACAATTAAGGAAACTGAGGCAGACAAAGATGAAGTGACTTGCCCAAGATTATACAGCTAGTAAGTAGAATCTGAGACTGCATTTGAATTCAGGTCTACTGATTCTACTCATTCATTGGGCCTTCTAGTTGAATGGTGAGGTCTACTGGATTCAATTTTAATTAGATTTAACGTATTTATGAACTGCCTATCGTACACAGAGCTCTAAACTCAGGATGACAAAATGTTTAGACAAGACATGGTCTTATTTACCTGTGCTGGAGTAGTAGAAAGAGAACTGTGTTCAAGTTCTGATACATACTAGCTGTGTGATCCTGGGTAAGACACATGTTAGGTCCTCGGGTAATAAACTTGAAGATCAGACAGCCTCCCCACTCCCCACCCCATTGGTGCAGGGTATTTCTTCACCTGGAGGCTTCTAAGTCTAAGCTGTGAATTTATCATCTCATTCCAGTTCTGGTTATAAGGACTAAGGGAAAATAACCTCTCCGGGCTGCAGTTTCCTCCTTTATAAAAGGGGAGAAGGATTAATAATGAATCAGAATTTGAGAGTTTTGGAAGGTCACTGAGTCAGGCCATCTTATCTACCTCTCACTGGAAATTAACCCCCTCCTATAACATAGCTCATCATGAAGCCTCTGACTGAAGGCTAATGTTTGTACTATGTACCTCTAATGAGTGACTAATGTTTGCACAGGGTTTTTGTGAAGGTCAAAGGAATTAATGTGTGTGTGTGACAGGTATAGAAATGTGAGTTGTTATTATCTCAATGCAGTTTTTTGTCTCTGACACAGGCACTATTGTGGGAAATTGTGATAGGTGCTTTCCATGTCAACCTTGTAAGGGTTGTACCTAGCACATCCCCAACTTCCCCTTACACTGTTACAGATTTTATCATCCATGAATTTATCTAAATCAGTCAGCCAACCAAACCCAATAATCAGTAAATAATTATTTAGTGGCAGCTAGGTGGGGCAGTGGATAGAGTTCTGAGCCTGGGGTCAGGAAGATCTGGGTTCAGTTATACCCTCAGATACTTATTAGTTTTGTAACCCTGGGCAAGACACTTAACCTCTGTTTGCCTCAGTTTTTTTCAACTGTAAAATGGGGATGATAAGAGCACCTACCTCCCAGAGCTGTTGTGAGGATTAAATGATATATTTGTAAAATGCTTGGCACAGAGCATGGCACATAGTAGAAGCTTAATAAATGAGTGAGTTTCAAAGACACAATGCCTAACCATCATGGATCTTACAAGGCATTCAAGACTTTGCCTATTTGTCTATCTATCTATCTACCTACCTATCTATTTAATCTATCCTTCTGTCTATCTTTCCTTCTATCTATATCTAGTCTTGTATATATATAATATAGACTATATATATATACACACATACATACATATATAGTATAAAGCATGTAGAAACCAATGAAAGAATATATAATAATACAGCCCTCATACCCAGGCACTCACAGGTTCATGTGGCTGTTTCCCCAAACATCCTGACCGTCTAACTCATCAAACTCTTCAAAATCCATGACCTGTATCTTCACCCCATCTCATCCACACACAGAAATGGCCATACAACCTTGACCTCAGCAGCCCTTACCTCCACAATTGGAAGATTCCTCTATGTGAATTTAACCTCTTACCCTTCCATATCTCTTCCTGTGCCTCTCTCTTCCTACACCAGTTATTCCTCCCTAAGGTAACCTCCAGGCACTCCACCCATCAGTGCTATCCCTGGCTGTCTTCCCAGTTCTGGCCTTATATTCTCCCTTCCCATCTTGAGGCCAATTTGATGCTGTTGGCCAGTTCAACCATCTTCATACACAGACTTCAACTTTTGAAACTCTTATGTTGCTTTCCATCCCTTTCTAAACCCCAACTAAACTGCCTTCCCTGCTGTCAAATTCTGTTTTCTCACTGTACCTCCTGCCAATCTGCGTTAACCATGTCTCATGAAGACCCTCAATACCAAAGGAAATCCTTTTCTTCCTTCTTGACAGGCTTTCTATCACATTCCCACCAACAGCTACTCAAAACCTTCTTAACTATCCTCACCATACCTTTGACTACATTCTTCCTCTCCTTCAACAACAGCCCTTGCCCTATATTTTACTAAGGAACTATATACTATTCAACAGGAGGTTCCTCTGTTCTCCTTTTATAGACCTCAAAAACCCTTGACGTTAATCCTGTTCTCTTTTTGACTCCAGTCTCTGACCAGGAGGCCTACCTTCTTGTCAAGACTAACACTTTCCCTCCCCAGTTACCCTATTTCTTTCCTTAATGTTTGACCTTTCCTTGTATATCGACTCTTTCAGTGCTGCCTACAAACATGTCTCTTCCATCCTTAAAACATCCTCTACTTGACCCTATCATCCCATCAAGCTATTGTCCTATATCTCCCCTTCCCTTAGGCACACCCTTAAAAAAAAACCAAAACAAACTATCTACAATCATTACCTCCACTTTTCCACTCATTCTCTTCTCTTGTCACTCAAATGAAACTATTTTCTCCTAGGTGAGCAGTGACCTACTAATTGCCAAATCCAATGGCCTTTTTTCACCTCTAACCCTTCTGGTTTTCTTTTTTGCATTTGATGCTGTTGGGCAGCTAATCTTCCTCAATATTTGGGTTTTCCTGACTCTGCAATCTTCTCTCCCTCACATGAGGTATTATAATCCAGTGAACCCTATCCAAGTTCCTTAACCTCTCTGTGCCTCAGTTTCCTCATCTTTAAAATGAGAGAGTGGCCTCGATGGCTTCAGAGGTCTTTCCCAGCCCCGGGCCCTAGCCTCCTACCTATCTTTGCTCACTCTCAATCTCTTTTTCTACATCATCTTCCATGTCCTGTTCCATAATTGTGTCTCTGATCAGGTTGTCCTGTACCTTCTTTTTTTTCTTTTTACATATTCTCTCTAGGCTATGTGGCTCTCTAGTCACAATAACTCCCATGGGTTCAGTTATATTCACTATGCAGTTCTCTCAGACTATAGATCCGGAGCTAGCCAGTCCCATATCACCAAAAACCTACTGGTCATCTGCACTGACATCTCACTTCCAGCATGTCCCAAACAGATCTCAATATCATCCCTCCCTTCTTCTCTCCATCCACCCCCCCATCAGTCCCTTTTCCTGTCTTTTTTCGGTCAAAGGCACTGCCATTCCTCTTATCACCGTTTGTACCTGGGGCTCCTCCTCTCCATCACCATCCACATCTGCTAGATTTGGATTCAAACAGCCACCTCTGATGGGCTTCATAAGGAGGGAAAATGACACTGAAGAAAACAGAAATTTTAAGGTCAAACAAAAGAGGTCAGGGTTGAAAATGATGCAGTTTGGAGGACATTGAAGGTTCAATCACAGGGATATGCTGGAGCCAATTCAAAGCGGGGTGGGGTGGGAGGAGAGGGCATTCAAGAGCTGGTTGTTAAATTTCAGTGTGAGCATTCACTTCTCAGAAATCACCAATTGTTACAAATGTAGGGCTTGACTTATTGTTTTTTGGTTGTCTGGACTTAAGAAAGTGATGTAGAAGATATCAGTAGCACAGATTAAACTTAAAGGTGTGTCATGAACTATTTTTTTTCTTTTGGAGAGCCAGTAGTTAAACATTTACCATACACCCTGCATTCTCAAGATACCTGAAAGAAATTAAGATACCAAGTGTTGGTATGAAAATCACAGTTTAGTATTACCAAAAACATAAATAAAAAAGCCATCAAGAAAATACCACTAGTTTTCAATTCATGTGGTTATTTTCCCATGTCTACAAATCGTATAAAGATGAAATCTAAGTATGCATTGAGAATAGGTTTGCTAAAGGTATGAGAAGGAACAGTCAAGATTTTGCAATTGACTGAGACAGAAAAAAAACACTCTTTGTTTTATTTGTCAGGTCATGACACTGTACTGAAAGCTCTCCTCCACCAATGTCTCTCATTCATATGCTAACACTATATAAGATTCCTTGAAAAATGGACCAACCGAGATAACTTTGATGATTCTCTGATTAATATTCATCAGGAAATAAAGGTGGTCACCACTGTCATTGAGACTGTCCAGCAAAGGAGTTAAATCAAAAAGAGATTCCCTATAAATGATGAGATCTACTGTGCCATGGCATGAAGCCCCATAACATTGCAGAGACTCTTAATGAGATCCATAATCACTCAAAAGAGTTTGGCCTAAGTCTCTAAACAGGAAAAATCAAGTAGATGAAAAATGCTTCTATGCAGTTAGCTGGACAAAATGTAGCGTTGTAAAGCTTATCGATGAGTGTGCATACATATTTTTATATGCATACACATATGTGTACATACCTGTATGTGTGTCACAGAACCATGTCTCTGTTCATATGTGTGCGTATGGGCATGCTTGTGGGGGTGTATATGCATATATGTATATCTTGTATGTCTATGTGTATTATATATAGTGTGTACATAATGCAGTACGCATACACATGTGCACATAAAGATATAAACATATACATATACCCATATAAACATGTGCATATGTGTGCGTGTGTATTTATAGACAAGGCACTATGCATTGCATATTAGTATATATATATGCATATGTATGTATACGTTGAATATAAATATGTGTAAATAAATACACACACATATGTATATTTATATACGCACATATATATGGGCGGACACTTCAGATGAACAGTGAACTGGGCCCAGACTTGAAGAGCAAGAAAATAGTCTGAATGGGGGAAAAGGGGACAATTTCCTGGTGTTTTTTAGTGTCTCCAAACTTCTTTCTGAAACAAAGGCCCACATTTTAATGCAATATTCTTCCTGTTACATTGGATGGAATACCAGAACCTCTAAAGAATTAAAATGTTGGTTACCCAAAGTGCAATAGAGAAGTACATGGTTAGTTTGAGTAGTCT
This sequence comes from Bettongia penicillata ogilbyi, assembly GCA_023548195.1. Classification (NCBI taxonomy): domain Eukaryota; kingdom Metazoa; phylum Chordata; class Mammalia; order Diprotodontia; family Potoroidae; genus Bettongia; species Bettongia penicillata. The sequence continues at coordinate 4,075,748 of JAJHZJ010000107.1, read as the reverse complement.
GTAATGCATTCCTAGTGAAGAATTCCTCAGGAAACGTGATTGAAAGGATAGGATCAGACATATATGAATGACTGGAAATGGAAGTTACCCAGTTATGCAGACAAAGCAAGAGGATATCCAATAAGCAGCCTTTGTGGTCCATTGGCAATCCAGAGGGAACCCCAGAGTACAGGAGGAGAATCCTTGTGGGGACCAGGAAAAAGATATGGACAAGAGTTACTTAAGATAAATAGAGGTAGCTGGAATGCAGTGCACACTCTTGGCAGGAGTAAAATAAAAACTCTTTGGCCTGGAATTTGAGATCTTCCACGCTCTCTCATCTAATTATTCAATCTCATTTCATACCACCACCACCCCCTTATACACTTTGCATGCTAGCCCAGCGGTTGACAGACTTTAGCTCCAGGGTCAAATGGAGCCCCAAGAACTCATGGGCTGTACAAAAACAGTGGGTGGGCTACTAGACTTGACCCTCAGGCCATTGGTTCTGAAATTGTGATTCAGCAACTTTTGGGGTTCCCTAATATCTTTTCAGGGAATCTAGGAGATAAAAACTAGTTTCATAATAATATTAAGGCAATTTCTAATGTGATAAATCATAATAGATATAACCTACATAAACAAAAACTCTTTGGAGGTCCTTAAGAATTTTAAATATAAATATAGTAATAATTATTTTAAGAACATAATGGGATCTTAAAACCCCAAAAGTTTAAGAACCATTGTTCTAACCAAACCTTAATTAATCCATCAATAAACATATATTAAGTGCCTACTATATGCCAGGCACCCAGAATACAAAATGAAGAAGACAGTCCCTGCCCTCAAGGAGCTTACAACATACAAACAAACATATACAAAGCAGACTAATATAGGATGAACAGGAAATAATGAACAGATGAAAGGCAGTTAAAGTTATTCTTTGAACTCAACCATTCATCTCCCTCTTCTGTTTCTTCTTTCAGGCTACCTACCTATGATGACTGTAATGCACATCATCCTTGTCTTTGCCTCTGGGAATCCTTATCTCCACTCAAGACTCAGCTCAGGTGCCACTTCAGTTCTAATTCCCTTCCAGTTGTCAATCCTTTCTCCCCTTCATATCCCTTACACTGTACTTACCCAAGTGTTCTCCCTATAATGGAGGGGGATGAGAACAATTTGTTCCAATAACTGAAACAGGAGTCGTGGAGTGCTTAGAGCTGGGACCATCCTGATGGGAAGTTCTTCAACTTGAAAAGTCTACAAGCCAAGACCAAAGTGAGGGAGTGTTGGTGCATGATTTTCAGTTTGCAGATGATCGTGCACTCAATGCAGCCTCTGAAGCTCAGATGCAACAAAGTATGGATCAATTCTCTGCTGTGCTAATTTTGACCTAATAATTAACACCAAGAAAACACAGGTGCTCCATCAGTCACCACCACATCATCCATATGTGGAACCATCAGTTACCACAAATAGAGAAGTTTTGAATGCTGTGGATAAGTTCACTTACCTTGGTAGTGTACTTTCCAGGGATGTACACATTGACAATGAGGTTGATGCATGCATTGCCAGAGCTAGCTCAGTGTTTGGGAGGCTCCAAAGAAAAGTTAAGGAGAGAAGAGGTATTAGACTGACTACCACACTGAAGGTCTGCAGAGCATTGTGCTGACCTCATTGTTGTATGCCTGTGAAACATGGGCAGTTTACCAGTGCCATGCCAAGAAACTGAATCATTTCCAATTGAACTGTCTTGGGAAGATTCTGAGGATCACCTGGCAGGATAAGGTACCAGATATTGAAGTCCTTGCCCAAGCTGAATTGCCAAGCATTCAAACTATGCTTCAGAGAGAGCCACTCTGATGAGCTGGTCACATTGTTTGAATGCAAAATGTATGCTTGCCAAAAGGACTGTTTTATGGAGAACTCACATGGGTCAGGAGATCACATGGTGGTCAGAAGAAGCAATACAAGGACAATCTCAAGGTCTCTCTCAAGAACTTTGGATTTGACTGTGCAACAAGGGAGACACTAGCACAGGACCACTCAATCAGAAAGGGTGCTGTGCTCTTTGAACAAAACAGAATTGAAACAGCACAAAGGAAACATAAGATGCACAAATTTGGAGTATCCACCCCAAATATTCACGTGGACTATCTGTGCCCAACCTGTGGTAAAGCATTTGGAGCTCATATTGGTCTGATCAGCTACAGTTGAACTGAAATTTCACTTTATCGTGGTGATATTATTTTGGTTCTCTTTGAGAAAGAATGACAACAGCCAGAGCTTGGACCAGTGACTAGAGTTTTCAACCTGGAGTCAGGAAGAACTGAGCTCAAATCCAACCTCAAATAATTACTAGCTATGTTACCTTGAGCTAGTCACTTAACTTCTGTTTGCCTCAGTTTCCTCAATTATAAAATGGGTTAATAATAGCACCAACCTCTGTTGTAAGGATCTGAGATACTATTTGTAAATTGCCTGGCACAATGCCTGGCACACAGGAGATGCTATATAAATGCTTGTTCTTGTTCTCTTCTCTCATGTAAGTTCACCAACATCTCCCCTAAAGTATAGCAGATAGTGCTAATGCTCTTTTGGTGAATGTAAGAAGTGAGGCTAAGAAATGAATGTCTTATCCAAAGACACACAGGGTAGATTCAGGATCTAAAGATCCTTTGACTACAAACCTTCCTCATATGTTCATGTGAAGGGAGATCCCTCACTCTGGACATTGGTGAGTTCACTCAGGTTTTGGGTGCAACTAGAAGAGGAAGAAGGGAAGGGAAAGAGGAAAGGACAATGAAAAGGAAAGAAGGGAAGAAGAGAGAGAAGAGCAGGGGAAAACTGAGGCTCAAGGTCTTGTCCAAGATCACAAAGCAAACTGAGACTGTGATCCAGGTCTTCCTCCAATAGCCCCTCATTTCAGCCAGAAACTTCCAAAGTCTTCTGCTGGCCATTTTCTTTCTCTCTCCCTTTCTTTCTTTTTTTCCCCTCTCTCTCCCTCTTTCTTTCTTCCTTGCTTCCCTTTCTCTCTTTCCTTCTTTCTTTCTTCCTTTCTTTCCTTCTTTTTTTGGGAAACCACATCTATCACAACTACCAAAAGGCAGCAAAGTCAAAAGATGTGTTTCTTTCCTACCACTCACAGTGGGGTTTGCTCTGTTCCTACCCATCCACCAGCCTCATTCCCTTTGAGGAAAACCCAAAGGTCGAGGCTATGATGGTGTCATCATCATCCCAGAAAGGGGGTCTCTAAAAGAGAACTGACAACGGGAGGGATCAGAAGGGCAAACCACATGGTAGGAGCTTCACTGGAAATGGGGAAGTTGTGGGGACATTCATGTGGTTAGTGGCCAAGTCCGTCATCCTTCAGGCCTGTGGGCCAGGTTTGCCTGACTGCTGCTGCTGCTGGAGAGCTCCTTCTCCTTCCCCTCCTCTGCTCCTTCTCTTGGGCCCGCCCTTGGACCATTCAAGCCTTCCCAACCCCAACAGTGGCCCATAGGATGTCTAGGGCTGTACCCAGCTGTCCCCTCCCCATTCTCTCACTGAGTCCTTGATCCACCTGGCCCAGCCCTTACTCTTTGGTCACATCAGTTTCAGATCCTCTAAGGTAGCTCCAGTTTTGGAGTGGGTCGGAAGGCCAATTCTCAGAAACAAAGGAGTCACCCTGCATCTGGTTGCTTCCTTCCAGTTAAAATATGTTGCCTGACCCATTCTATGAAATAAGATGAGGGTGTTTGGGACAGACTGTTTCATCATCTTGAATCTCAATGGCAGCTGCAAGAGCCTCTAGGAGCCAGCAAGGAAAAAAAATGAGTCTGAATGTTCTGGGAGAAGAGTCCCAGGAGGTCGAAGCAGCTCTCACAGGCAGCCTACCCAAGGCTGCTCTGGGAAGGAGAGCTATCTCCTGCCCAAGCCAGGAATTCTGAGCTGAGCCTCCGAGTCTAAATTCCAGAGGAGGGTGAGGGTGACTTCCCCTCTGAAGTGACTCACCATACAGTTCCCTTAGCTTGGATCCTGTCAGGAAACAGTAAGTTAATTGTGGACCATTGTTTCCCTGACAGTATATGAATAAGTGTGAGTAACTGCTGAAACAGAGAAGACTATTTGAAGAGGGCAATTCAGTTTAAAATTCCAAAGAAAGGGGTGGGGAGGACGAGGATCCTGTTAACTATGAGATGAGTGTGTGTTTTTCTTCCTCTCAGTGTAAAGTTCTAAGTTCCACATTCTCATTGACCCCCAAGGCAGAAGTACTTTCTCCTCCAGTTGATGCCTGAAGGAAGGATTGTAAGGAGAAGGAGGGCTGTAGAATTAGTCATATATTCTCCAAGTTGGAAGGGACTGTAGAAATTAGCCAAGCCAATCCCTCTCTTAACCACCTCTCTTTGTGTAGATAAAGATGAGAAACAACATGGTAAAGACGGAAGGATGCAAGATCCCCAAGGGAGTGTGGTCAAGTGAAACTCTAGAGTTAGAGAACCATGGATTCAAATCTTGTCTCTCCTATTAACTTCCTGTGAGACCCTGAGCAAGGCATTGCATTCCTTGGGTCTCATTTTCCTCCTTTGCAAAATGAGGGAGAGGGAGAGAGTTGGATGAGCTGGCCTGTGAATTCCCTTCCAGCTCTAGAGATCTATGATAATTGACCAGAGTTTGAAATGCATTTTGACCCAGGTTGTATGACCTTGAGAAAACTTCTTTTTCTCTGCAAAGTGGATGTAATAATAGCACCTGCTTCACAGGATTGAGCCACTTTAAATAATGTGTATCAAGTGCTTGCAAATCACAGAGTGCCACATGACTCCATGCATTTTACTCTCTGTGCCCCAGGCCTAGAGAATGCTCTGCTTCCTCATCTCTGTGTCTTGGCTTCCTTCAAGGGCCAGCTGAAATCCCACCTTCTACAGGAAGCCTTTCCTGATCCCCTTTGAGTCTATGCCTTCCTGGAACTACTTTCAATTTATCCTGTATATTGCTTAGTTGTACATAGTTGACTGTATGTTTTCTCCTCCACTAGGCAGTGCACCCCAGGAAAGCCAGGACTGTCTTTTGCAGTTTTTTATATAACCGGTGCTTAGCAAACATAGCTGTTGTCTTTGTGTCCAACTCTCTGTGACCCAATTTGGGGTTTTCTTGGCAAAGATACTGGAGTGGCATGTCATTTCCCTTTCCAGCTCCTCTTACAGATGAGAAACTGAGGCAGACAGGGTTAAGTGACTTGTCTACAGTCACACATTTAGTGTCTGAGGTCAGATTTTAACTCAGGCCTGGAGTTAGGTGCCCTAGCGCACACAATAGGGGATTAATAAATATTAATTTTTTATTATTAAAATAAGAAATTAATATTGCTGACTTATTGTTATGACTAAAAGTAGTTGATTAATAATTGTTATTGACTGACTGAATTATTAAAAGTGATTGATAAATACAATTGACTTATTGAGCTGTTATTAAAAGTAGGCAATCAATAAATGTTATTGAGTTATTAGAAGGTGATTAAGAAATGCCTTATTGAGTTATTATTATTATTAAAAGTAGGCAATCATAAATGTTTATTGACTTATGAGTTCCTATTAAAAGAAGACAGTAAATGCTATTGGTTTACTGAGTTATTATTATTAAAAGTAGGCATTGAGCAAATATTTGTTGACGTAATGAGTTGTGATTATTAAAATCACAGAATGTCAGAGATGAAAGGGGCCTTAGTGACCACGTAGTCCAGTCTCTTCTGTCCCTCATTTTACCGATGAGGAAATTGGAACGTAGGGAGTTGAAATGACTTGCTCACAGGGAGCGAGAATCAGAGATGGCATCTGAAAGCATGTTCTCTGATTCCAGAGCTCTTTCTACTATCCTGTGATTCCTCCTGAGGTCCAGTGAAGGGAAGTGACTTGGGATCATAAAATCATCAGGTTTAGAGTTGAAAGAAACTTCAAAGATGATTTTGTTCAACCCCCTCATATATCAAATGAGGAGCCAGTGTCAGAGAAGAAAAGTGATCTGTCTTCCTGATTGGTCACCAATAGGTCAGGGGCCAAGCCCTACTTGGTTATTGTTTAGGGCCTGATTGAATCAGAATGAATGTAAAATAGTCATTGATTCTGTTTTGGCCAGAAGCCCTCAGGGTCTTCCCCTCTCAGATTGATTTATTACAAATGTATTTATTTGCTTGTTTGTTCATTCATTCATTCATTTATAATTTTGACTAGATAAAGAGGTCATTCTTTGCTTCAATTCTTATTAAGCCTTAATTACTGATTGGGCATTGCCTAAGTCAAACTGAGACCTGTTAAAGATCAATGGTTTGAAAAGGCCAAAATCCCCCACTGCATCCTAGACCATCTGCAGTCATCCTGATCTATACCCAGTCACTAGACCCAGATGGCTCCAGAGGAGAAAGTGAGGCTGGAGACTTTGCACAGCCCTCCCTCACTTCAATCCAATTCACTTGCAAGTCATGACATCAGCCTCCCTGATGTCATGGTCCTCTTCAAGAAGGAAGGACAAATAGCAAGCAATCAGAAACCACTATCATACTAGTCCTTCTTGTGACTTCAAGCACCTGTCTTCTTATTGAGATACATCTTCTCCCTCCTTCTGCATAAATAATAAACTCTCAACAACGCAGTAGCCAGGCTTCCAGGGATTGCAATGACCCAAAGACTCCTTACCCTGGGGCCAGCTGGATAAGGGGTGTAACTGAACTCAGATAGACTGGTCCTCAAGTGACACATATCCCAACTAAAAGTCTTTCCATCTTGGTAAGATTTGCCAGAACTTATGTTGTGTTGGCATAGCCTGCAAGAGCCCAGGTTCACCTTGATGTCATGATGAAGCATAAGAGTTGGATTGTAATGGAGGCCCAAGATCACACATTCTCAGTTAATGATAGAACTAGGAACAGAACCTTCCCCCAAAGAAGTATTACATATGCTCTGTGGGGGATACAATTATATGTAAATCCCTGCCCTCAAGAAGCTTATACTCTTGTTTACCATTACTTGTATGATATAAACCATGGGTCTACTGTAGCTCCGGGCGCTGTTCTAGACACTAGTGATAGAAGAGGTATAAAACGCAATCCCTGTCTACAAGGAGCTTATAATCTAGTTGGGGACACTAGAACAGGTTGGTTGTTTTCCTTCATTTTTGAAGACCAAACTGACATCACCATGATAAAGTGAAGCTTCCGTGTGTACACTGAGGCTGAGGAGATCAATACAAGCTTGGAATGCTCTACCACAGATTGGGCACAGATAGTCCATGTGAATATTTGGGGTGGATGCTCCAAATCTGTACATCTTACGTTTCCTTTGTGCTGTTTCAATTCTGCTTTGCTCATAGAGCATGCCAAGCTGTGCAGTCCTGTGCCAGTGTCTCTCATGTCCCACAGTCAAATCCAAAGTTCTTGAGAGATACCTTGAGAGTATCCTTTTATTACTTCTTCTGACCACCATGTGATCTCCTGACCCATGTGAGTTCTCTATAAAATAATCTTTCTGGCAAGTGTACATTTTGCATTAGAACAACATGGCCAGCCCATCAGAGGTGCTCTCTCTGAAGCTTAGTTTGAATGCTTGGCAATTCAGTTCAAGCAAGGACTTCAGTGTCGGGTACCTTATCCTGCCAGGTGATCCTAAGAATCTTCCTAAGACAGTTCAAATGGAAATGATTCAGTTTCCTGGCATGGCGCTGGTAGATTGTCCATGTTTCACAGGCATACAACGAGGTCAGCACAACAGCTCTGCAGACCTTCAGTGTGGTAGTCAGTCTAATACCTCTTCTCTCCCACACATTTCTTCAGAGCCTCCCAAACACTGAGCTAGCTCTGGCAATGCATGCATCAGCCTCATTGTCAACGTGTACATCCCTGGAAAGTACACTACCAAGGTAAGTGAACTTATCCGCAGCATTCAGACTTCTCCATTTGTTGTAACTGATGGTTCCACATATGGATGATGTGGTGGTGACTGATGAGCACCTGTGTTTTCTTGGTGTTAATTATTAGGCCAAAATTAGCACAGGCAGCAGAGAATTGATCCATGCTTTGTTGCATCTCAGCTTCAGAGGCGGCATTGAGTGCACGATCATCTGCAAACAGAAAATCATGCACCAACACTCCCTCCACTTTGGTCTTGGCTTGCAACCTTTTCAAGTTGAACACTAAAACAGGTAAAGAAAAGATAATTGGGTAGACAAGACACATCTAAGTGAAAATTTAGTTACCAGGGCTGGCAGCTGACAGGAAGTACTAAAGAGGTGAACTTTTGTGAGTGCTGCGGGTGTCTGAGGCATCATGACATAAGGCAGCCTGCACACCTGGGTTCTCCTCCCATTCACTGCAGCTGGTTTAGTGTGACCCTGTCAAATCATTCAATGTTCCTGCAATTCTATTTCCACATCTGTAAAATGGACAAATCCTGCCTGTCAAACTCATTGCGTTTTAGCAACACTGATGAGAACGAGATGTGGAGATGCTGTGATAAGGCTTTTATTTTAGTTCAAGTCACCGTATCAGTCAGTCTGTCAATAAACATTTACTAAATGCCTTCTGCGGGCCAGGCATTGTGCTAAGTGCTGGGATGCAATAAAAAGCAAAACTCAGTCCATACCTTCAAGGAGTTTACAATCTAATGGGGGAATACAACTTATAAAAAGAAGCCGCTGCGAGGGGGAGGATTGTTGGTATGGGGAGAGGGGAGAGATACTAGCCAGGTAGTAAATAATGGAGTGTCTGCGTTGGGCCCCCTCCATAAATGTAAGATCTAGCAGGAGCTCTCCCCCATATCTGCCCTCCATCCTCTACAATCATAGGGAGCGTGGGTGCCCCAAGGATAGAGGGTACTAAAGAGCTTGGGTTTCAGCGTTGATTTGAACTTACAGGAAAATAAATTTCTAGAGACAAAGATGAAGTACAAGTGAGTAGCCAGATGGGAAACTCTTTGCTCTGCCCTTTAATCAGAATGAAGTCTGAGTACCAAGGCAGATGTTGATTTGCAGAATGATGAGATTCCTCGGGACATTATTTCGCAGGCTAACAAATGTCTGAGGTGGGATTTAAATTCAGATCAACCAAATAGCCACTATTTTCACTCTACCTCCCAGTCTTCTGAGAGGATCCTTGATTTCATCAGGGTGGGTATACTCCCTCCACCAGTGCAGATCACAAATCTCCCACGCCTCCTCTTCCTGCATGATTTATGTCCTTGTCTTTCCATAGATCTCCCATCGATGATCCCGCCTAAAAGTGCTGGAGGCCTCCCTCTGGTTCTTTTAATAGTTCAGAGCTGCCAGTGCAGCACAGGGCTGTCCATATGTTCTTCCTTACTCTTGCTAAATGACTAATCCACCTCCTTCCCTAGTAATACCCATCCTTGATGATGTCTTTAATACCACTTTTCTCATGCAACTCATTGTTAGTAATGGGCAGAAACTTACTTACACAAACCATGTGTCTCACTATTACTCTTTGGGTCACCTGCAATTTGAATTCTTCTGAGATTATGGCATTCCATGATTCATAACCCAAGAGTGTCATAATCGACCCATGAAACAGAGAGGAAAAAAAATGGTAAAGAATAAAAAATTGTTCACATATCTATACCACTTTGCAGTTTACAAAGGGCTTTCTTTACAACTACCCTTCAAAATAAATACTGCCAGGGTTGTTATGCCTGTTTTACAGATAAGGAAAATGAGGCTCAGAGGCCTATGAAACAGAAAAAATGAATAAAAATAGCTCACATGTCCATAAGTCTTTGCAGTATACAAAGTGCTTTTCTCCACAACAGACTTTCAAAATAATTACTTCCTGGGTGGTTAATGCACATTTTACAGATAAAGGAACTGAGTCTCCAGAATGTTAAGTGATTTGCCCATAGTCACAGAGGCTGAGTCAGAGTCAGATCTTCTGACTTAACCAAGTCTAGCGTTCTTTCCGTCTCATCAATCTGTCTCCTAGGTTAACAGATAATGGAGTATGAAATTTTGAAGTCCTGAGGAAGAGAACTGTTTCTCATCATAACCGAAGAGTCAGGTAAAAAGATGATAATAGTTTTCATTGGGGTGGTTTTGTTTTTATCCAGATTTGAAACTGAATTTGTTGAAGTAACTCCCAGTGAGGAAACTGCCCCTACCACTGTGGAATAGTAACTGTTTGGCGACTTAAGAGTTTCTAGGGATTCTAAGTTTGTCAGTTTACCCAGAACTACACAGACAGTCGATGTCAGAGGCATAACTTGAATCTAGGGCTCTTGATTCCAAGGACAAGTTCTACTAGCACTGCTAGAACTTAGTACTATGTCTGGCACATATTAAGTACCATAGAAATATTAATTATTATCATTGTTCCATACGGCAGAGGGTAGGGAGAGGGCAGTGGAAAAGGAAGAAGGGAGAGATAGTTGGAACTCTCAGCTTCCCCAAATTGATTCCCAGTGCAGCTGAGAGTTAACCTCTACTGGCTGGAGTCTAGCCTTTTTCTCTACCCTCACTCCCACACCCAATAGGGTTCAGTAGAAAGTATATTGGATTACCATCATCATTATTACCTGAAAATCTCAGTTTTGACACTTAGTGGCTGTGTGACTTTGGCCAAGTCATCTCTGGATCCTATTTCCTTCTCTGAAAAATGAGGGAGCTGGCCTAGAAAGTCGATAAGGTCCCTTTCTGCTCTAAATCTACCATCCTGCGATTCCCCCAACTTGCCTTTCTAACTCAAAGAACCAGCTTATAACTTGTAAACAGGTAGAGAAAGTGGAAACTAACTACTAACAATATAAAAGTTCCCCTGACTAAGCATGCAGAAGTCAGGAGACAGAGCTGGCTCACTGCTTCCTTGGTTCCCGGTACTCACCTGGTATGATTCATTTAGGGCCAGTGAAGAGAAGTGCAGCATATTCACACAATTTGGCAATTTCATCAGTTTTCTATGGTTTTAGATTGTGGTACACAGGGACATTTTAAAATTCAACGTCTTATAAATCACTTAGCACCAGAGAATTCTGTTTTCCATGTCACCGAAGTCTAGTCTTGGAGAAGGGGAAGTAACTCAACAAGAGAGGATGTAGGCAAAATTAGTCATGGGAGATGGTGTACCCAAATGTATGAAGATGGGAGAGGGCAGGACAAGATCATGGAGCTGAGTTGTTCAGCTTGGCTCCAATAGAGAATATTTGGATAAATATGATAAAATAAGGCTGGAAAATTAGGCTAAAGCAGACTGTAGAAGCCCTTGAATACCAAGTTAAAGAATCTATCTTTTACCCAGAACTGGTGAAGAGGAGACATTGATGGCTTTTGAGTAGAGCAGTAACAACATGTTCAGAACTAAGCATCAGGAAGGTTCTTTTGGCAGCTATGTGAAATATGGATCGGAGAGAGAAAAGACTTGGAGGCCGGAAGATTCATAAGCTTGGAAGTCTTTGCAATATTCCAGGTGAGAGGTGATGAAGATATGCATGAGGCCAGCACAGGTTCCTCGGCAGTTGTGTATTTCCGGTTCCTAACCCACAGCCTTTCCTTGACCTTTTGTATTTCTCTTGGCTCCATTTCCTTTCTTCCTTTTCTGCCTTAGAATTAAGTACTGCTCATGGTCTTGGTATGACATTTGGTGACCAACGCCATTAGACAAATGGATATAAATGATTCAGTATTCGTGGTATGATTTTAGGGAAAACCCATCAGAGGACAGTTTCCATTGCAAAAAGTTCAAGGAACTGTGAAAAGTTCTTTGTTGCTTTGGAATTACTCTAAGTAGACCATTGCTTGGGGCTTTGAAATCTTCTATTAGTATTTGTTATTATTGCCTGCAATGATATGTATGGTTATGTAGTCAAATTATATTCTTTCTTAGCTCATCAGTCTTCCCAAAGGTTGTGTAAACAGTGTAAAAATAATTGTATTTATTCCTCCTTTCTCAGTAATCTTGGAGGAATCCTGGAGAACAAGAGAGGTAATGGAAGAAACTGAAAATAGTTGCTCTAATTTCCACAAAGGAAAAAATTAAGACTCTATTTAGGGCAAGGGCTATTGGGGTTTGACTTCTTTTTCTCTGGATCTCCAGCATCTAGCACAGTGTCTTCCACATAGTGGGGGATTAATAAATGTTTCTTGAATTGAACTATAAATTGGTAAGTTTACTATCAATCTCTGGAGAAATTCTAAAAGGGACTAAGTGAACAGGTTTTGAAAACTTATAAAGGTCAGTAGTGATTATTAGGAGCTATCATGAATTCACTGAGAATGAATGAATCATTATCATTTTGAAAAGTAATTTTTTGAATTATCAAGTACTAATAATCATCAAATATTACTTACTACTAATAAAACAAATAATAATAGCTAAAATAACATTAAATAAAATAGTATGATAAATTGTAATATAATAAAGTTACAATAAGTAAAAATAAATTATGTTAATAATTAAAATTATTTATTAAAATTATTGAATTTATGCTATGTTTATTGCTAAAACCATTATTATTATTTAAATTAATATTCCATTAAAATAATAGGATTTTAGTATCAATAAATAATTACATCTTAGTGAACCATGACAAATCCTTTCTTAAGTGCTTTTTAAAAAATGAGAGAGATAACAGACTGTAATTTATGGTATTTTGTGTACATTATCTCATTGGACACTAAGCCAGACTAACCTCATTTCCTTTTTTTGGTAGGATTACTAGACTGAAAGAATAGGAATATGTTTTATTTGAATTTCAGCAAAGCATTTGATTTATCTCAGGTCTCAGATACTGGCTGTATGACCCTGGGCAAGTCACTTATCCCTGTTTGCCTCAATTTCCTCATCTATAAAATGAACTGGAGAAGGAAATGGCAAACCATTCCAGTGCCTTTGCCAAGAAAACCCCAAATGAGGTCATGAATAGTCAAACACAATTGATAAATGACTGAATTGAGATTAGGTGACTTGCACAAAATCACACATCTAGTATGCATTTGAGGTGACACTTAAACCCAACTCTTCCTTCCTGCAGCCTATCCAATATACCATACTACCTCTCCTAACTTGTGTATATTTCAGCACTCTTACTGGACTATAAGCTCACTCAGAGCAGGGACTGGGTCTTATTCATCTGTTATATTCCCATGACCCCGAACTTGGTACCTTGCACAAGGTAGTCATTCGAATATTTTTGGAACTGTGGTCAGATATTCATCACCTCAGTTGATATGCTATTTCTTAACTTTTGTCTCTTCTTTTGAGATTTCCTGGTTAGGATCACTTCATGACAGTAGGATTCAACCTGACATCTCCTGCATAACAGCTTTTCAGTATAGCCTTTTTGAAAAAGCTGGAGTGGAAGCAGCCCCCTGATGTCCAGACATCTCCTTCTGGCTCTTAACCTTATGCTTTGCTTCTTGTCTAAATGACATCTTGATTTAAAGATGACTCCATTTGCTCCCTCTAAACAATTTTTGTGGAGGTTGGTTGGAAGGAGAGGTGGTCCAGATCTATAATTTCATTCGTGTAGGGAGCTTACTTTAGGCGAAACTCCCTGGACCCTTGTAGCTTATCTGTAATTTACAGACTTAGAAAAATGTCTGGGGGCATTGAGTAGTTAAATGACTTGCCTATGGTTACAAAGCTATGTCAGAGACAAGATTCGAACTCAAGTCTTTTGACTCCAAAGCTGTCCTGATATCCATTCAGTCACGTTGCTCCTCCCCTCAAATCTAACTTGGGGTTTTGGGGATTTTTTTGGTAGCAAGCCAGTATTTTTCCCCTTCCAAGTAGACAATATTTGCTTACATCTCCAAGCATTTTAAGATTCACAAAGTCCTTTCTGTGCAGCACTCCTGTGAGGCAGATATTATAAGGTATTAAGCTCCCCATTTTATAAATAAGGAAACCGCAGCTCAGGTTAAGTGACTTGTCTAGGCTCACACAAGTAATATCAGTGGGAGGAATTAAACTCAGACATTGTAGCATCTTTGTGATCATATTCATTTTAGGAATGTGGCCTATATTCTGGTCAAACTAGTCTGGTCATCCACATTGACTGTTCAAGATGAAGAAATCCAAGAATCTATTCCATTCAATGTTATTTCACAAATAAGGAAACTGAGGCCCAGAGAAGTTAGTCTCACATGTCACCACAATGTAGGAGCAAAGTGGAGACAAGACTCTGGGTCTCCTTCCTCTCTCCCAGCCCAGTGCCTTTCCCCCCTGAACCCACTACCTCTTTCACCAACATCATGGAAAGTAGGGAGGCTAGGTGCCTGTGCCAAAGAAAAGATTTAGAACTAAAAGGACCTCAGAGACCATCTCCCTTAACCCTTTCATTGCAAAGATGAAATCCCACGCCCTACCCCAAGAGAGGAAGTGACTTACTAGAATGTCACTCAAGCTAGGACTGGGACTGAAACTCAGATCTCTCCACTGCTAATCTTTGTGTATTCCTTTGCCCCCAGAGGGGTGCTGGACCAGCTGGAACTCATTTCAACGTTTCTAGTTAAGCATTTACACTGTTTGGAAATCAGCAAATACTACAAATCAGGGGTTGATTTATTATTTTGTTGATAGTTGGGACTTGAGAAAGTGTCAGAGAAAATTCAAAGAAAAAAATCAAAACAACCAGATTTAACTTAAAAGTGTCTTGCATCTTTTCCGAGGGCTTGTTGTTAAACATTTACCAGTATAGTACTGCTTACATTCCAGGAGCAAACAACTCACATTCCTCTGAAATAAGAAGGTATGGGACCATTGAATGCTGGAGAAGGGGGCACCCTGGCCATGAAAAAGTAAATAGATCTCCCAAAGAAGGAGTAGTGACTTTGCTGCCTCCTCCCAAGGAGACTTTCATACCTGTATACCATTTGCCTCAATTAAAGATTCAAGCCTTCTCCAAAGTTCCCTGGTCCCAGCAAGAACAGTTGGACAGAGAAGAGCCAAAACCAAGAAGAACACAACTGCAAAAGACCTCATCTCATGCTATTTTGTGTTAAAAAAAAAAAAAAAAAGTCCCCCATGCTTGGCTCCATGAGGATTGGTAGAACAATGAACAACTCCGAATTTCTCAAGCAATTCAGTCAGTCTGATGCTTTGAGGATGAGGCATCTTTGTTGCCTCAGAGGCTGAGACAGGAAGCCACTGGTCAGTTATGAGACTGATAGCATTAAAATATCTCCCCAGTCTAAAAAAAGACCTATCACCGTGGGAACCCAAAAGAAACCCAAAGCAGATCTGATGAGCATAACACCTAAAATATGCCCCAGAGTCTGGTATAAGATGACCAGCCAACCTAGAGCCAAATATCCTGCTCCACTCTGTGAGCTGGCTTCCTGTTATCCACAGCATTACCCAATTGAGCAAGTCAGAATAGTGGGCCATCATGACAATGCCCTACAGCAGGTGATTCAGAGGCCAGGTGTGAGCATCCATGAGTAAAGAGCAGGCCAGAGGCATAACTGGTTTAATCATGTGCTCCAGTGGAGAAATTGGTCTGAGGATCTCTGTTCTGCTTCCCAAGAGCCAGGGCAGAGCCTTTCCCTCCCTCAGGGGGATTCTCCTGGGTTCTTCCTCAGTCAGGAAGTTTGGGCAGTTGAGCTAAGGGAGAGGAAGTGAGGAGCTGTGGTCAATCCCCCTGATGAGGGCATTTGCCTCTCTGATGCCTGCCTACTGCTGGCCTATCAGTCAATCAGCAAGCATTTTTCTCTTGCCTGTGCGCTCAGTTCTTGTCCACTGGGTTCACAAAGAAAGAGAGAAAAGAAATAGTTCCTTCCCTCAAGAAGATCAGAAAATCTTGGTGGGGTAGAAATGACGAGATTTATACGTAAAAGTATATACAAAAAACTGACAAGATTTTGAGACAAAGGGGAGGAAGTAAGAGTTGGGGCATCAGGAAAAGCTTTCCGTAGAAGCTGGTGTTTGAGTTGGTCTTTGGAGAAAACTGAGTTTAAAGAGACAGTGCTGAAGAGAGATTGTGTCCCAGGTAGGGGGACAGCCTGCCCCGAAGTGTTGAGTGTTCTGACCTAACCTAGGAGAGTATACGAGGCCATTAAAAATTTTTTTTTTCCCAAAATGGTCCTTAAAGAGCAGAGCTGACTGTGCTGTCAGGAGACCCAAATGAGACCTTTAAGTGGCAGAGAAGTACAATTCTGAGGAATCTGGTTTCCAGGGATGCTTTTCCTCTGTTTCTTTGGGTAGAGTCCTAAGAAAAGAGCTGGAAGTCTTAGTGGGTCCCAAGAGCAGCAAACACTTACCAATCTCTCCTGAGTCCATTCCTGTTCTCTTGTCTGTGCCAGAAGTCACAAGCCCCTGATACATGATGTTCCTGAAAGCTCTCCTTAGGCTTATCATATTCTAAAATGCACTAGGGTTAGTTGTGGGGCTATGTTCATTAATTTCTTTTAACATACTTCGCACCTTCACCTGTGCCCTGTAGAGGAAGGAACTGTGTCTCACTTCACCTTTGAATTCCTAGCATTTGCAGAGTGTATTGCCCAAAGGAGGTGCCTAATAAAAGTTAATTGGATTGGAATTATTCTACATCTACTTAAACCTGGAAATACAAAGGGAGGGAAAGGAACAAGCACCTACTGTATGCTGCTGTGACTCCATATGGGGTTTTGTTGGCAAAGATACTGAAGTGGTTTATCATTTCCTTGTCCAGCTCATTTGACAGATGAGGAAACAGAGGCAAACAGGGTTTAGTGTCTTGCCCACAGTTACACAGCTAATAAGCATCTGAGGTCATATTGGAACTCAGGATTCCTGACTCCAGGCCTGGCACTCTATCCTCTATGCCATCTACCTGCCCTGCCATCAGCACATATAAGTTTAATTATATGAAAGACATATAACATTCAGGAACTGGTGGTGAAGAGGTTTGTGGCCACAGAGAAGCACATCCAGTGGCGGGAATGGACCTTGCACTTGGATCTGGCAACAGGCTAAGCTGACAGTGGACCTCCCAGGCCAGGCATCCCCCACAAGTCTATGGAACGAACTGACCTTCCTGCCAAACTGTGGGTGGTACTATGAGCATATCAGTGTTGTTGGTTTCCCCCAAGAAAATGAAAAAAAAATAGCTAAGAATTATCTCGCCTAGACGACACATTTGGCTCTTACCCAAAGCTGCTTTATTTATTGTTAACTTTCTGATATGCTTGGGTGGAACTCTTACACCCGAACTGTAAGCTCCTGGAGAGCAGAGTCTAGGTCTCACCTAGTCTGAACCTTGCCTCTAGCTTGGCTGTGTGCTCTCAAGCAATTCAACAAACATTTATTAAGGGCTATATCCCAAGACCTGTGTTGAGGAACTGGGGATCCAAAGGAAAAAAAAAATAACATGGAAAAAGTCTCTGCCTTCTAGATATTTACCTTCCACAGGGAGTGGAAGGAAGAGGCTCGGAACACAAATAGGTGCCATTTTTCTTCTCTGTCTCTTTGGATGGAAAACTCCAGCTCTAATATTTGGTTTATCTTCTTTATATCCACCCAGCATCTCACCCCTAGCAGCCACCAAGTAGGCACTCAATCAATATTCATTAATTTCATATGACTTTAACTCAGGTATCTCAAGTTGGTGGATGGAGATGATTAAGATGAGGCAGATGGAATGGACCTCTTAGAGTAAGGAAGACCTGAGTTTGAAAGACGCCTTGTACAATTGGTTAAGGGTGGCCACTTAACCAATGAAAGCTTACAGCAGCTCTCTGAATGTGTAAAACATTTGGGATTTTATAAAATGCAAATTCTTGGTAAAATGTTGGATTGAACCTGGAGAGACTTAGATGAACTGATTCTGAGTGAAGTGAGCAAAACTAGGAGAACACTGTACACAATAACAGCCACAATGTGCTATGACTGATTTTGATAAGACTTCACCCTTCTCAGCAAAACAAGGACCTAATACGATTCCAAAGGCCTCATGATGCAAAATGCCATCCGCATTCAGAGAGAGAACTGTGGAGTCAGAATGCAGTGAAGCAGACTATTTTCTTTTCTGTTTGTCTTGGTTTTTCCTTTTTCATGGTTTCTCCCATTTATTATAATTCTTCTATGCAACATGACTACTGTGAAAATATATTTAGTAGGAACGCATATGTAGAGCCTATATCAGATTGCACGCTGTCTCGGGGAGGGAGAGGAAATTTAAAACTCATGGAACTGAATGTTGAAAATGAAAAATTAATAAATTAATAAGAAAAAGAAGAAAAATGTTGAATTGAATAAGCAACCTGCCTTGGTGAAGGGCAGTCCCATGCCTAAAACAATCATAGGCCTTCTATATGCTGTGAGTACTTTTTAAAATCAATATTTAATTTCGCATACAGATGTATTTTATAATAGTTTTGACTTTCCCGTCTGTGAACCCTCCGCAGACTCCTGGAGTCTCTCCCGGTCCCTAGCTCCCAGTCCCCAAGTCCCTTCATAATAGCTTTCTCACCTAGAGGAGAATCTTACCAACAGAATGTCACCTCCCTTTGTTTCCTTTTAACTTGCTTACTTGGCAGGAATAAAGACCCCACACAGGAAAGAGGAGGAGGAAATGGGGGCAGATGACAGGAGAAGGGAATCCGGTTTGATATAAGGAAGAACTTCCCTATAGTAAGGTTGCCAAGAAATGGAATGGAATGTCAAGGGAAGTTACAGATTGTTATTCTCTGAAAATCCTCCTCCGGAGTTTGTCTGCCTGGAAGGGTTCCAAGGAAATCTAAGGGCAGCAGGAGGGAAGAGAACTTTGGAGTTGGAAAAGTTCATTTTTAAGTTGGTTGTTTGGAAAGGGGAACATATTTTCCCTTAAAAAGAAAAAGTGAGAAATAACTGTTAGGTTCTTGGGCCAGCTTTCTATATAACCAGAATTTTAGAATCCCAAGACACCTTAAGGTGCCTCTTGTCCAACCCCTCCTCTTCTAGACTGACAAACAAAAGCCAGAGAGGTAATAGACTTACACAAGGTCACACAGGTATTAAGTAGAGAGGGAATCTTTGGACTGATGTGCTCTTTCTGTGACTATACCATGTTTTTTCACTTTCACCTGATAATACAACTGAACCATACAATAAACAGAACTACCACCACTAATTGCCATTTTAAACAGTTTTAATGGGAAAATGCATTTTAAGGATACCAGGAAGATGTCTTAGTGCAGGAGGTCTTAACTCTAATGGCTCCGTGGATACATTGTAATGGTTCCTTGAACTGGGAGCATTTAATATTTTGATAATTATATTTCCATATAGTTGGTTTCCTTTGTAATCACTTTTTTATGTGTTTAAAAACATTATTCTAAGAAGGGGCTTCACCAGACTGCCAAAGGGAACCATGACATAAAGAAAGGTTAAGTAAGTCAGTTCTTCCTGACTTTCTGAATCTATCTTTAGGATATACTAAGAGTGTCAGTGTGGAAATGATCAAATAAAATGCCTAGGAGATGGAGTATGCTACCCTTCACATTATTCAGTCTGTGCCTAAAAACCTAATCTTTAATAGGTGCTATTTATCTGGAGCTTTACATATACTATTGCATTTCATGCTTCTAATAGCCATTCTCTTATTGAGCTCCCTCATAACTTTTGTAATAATTCTTTCATATCCTTTGATATGGCATATTATCAAATATATGTTCAATGAATGGCTTTTCTATCAAATTATCATTTTAAAGAATCAAAATTACAAATCATAGACAAGTTTATATAGGATAATATATCAAGGGCCTGTGATGTCCCTTCACCAAAGCAGGTCTTTTCAGTTCATCATTTTTATCAATGATTTGAATAAAGGCACAGATGGTATATTTGTCAGATTTGCAAGTAGCCCAAATCTGGGAGGGATAGTGAAACACATTGGGTAACAGAATATAGCATTAAAAAAAATTGTAACAAATTAGACCATTGGGCAGAAACTAACATGATGAAATTCAATAAAGATAAAGTGAAAATAAAGTCCTGCCCTTAGGTCCAAAAAGTCAGTTGCATTCAGTGAACAGGTTGGAGAGCTAGATCTACAAAACAGTTTATTTCAAGAAAAACCTTGGGGGATTTAGTGGTCTACATGTTCAAATATGAGACAACAGTTTAACAAGAGTTAGCGGTATATTAGATTACCAACAGCTAATGGTTTTTTTATCATCTAAAAAATTGTGACTTTTAGTGCCATCTGACCCTATATGGGCAGCTGGGTGATATAGTGGATAGAATGCCAGGCCTGGAGTCAGGAAGACCTGAGTCCAAATCTGTCTTCAGACATTTACTAGTTCTGTGACCCTGTGCAAGTCATTTAATCCTGTTTGCCTCCATTTCCTCTTCTGTAAAATGAGCTGGAGAAGGAAGTGGCAAACCACTCTAATATCTTTGACTAAAAAAACCCTAAATGGGGACATAAAGAGTCAGATATAACAAATGAAACAAATGAACAACAAAAAGCCCCTATTCTGCCCTTACTAGAAGTTTAGTTACTAGAACAAAGAAGGCGTTAGTCTTTTGGCTATTTTTTGTTCTTCCCACATATGGAATATTGTGTCCAGTTCTCATTACTGCAATTTAAGAAGGGGTGTTTCCAGGTTTACTAGAACTCATCCAAGCTCATTTGGTACTGGCATAGCCCTTAAGATCCTTGGGTCACTGCCACAATGTGATGAAACATCAGTGTATGACTCTGAGGGATTCTGCAAGCTCTCGCAGGTTCTACCGAGTTGGAAAACTTTGAAGAATGGGCCAGGTGACAGACAGACTTTGTGTCTGCAGCTAAAGACCAGAGTAGCAACTCTAAACAGGCTGGTCACCAGGGCATTGATTTTTGTTTTTTGCTCTGATGACTCATGAAATGGATAAAAATATAAAATAGTCTTCTGTCCTATGTAACCAGCCCCACTCTACTTTTGCAGAGAAGGAAATGAAATGGCAGCTATAGAGTAGAAAGTGCTTAATAAAAATTTGTTGTATTGATTTGAATAGAATTAGCTGAGTTGGTTTTCTAATATAACCAAAAATAACAAGAATATTATTTCATGGGACAGTTGCCTATCTCATTTAGCAGTGTACAGGATGAGTATAAATGAACAGGTCACTATGAAAATACTTACAGCTTATGAGCCAACATCCATTGCAGAGGATGAAGAAATAAAAGAAATTAAGGGAAGAATTTGGCAAGATATTCCTATCTTAGTCAACACATACCCTAAGACTCAGTGACTTTAACGAGAAATTGGATGTGGGAGAGGACAATTAAAACTGTTAGAAACTGTGGTCTAAGATCAAGAAATGAAAGTAGTTCAGGATTTATATGCCAGTTAATAATGTAGTGTATCATTCATTTTTTCTCTTAAGAAAAGACTCAAAGGACACTGGACATGTGGGCCTCAAACAATATCATAAAAACAGAAACTGACTTCATCTTACCGACAGGAAATGCCTGCTTATACATCAAACACAGCAAAATTGGCTGTCTGATCAGCAGTCAGATTAAAGGTTAAAGTAAAACCAAACCAGGAGAAAGGATAAAGATTAAAAGAAGATATCACCTATATTTGAATATAGATGCCCTACCTTGACCAATTTAAGCCAGCTGATTTTTTAAAAAATCAAAAGTAAAGTCTCCATTATCTCTATAATAATTTCTTAGGGAAATTTAACTGATGGTGCACAACTACCATTACAAGGAGGTCCCCAAAGCCCCCAAACTGCTTCTTCTGGCAAATGCTAAATCTACTTGCCAAACAAAGAAACACGCCAATGAAGGGAAATACTGATTTGGAATTCAAGTTCATTTGTCATCATTTGGAAGATGATTGTGGAAGCCTATGAGTAGCATTAAATGACAAAATAGTCAAAAAGAAACTAAGGGGAAAAAAAGCAGAAAAATTGAATTGTGATATACCTAAGCCTACTCATCCCAATGGCATTTGTAATGAAACCTGGAGAAGGGCAATAAACAGAAATGGAATTGATCAACAGGTACTTTTGGAGTCATTCATTTTCATGGGTGATGAGAAGGGAACCAGCACATTTAAATTTTTCTAACTCAATATGTCAAAGAGATAGAGGTCTCTACTTAGCATAAGGGAAAAATCTCTAAGAATTAGACCTAATTAGATTTCTAAAAAACTGAATGGACTTAACTGTTGTTATTCTTATTGCATAATCTTTTTCTATTTACTGAGTTGGCACACCAGAAGAACCACATCAATACTGACATTCTTGCTATAAATAAAACCAGAAGTGGGCCACAGACAACCCAGTTATGGGACTGCCTGGAAATGCAGCAAGTTCCCTGTTACTGGAAGTCTACAAATTGAAGCTGGATATGCTTTAGACTAGATGACCTCTTATGCTTCTTCCAATTATGCAGTTCTAGGATTCTCTAACTCCACATGTGCATTTATAATTTCCAAGAGAAAAAAAAAAAAGAAATACATAATCTAATTAAAGTCATTGGGCTGTAAGTATATAGTTCAAAGTTAAGATTCTTATGGCAATACCTAATTCTTGGTTGTTGTATTCATTTCAAAAATTATTGTTCCTTTATGCCATACGTTTGACTGAACTGAAGCCTAGCCAAGGGTATATACACATACCTTTCCTCTGGAGGCAGCTAGGTGGCTCAATGGATAGAGCACTGGACCTGGAGTCAGGAAGACCTGAATTCAAATGCAGTTTCAAATACTTACTAGTTGTGTGACCCTAGGCATGCCACTTAACCTCTGCCTTACTCCATTAGAGAAGGAAACGGCAAACCACTCTACTATTTTTGCCAAGAAACCTCCATGGACAGCACTGGTGTTCTATGGTCCATGGGGGATCACAAAAAGTCAGACATGACTGAATGACCAAAGAGCAATGACCACAACCTTTCCTTTGGGTATTTATAAATTTAGAGATCCATAGGTAGAAGGTCATGTGATCCAACTCCATCATTTAACAGATATGGAAATGAAGCATCTTCATTTTAAGTGAAGTAGCTTGCCCAGGGTTACACAGCCAATAAGTGTCTGAGGCAGCATTTGAATCCAGGTCTCCAAGTCCAGAGGACCTTTCTACACCATTCTGTTTCCTTCCTCTCATTCCCAGATTGGACCTATAACACTTTGGCACAAAGCTCTTGGGCATCAGGAGCAACTTACTTGTGCAAAGCAAAGAAAACTGTATGTTTGGATTATTTATAAAATTTCTCTATGAAACAAAGACCCATTTCATGTTTATTAACATTTTTATATCAACCTTTCAAATCTTTTCAATGTTCAAACAATTTTCAAATGTTTTCCTCTGCCTCTTTTCCCCAGAGAGCCATCCCTTATGACAAAGAAAAAAGTGTAAGGAAAAAAGAAAAGCAGTTGGACATCGCTAACCAATATATCCAACTCTGATAGTATATGCAGTATTCCACACCCGTAGCCTACCACCTCTGCAAGGATGATGGGGAGGTACATTTTCTCCCCTCTTCTTTGGAGATTCTGGTTTGATCAAACCAAATTTTTTATTTGGTTTTATTTATATGTAGCATTCAGTTTTCGGTTCCAGTTGTGGGCTGTTGTTTTTGTGCTTTCCATTCACGCGGATGTAGTCATTAAGTATTTTGTTCTTCTGATTTGCTTACTCCATTTGGCATCATTTCACCTAAAATCTCATCTCCTCAGTAATCTTCATCTTCATCATCTCTCAGGGTGCAGCAATATTCTTGCTTGTCCTTCCTTTGGAAGAGGACCGATGACATCACAGGATGGTGTCTTGACTTATGCATGAACTGCCTCTAAGGGAGGTTCAAAGTATCAGCCTGGCTATTTCTTCCAGACTCATCAAAGTCCA
The DNA here is from genome assembly GCA_023548195.1 of Bettongia penicillata ogilbyi. NCBI lineage: Eukaryota > Metazoa > Chordata > Mammalia > Diprotodontia > Potoroidae > Bettongia > Bettongia penicillata. The sequence continues at coordinate 4,051,990 of JAJHZJ010000107.1, read as the reverse complement.
GTGGCAGGACAAAAGTCAAGACACAGCAATATCCTATTGCATCATTGGACCACCACTTATTCCACCATTACTCCATAGATAAGCGACTACTTTGTTTCCAGTTCTTGGCTACTACAAAAAGTGGTACTATGAATATTTTTGTGTATATTCAACCTTTCTTCCTATCTTTGACCTCCTTGGAGTCTGTCTAGCAATGGGATTGTTGGGTCAAAAGGTATAGATATCATCCCTTTCTTACTTCTTTTCTTAGCATAATTCAAATACTCCTTTTAAAACTACTAATATTCTTCCTAGTGACTTGTGTATCACTACAACTTATGCTTCAAAAGTACCGTAATTGTTTTTCAGTAGCTTTCAGTCATATCCAACTCTTTGTGGCCCCACTTGGGGTTTTCTTGGCAAAGATACTACAGTGGTTCATCATTTCCTTCTCTAGATGATTTTTTTTTTTACAAATGAGGAAACAGAGGCAAATAGAATTAAGTGATTTGCCCAGAGTCACATAGCTAGTATCTGAGGCTAGATTTGAACTCAGGAAGACAAGTCTTGTGGATGTTAGTCCTAACACCCTATCCACTGCACCACTGAGCTACCCCTGTGATTGGGGCTCACTCACAGAGCAATAGAGGTGTGTGATGGGTATGAACAAGTGACATATTGTAGAAAAGGAGTTACGAAAGACAGCAGCTATAAAGAATGTCATCAAAGAAATGTATGAGAGAAAAAGGAGTGGATCTGTGTCAAGAGTGAAGGATGACTGATGGACAGGTAGCTTCTTCCACTAGGAATGACAAAAGAAAGAAAGGAAGGTCTTCAGGATAGAAACCCCTACAGCAAACTTAGGAGAGATTTGAATAAGAGTCATGAAGAGAACATGAATGCGCAGCAATCTGCATTATAGGAAGAAATACATCAATGTGATCATAGAGTCTCTAGAGCAACATGAGGTCCATGAACTTGCCTTTATTATATTTTATGACTTTATATCAACATAATTGGTTTCTTTCATTTTTTTATTTATCCAAAAATATTATTCTGAAAAATGTTCCAAAGACTTCATCAGACTGCCAAAGGGATCTATAACATACAAAAACATAAAGAACCTTTACTTTGGAGTATTCTAATACAAAGTCATAGGATCCTAGATCTCCAACCAGAAGGGATCTCAGAGGTCATTTAGTCCCGGGACCTCATGAGGAAACTGAGGCTCAGATAGGTAGGTGACTTACCCAAGTTTACATAGGCAGTAAGTAGCAGTTATAATAATTACCTGAAATTGTCCACACTCATCCTATAATCACTTCCCACAGAAGGCCCCACAGGAATGACTAAAATGTGGAATTCCCAGGTTCCTTCTGACAGTTACCTCTGAAGAAAAGAAAAGCCCTGATGGATGGGTAAAGATGTATAATCAATAACAAAACTAGAAATAGGACAAATAGTGCACTATGTGAAAGGGAGTGCAAAGAGGAACTTATTTTATTTTATTATGAGTATAATGACATAGAACTGCTGTCAGGCTCTGGACAGGGTGGAGATCAGGCATAGGAGAGATTTATTTCTTTCACCATAAAAGGAAAACTAACATACTTAAAATGCAAGAGAATCTCAAGTGCGTATTGACAAAGACTTAAACATGATTACACTCCCTTGGGAGGCTAATGCTTAAAATGTCAAAACCCGAAGCATTTTGTGGTACTTGTAAACTGGCATCTCGCCTCTGCCATGGTACTGTACTCTCTGAAGAGCCTCCTTATGGTAAAAAGTCTTCTCATAACCCAAGCCAGAGCATAGATTCCTACTACAGTGGATGGCTATGTAGAGCATTAGGGAGAACCTCCTTTTCATGTTGTAGCAGGCATTGATTAAGGGTCCCAGGAGTTCCCAAGGTAGCCACTCCTAAGAAGTCCATCTCTTAAGGATGGATGCTCAGGACTTAAGTAGAAGAGGGAATCATAGTCTTCACATCCCAATTCAGGTTCACTTAACAGGCTCCATGAGCTTTTACCATTTTGGAGAAGGTCAGGGCCCATCCCTCGCAGAAAGTTCCAGAGAAAAAGAATTACATGCCACATGTTCTGAAAAAGCAAGTAGAGAAGAGTTCTGTAGGGTAAAATGACTCCATTTAAAAGGTCTACTTGAATAAGTGTCTATTCCTGGCTTAGGACCAGGAAGCTATGAGTGAAGCCAAGGGACCACCCAGAGTTTGCTGCATCAATACCTCCAGTGATGAACACATGGGGCCCACTGGAAACAACCCAGGGTCCCAAAGTCTGGGGGTGAGAGGAGGCTCATACATTTCCCCCCATTATATGATCTGTTATACATTTGAAAAATTTATCTTTGTTTTTTCTAATACCTTACTTTCCCAATATAGTCCTCCCCTCCCCATCTCAGAGAGCTTTTCCTTATAACAAAGAAAGGATAAATGAAAAAGCACTTATAAAGGCTTACTATGTACAAAACAGATAAGTGCAGATAGAGTGCTCTCAAGGAGCTCCTATTCTAATAGAAAGACAAAACATTTAGGAGGTTTCTGTTGCAGTTCTGATCCTTAGGGTACAGCAGCAAAGTGGACAGCAATGCTATCTTCCTTAATGCTATTTCCTCTGATAAAACCATATTCATTTCTTATATTGAACCATCTGATGGTGCCAAGGAATCTGATGGCAAGAACTTTCTTTTCCAAGTCTTCAGAAGCTGTGGTCATTGAGAAGTGAGGAGGGAGTGGTGGTGTTGGGAGTGAGGATGGGCAGCACTTGTAGAAGCAGTTCCTAGGTTACATTTCCACAAGGGTTGATGGATGGTGGTTGTGGGCATTGGGTCAGTGGTCTGTGGAGCACCATCACAGGTGGAGCTTTTGTGTTCAGAGGGTTCTGAACTGTTTCATCCAGGTGTAGGGGGAGGAGAAGATGGTGGGGTTCCTTCTTTGGTACATACTCCCTTCAGTCTCTCCCTCCAGGTGTCCTTCTGCTTTAGCAGAGCTGACTTACCTGTTCTATGGGTGGCATTTGGTCAGAAATTGGTGGAATTGGCTGTCCCCCTCTCCATCAGAATTGTTTTCCTGGATAATAGCTGAGGGGATTGAGCAGGAAACAGAGTCAGGGCCTGGGGAACACTGCCATTCCCTGAGTTCTTGGGCTTACCTACCTGTCAGTAGCAATGGCAAGTCCATACTCCATACAGATTGCAATGACTGATGATACAAATACAGGCCATGCTGGAAGCAGGATCAGTGGTTAGAATTACAAAGGAAAGAAATAATAATAAAATAAAAAGATCTGCCAATGTCTCAACCAAGTCTGACCTTACATAGTGTTCACACTCTCAGTCTCTTACGTCTATAAAGAAGGAAAGGAAAAGAAATGCAAATGTTTTGGGGTGCCAGAAATACCCACTCTTCGTAGAATATGGAGATTTTTTTTTCCTACAATATTGTGTTACAGTGAAGGCTCAAAGCTTCTGAGGCACATTTTTCTATTAGGAGATTTATGGTCATATTACTCAACGAGGTGACAAAATGAACCAGGGTTTTAAGGTGATGAAGAAAGAATCTTTGGAGTTAACTGGCTAAAAAACAACACCATTGATTCAGACTCTGCACAGCTGAAAATCACTTTATAATTGAAGTGCTCATTTCATGCAGACATAGTTTCCTGGTGACTCTAAAATGACCTATTTAAACCCTATCTAGATTAAACCAATAGTGCTGGATTTCAGCTTCCTGTCAATGATTCCTGACAGTTGTAGTTACTGAAATACAAGACAATTTCTCCATGTCTGCAGCATTTTAATATAATTATAAAATGCACAATTTTCATTTGCTTGAAGATTTTGCCTTTCAGTATTCAATACTAACAACTGTTTTGGTCTATATTTGTAATTTCATGGGTATAGGAGGCTCCACATAACAAAATTCCCTTTACCAATGCAGATCAGCAACTTATAGTTTTAGCAAGTTTCCTGGGCACCAAGAACTTAAAGGACATTTCCTGTACTTCCTTCAACCCCATTCTGCCACCACTGTCCTGCAATAAAAAAAAAAACAACAAAAAAAACTGCCTTGTAACAAATCAACATGGTAAAGCAAAACAAAACCACATATTAGTTATATGTGAAAATGTATGCCCCATTCTGAACCTCTAGTCCACCACATCTTTGTCAACAAGAGGGAAGTATGCTTGATCATCAGTCCTCTGGTGTCATGATAGATCATTGCTCTTGAGCAGTGTCAATCAGTGTTAGTTAGTCTTTGAAAGCTGTTTTTCTTTACAAGTGTAGTCATATAAATTGTTCTGCTTCTGCTCAATTCACTCTGTATCAATTCATTCAAGTCTTTCCTTCAGATGAGATTTCCTGAATCTATCCTTTCCATCATTTCTTACACTATAAGGTTATTCTTTTATATTCATATACCATGATTGTTAGCCATTTTCTCATTAATCCACTTCAGTTTTCAGTTCTTGATACCAACAAAATGTGCTGCTTTGAACATTTTTGTACATGTGGGTCCTTTCCCTCTCACTTCAATACCTGTAGGGGATACGTCTGATAGTGGTAATGCTTTCATCAAAGAGGATGACCATTGTACTTTCTTTTTGGGCATCACTCCAAATTACTTTCCAAAATAGTCCTATCAGTTCATAGCTGTACCAAAGATGCTGTACCAAAGAGCTGTACCAAAGATAAGTGACACCATTCTTTCATATTCCTTCAAAGTTTGTTATTTTTTTATTATCTTTGCCAGTTTGATGGGTATGAAGTAGGACTTCAGCGTTTTAATTTATATTTCTCTTATTAATAATAGTTTGGAGCATTTTTCCCCAATAAAATTGTTAATAGCTTACTTTTCTTCTTTTGAGAAATGTGTGTACATATTGTTTGACCATTTATCTATTGATCAGTGGCTCTTGTTTTCATATATTTGCATCAGTTCTATATAAATCTTGGCTATTAGTCCTTTATCAGAGAAACATTGTAACTATTTTTTTCCCAGACAACTGCTTCTCTTCTAACTTTAACTGCATTGATTTTGCTTGTACAAAAGCCTTCCAATTTTATGTAATCGAAATAGTCTACTTTATGTCCTTTGATTCCCCTCTCTCTTATTTGATAAAGAACTTTCTCTATCCATAGTTCCCTGCTCTTCTAATTTGTTTATGAGATGACTTTTTATAATTATATCCTGTATCTATTTTGACCTTACTGTGGAATATGATATTAGATGTTGCATTAAATTTAATTTTTGCCAAATTGTTTTCTGGTTTTTCTAACAGTTTTTGCCAAATAATGAATCCACTTTAGTAGTTCAGTCTTGGGTTTACTAAAAACTATACTCCTATGTTCATTTACATATGCATCCTGGATAAGTAATCAATTCTGTTGATCAACTCTTTTAATTTGTCTCACCAGTACCAAATAATTTCAATGCTTTGTAATATACTTTGAGGTTTGGTGCTGATAGATCTCCTTTTCCTATACATGTTTTTCCATTAGTTCCCTTGAAATTCTTGATCTTTTGTTTCTTCAGAAGAATTTTGTTATTTTTTTTCACAGTCTAATAAAGTAACACTTTGGTAGTTTGATTGGTATGATATTGAATGAATAAATTTCAGTAGCATTATTATTTTTATTATATTGGCAAAGTACAATCACAAGCAATTAATAGTTCCAATTTATTTATGTCTGTCTATGTAAAGAGTGTTTTATAATTGTGTTTAAGTATTTTATATATTCTATAGTTGGCTTAAATGGAATTTGTTTTTTTATTTCTCCCAATTGGGTTTTGTTGATGGTTTATATGACTTTGTTTTAAAATATGTTACTTTATTGAAGTTATTGTTTTAATTAACTTTTAGTTAAATCTCTAGAGTTCTCTAAGAAGACCATCATGTTTTCTGCAAAACCCGATAATTTTGTTTCCTGTTTTGCTAATGCTTATTCCCTCAATTTATTTTTCTTGTCTTAATGCTATGGAATTATATCAAATAATAGTAGAGATAATAGATTTCCTTGCTTCACCCTGATCTTTTCATTTCATATAATGTTGACTCTTGGTTTTATTTAAATGCTATTTACCAGAGAAAAGAGAGGTTCATTATTTATTCCTATGCTTTAAAATTTTTTTTTAACAGGAATCATTGTTGTACTTTGTCAAAAGCTTTCCCACAATTTATATAATCATGTTATTTTAAAAGTTTTAAATTAATACTATTTACTATGTTTATAGTTTTTCTACTATTGAACCAGATCTGCATTTGCATTAAAAATCTAACCTGATCATAGTATATCATCTTTATAATATGCTTCCATGATCTCTTTCCTTATTCAATATTTTTGCATCAGTATTCATTATGGACATTGGTCTGTAGCTTTTTTCCTTGCTTTGCTCATCCTGGTTTAAGACTCATCACCATCTATATTTGTACCACAGAAGGAATTTAGTAAGATCCCTTCTTTTTTTCTTGCTGCAAAATGTATATTATTGGAATCAATTGTTCTTTGGGTGTTTGATAGAATTTACTTGTAAATCCATCTGGTCCTCAACTTTTTTCTTTGGGAATTCAATAATGACTTTGAATATTTAATCAAATTGGCTTTAAGAAGACATAATTTAGAGATATAATGTAAGAGCAAGTCTCAAGTCTTTTAATGGTTATCACAAGGAAGTGGGGGGTGATGTAATATGTTCTCATTGTCCCCAGGAAATGGAACAAAAAATACAGGATATAAATTAGAATCCATCAACCAATCGATAAAATTTTAAGTGTCTAGTATGTGTCAAGCATTGCGCTAAATCCAGAGGATACATACTAAGGCAAAAGACAATCCTTGCCCTCAGGAGCTTACAATCTAATAAGAGAGACAACATACAAACAAATCTCTACAAAGTAAGCTCTATACAGGATAAACAAGAAATAATTAGCAAAGAGAAGACTTTAGAATTAAGAGGGTTTGGGAAAGGCTTCCTGTAGAAGGTGAGATTTTAGTTGAGACTTGAAGCCAGGGAGGTTGGTGATGGGAAAGAAGAAAGGAGAGAGTTCTAGGCATGTGGGATAGTCAGAGAAAATGCCTGAAATTGAGAGATGGAGTCTCTTGTTCATGAAACAGTCAGAAAAACAGTGTCACTGGATCAAAGAATTGGGGAATAAGGTATAAGAAGACTGAAAAGGTAGAGGGACTAGATTATGAAGGGCTTTGAATGCCAAACGAGCATTTTGCATTTGATCCTGGAGGCAATAAGGAGCCATCGGAGTTTACTGAGTAAGAGGTGACATGATCAAACCTGAATTTTAGGAAAATCACTTTGGTGACTGAATGGAAGAGGGATTGCAGTGTGGAGAGACTTGAGACAAATAGGTAGGTCTAAGAGCAGGCTAATCCAATAGTCCAGGCATGAGATAATGCAGGCCTGCTCTGGGGTGGTGGCAGTATCAGAGGAAAGAAGGGGGTGTATTTAGAAGACGTCACAAAGGTGACATCAACAGGCCTTGGCAATGATTGGGTGTGAGGGAAGGGAGGTGAGAGGGATCATGATGATGCCTAGGTTGCAAGCCTAAGGGACTGGGAAGATGGTGTTGCCCTCTACCAGTAGCAAGGAAGGTAGCAATGGAGGGTTTATGGGGAGAGATAATGAGTTTGGTTTTGGACATATTGAGCTTATTGCGGTTGCCTGCCCTTTGTTCTAAAAGAGGACCATGACATCAGGGAGGTGAAAGTAATGATTTGGCTTTACATGAGGGAGGGCTGTGTCAAGTCACTAGCCTCATTTTCCCTTCCAGAGTCATCTAGGTCCAGTGGTCAGCTATAGATCAACTGGAGATGGCCCAGGATGCAGTGGAGGACCTAGACCTTTTCAAGCTAAGGTCTTTCCCAGGTCTCAGTTTGACTCAGACAATGGCCATTCAGCGATTAATAAAAATGAGGCAGAGATTGGGCTCTTTAGCTAGCCAAAAATAAATAAATAAAGTAAGATCTGGAGGGGAAGACCCTCAGGCTTGCTGGCTAAAACAGAAACAATTGCTATTTACATTCATTCTGAGCCAATCAGGGCCCAAACAACGGCCAAGCTAGGACCATTTGTTGGCCAATCAAAGACCAGCCTTATTGAGTTTAAGCTGTCTAGTGGACATCCAGTTCAAGATGTCTGAAAGATAGTTGGGATGCAAGATTGGAGGTCAACAGAGATATTGGGGTAGGAAGGGTAGATTTGAGAATCATCAGCATAGAGATGGTAATTAAATCCATGGAAGATGATGAGATCAAGTGAAATGATATCAAGGAAGAAGAGAAGAAAGCCCAGGACAGAACCCTGAAGAATACCTATTGTAGAGGTGTGATCCAGAGAAGGATCCGGTAAAGGAGACAGAAAAGGAAAACCAGGAGAAATGTGCCAAAAAACCCAGAGAGGACAGTGTTCAAGGAGGAAAGTGGGACCAGCAACATCCAAGGAGCAGAGAGGTCAAGGATAATGAGAACTGAGAGAAGGCTGTTGGATTTGGCAACTAAAAGATTATTAGTAACTCTGGAGAAAGCAGTTTTGATGGAATGACACAGTTGGAAACCAGATTATAATGATTTAAAATGAGAATAAAACAAAGGAAGTAGAGTCACTGATTGCAGACAGTCTTTTTTGAAGGAATTTAGCTACAAAGGGCAGCAGAGATATAGGACAATATTAAGGATGGAAGGATCAAGTGAGAGTTTTTCAGGATGGGGGAGACATGGGCATATTTGTGGGCAGTAGGGAATGAGCCAGAACACAGGGAGAGTGAAAGATTATGGAAAGGGCACTTATGGATGATGGAAAGGGCACTCTGTTGAAGAAGAAAGGATGGAATGGGACTGATTAAACAAGAAAGAGGGGTTAGCCTTGGTAAGGAGTAAAGTTATTTCATCATGGGAGACATGGGTGATGGAGGAGATAGTAGCAGAAGACATATGAATAATATGAGATGGGAAAAAGGGAAGAAGAGGGTGCCTATGGCAAATAACTTCAAGTTTTCAGTAGAATATGAGGCAAGGTTCTTACCTGAGAGAGTGGGAGGAAGGGAGGACATAGGAAGTTTGGGTACTGATGAAAAAGTTTGAAAGTGCCACTGTTAGACAGTGGAATAGAAGGAGACAATGTTCTCATTTTTCTAGGAAAAACTCTGCAACAATTAGAAATATCTAAAAATGAAATGGGCTGCCTCAGTAGCCAAGTCAACAAGTATTTACTAAATCCTGAGTATGTGCCAGGCACAAGGCTAAGTGTTAGAAATACAAGAACAAGCAGAAACAGAGAACTGGTTCTCAAGGAGTTTATGTTCCAATGGAAGAAGATGGTACATAAAAGGAAGCTGAAAAGCAAAGGGATGGAGATGGTGGAGGAAGTTCAGAGAGTCAGATGTAGAATCTGGGGAGGAACAAAAATATGACTGCCTTGGGCATTTTATTGAAATGGTAGTTATGGGAGGAACCAACCATTCAGAGGGGAAGCTAGGTGGAAGGGTGGGATTACTACACACACACACACACACACACACACACACACACTATGTACGTATGTATGAATGTATATACGCACACATATATACATATACACACACACACACACACACACACACATATATATATATACCAGATACTGTCCTGAGTGCTGTATGGATATTCTCTCATTTGATCCTCACAATAATCCTGTAAAGTAGGTGCTATTTTTGTCATTTTTCAGTCATTTCAGTTGTGTCTGACTCTTCTTGGCCCCAAGGTCACACAGTTAGTAAGTGTCTGAGGCTGGATTTTAACTCAAGTCTTTCTTTCTTGACACAGAAGTTGGGATCACTGAATCAAAATCCTAAAAGATCTCAATGCCCTGGTAAATTGGGCAAGATAAAATTATACTGAATTCAGTGGGGAGAAATGTAAAATTCTTATCCTTGAGCTTTACAGCCATCAATTTTACAAGCAAAAGATTCATGGGGCACTGATCTTGAAATCAAGACTTATCTTCATGAATTCAAATCCAGACCCAACACTGAGTAGCTGTGTGACCCTGGGCAAGTCACTTCACCCTGTTTGCCTGAGTTCATCATTTTTTCCAGGAAAAACCCATATGGGGTCATGAAGAGTTGGACATGACTGAAAATGACCGAACAACAACAAAGCCAATCAGAAGAAGGGACTTGGGTACCTTTCTTGAAATGCTATGAAAAGTATGTGTGTGTGTGCTCGTCCTTCATTGCCAAAGAAGACCATGTCATCAGAGAAATGATGACATGACTTGCACTTGACTTTGTTCTGAGTGAAGGAGGGCTGTGCAGGTCACCAGCCTCACTTATTCTCCGGAGCCATCTGAATCCAGTGACCAGATGCTCCTCAGGATGACTGGAGATGACCCAGGATGAGGCAATTGGGGTTAAGTGACTTGCCCAAGGTCACATAGTGAGTGTCAAGTGTCTGAGGTGAGATTTGAACTCAGGTCCTCCTGACTCCTGCACTGGTGCTCTATCTATCTACTACCACCTAGCTGCTCTGAAATGGTAAGTATGGTAAGTATCTAACTATCCGGTTAGAGGAAGGAGCCACAAGGGTGGAATGAACTTCCAAGGTGAGGATTCTATGACTCAGTGGAGAGAGTCCAGTGGAATCCAAAAAAGGAATGAAGCCTTAGGAGATAGTACTTTTCCCGTCATTAGTAGTCTTCAAGCAAAGGATAAATAAGCACTTCTTAGAGACACTATAGAAGGAATAGGTGGCCTTTGAAGTCCTTGACTCTGAAATGCTGTGATTCTGCAAAATGTAATTCTTATGCTCCAAGAATTTATAATCTAGTCAGGGAGGCAAGACATATATACATAAAAAAAATAATACAATATACAACACAATACTCTCCATCAAATTCTCTTCCTAGTGGTGTAGAGATGGCCCCATCAAAGGTTAGGGTAGCAAAGCCCAAGATAAGGAGTTTTCAGATAGTCTTGATGATGGACTCTCTCATCTCAAGAAAAGCCTGTTTAAGTGTAGAGATCATTGTTAAAGGGATGGCCATCAGATAATTTATTTTTAGCCATAGCCACTCAAAAGATTATCTTTTAAGGTATGGAGGGGTTTCACAGAACTACACAAACTTGAAGTTGAAAAGGATCTGTTTTATATCACTGGTGGAAGTTCTTAGGGTAACAAGAACTTGGGTAAATGCTAGGGGAATTTAGGGAAGGAAGAAATCTACAGGCATTTAGAAACAATGGAATTGCCATATTGGTCAGATTCATGGTTCATGCAACTCAATACTCAAGTGCTAATTGAGTCCCAAGGGAAAGTCCCAGGGAAGACATGATTGTCCTCCTTGACCTCAATCTTCAAGACTAAGTAGGTTTTTTCATCTCCTGGCTCTGTAACTCCTTTTTTTCCAAACCTATTTAGAATCCTCTTGTAGAGGTTGTCCCAAAAGTCTTAGTTCAGTTTTAAGCTATTATAGTCAATATTTCCTGCCAATAGCACTTCTTAGGATAATGAATTGTCCCGTTTGTAAGTTGTCATTTAATGAAGCAATGCTTCCTCTTATTTGTTCTAAACATATCCCTTCAAGTTTCAGGGCAGGGGGCTCTTTTATAAGTTGGTGTTCACTTTTCCATGACATTCACAACTTCATGTTTTTCATCTATGCCTCTTGTCTGTCTTATCCTTGGAAGGCTGGAAGAATCCCACTATTCCTCATCTGCTTTCATATAGAAACTCATCTGTAGCCTTACCCACAAACTGAAGAAGGAATTTGATATTTCTTTGGAGAGGGGAGGTCATTTATTCACTCTCGTAGAGGGTCTGCCAGCGGTGCACATCTGGTCTGGCTTGATCAGTTTCTCCTCTCCCTGACTGGTCTGTCTCTTAGTGAGTCCCAAATTTTTCAAATGGCCCTCTTAACCCAAACCCAGCACAACTGCAATAAAATAATAACTGCAGCCCCCTTCCCCTAGTGAGCCATGGAATTTTTTCCTTAAAGTATGTGGGTGTGGTTGTTGTTCGGTTGTGTCTAGCTCTTCATGACCTTATTTGGGGTTTTCTTAGCAAAGATACTACAGTAGTTTGCCATTTCCTTCTTCAGCCCATTTTTCAGATGAGGAAACTGAGGTAAATGGGGTTAAATGGTTCACCCCATATCACACAGCTAGTATATGTCTGAGTTCAGATAGGAACTTGGGACAATGAGTCTTCCTTACTCTAGACCCAGCATTTATCCATGGTGCCACTTAGTACACTTTAATCCCTGCAAACATTTTAATTGTCCACTACTTCTCTATATGCACCCTTTAGTCAAGCCAAACTAGAGTCTCCCAAATCGTCCTTAGTAAAGGAACAAAAATGGGACTTAGAAGATCCCAGATCTCAGGATCACAAAATCCACACTATAACATACTTAATAAATAGTCATCCAGTCTTTTCTTGAAGACTTCAGCTGGAGATGGGGGAGAGGGAGGAATGGAGTTTGGAGGGAGTGATGCCTTATCTATCTCCCGAGGAAGCTCATTCAAATTTGGATAGCTCTCATTATTAGACCACAGTGCAAGGCATTGTGCTAATTGCTTCTTGCTCTCAAGGAACTCACATTCTAATGTGTGAAACAATGTCCAGTAACTGTATGTGCAAGATAACTTTCAATGGGCATCACTAACATTTCCAATTTTCCATCAGTCTTTGTGTAGCCTGGCCTGCAGCTATTTCACCATTCTGCTTTTCCTCTTCCTTTGGAAACTCCTTAGCTTACCAATATCCATCCTAAACTGGAGTGCCCAAAATCGAACACAATACTCCAGGTAGATGTGATCTGACCAGAGCAAAGTTCAGGAACTGCCCCTTCCCTATTTTGGGAAACCAAGCCTCTCAATGCATTGTAAGGTCTCAATTATCTTTCCTTTTGGGGGAGGGGTCTATCATTTCATACTGTTGACCCATAGTGATCATCCAGCCCACCCAAATCCCCAAATCTTTTTCAGACAACTGCTGCCAAAAATGCCCCGTGAATCTTATGCTTGTAAAATTCATATTGTTAAAGCTCAAAGATAAGAATTTTACATATATCCCTACTGAATTTAATATAATTTGATTTTGCCCAATTTATCAGGGCATCAAGATCTCTTTGGATTCTGATAACTTTGTGTCAAGAGAGAAAGACCTGAGTTAAAATCTAGCCTCAGACACTTACTATGTGACCTCGGGCAAATCACTTAACTCTGTTTGCCTCAGTTTCTTCATATGTAAAATGAACTGGAGAAGGAAATGGCAAAGCACTCCAGGATCTCTGCCAAGAAAACCCCAAATGGGGTCATGAAGAGTCAGACATGACTGAAATGTCTGAAAAACAACAAAAATAGCACCTACTTCACAGGATTATTGAGAGCATCAAATGAGAGAAAATCCATATAGTATGCAGCACAGTGCCTGGTATGTAGTTATCCCTTAATAAATGCGTGACTTCTTCCTCCCTCCATAACGGTAAATGTTCAATTCAACAAGCATCTTTCAAATGCACTTTAAAAATTAAAATGAAACAGTATCTTCCCATAAAGAGTTTTCTTTTCTTCCTGGGGAAAAGGAGAAGGGAATAAGCACAGCCAGGCTACATGTGAGGTACTTTTCTAATATCATTTCATTTAATGGGGAGAGAGGACACTATATGTTTATGTATATATCAATATGCACACATTTTATCTGGACCTGTGATTTCATAGGGAATTAGTGGTGAGAAAAATTCCTTTACAATACAGATGTAAGCTATTTTCCATTTTATAATCTTACAGCTGCCAGGAGCCCTGAGAAATTAAGTCACTTGTCTAGTACCACAGAGTCAATGTATCTTATGGATGGAACCGGAACTCAGGTCTTCTTGATGGCAAGGTCAGCTCTTACCTACCATATCAAGTCTCCTTTTAGCACATCAAAAATATACATAACACAATCCATCAGAAAGGGCAGCGAACCTTGAAGAGGCCAAGGGAGGACGGCAAACATTCCAGCCAATGGAATCATTTGACTGGAGCCTAGAGGGTGGGAGGGGAATCAATAAGGGATGGGGAATGAAGGATGGAGCCAGATTGTGAAGAAGGGCTTTCAATGTCAGACTCAGAAATTTGTATTTTATCCTAAAGGGTAACAGGGAGTCAATCAATCAATCAACCAGCATTTGTTAAGCACCTGTTTTATGCCAGGCATTATTAGACTTTGGAACTAGGGAAACAGAAATGAGATAGTCCCTGCCTCTAGTCTACAAGGGAGATGGGGGAGAGACAACACGCTCACATAGATTATACACGATGCATTTAAAGTAATTGAAGGGGAGGTACTTTCAACAGGAGGAAGCAGGAAGGAAGGATTACAGTGTTTTATATGTAGTAGTCACCTAATAAATGTTTATTGAATTTGAATCATAGGTGCCTCTGCTACTGTATGCTCTTGGGCAAGACATTTAATTTCTCTAGGCCTCAGTTTCCTGATCTGTAAAATAAGAAGGTTGGTCTCTGAGGTCACTTCCAGATCTAAATCTAATAAGCTATGATTGTAGAAATTAAAATATAAGGGACATTAAAGATCTAAGAGAGTTTAAGTCTAACAAGCTATGAGCATCGATCAGGATTGGAAGACAATTTTTGCAAATGTTGGTTGATGAGACTTGGATTTTCTGTCAGCCATACATACTGTAAATCAAATTCAATTCAATTGAACAGATATGTCCTAAGCACCTACTGGGTGTACCACACTGGGCCTAGAATGGGTAAATAGAGCAGAACAAAGCCAGATGCACCATTACTCACAGTGACAAGCACAGTGAGACTGCTAGAGAAAAGGCGTTGCCTCAGCCTGGTGGCTGGGATCACTACCTAAAACAGATGGCCCTCAGTAAGGATGGATTACGAGAGCGAGTAATCGCAGAGCCAAAAATAGAGGCAGCCCCAAACACGCAGCCAAGTAAGAGTTATTTCTTGGCCTGTGATATCACCCATTCCTTCTCCCATCCCAAAGCCAGAGACTGATGGCTGGCTAATGGATTTCAGCAAGTGCCCCCATTTAATTTTATTTATACTCTACATCAGGTTCCTGTTTGGGGAGGCTGCTAGGAGCCCAAGCTCAGTGCCAGTTTATCTCTGCCTGTGAGAAACAAAAGATGGGTGTTTCAATTCCATAACCCAGAACCCAGCAAAGTACCTGGCCTTGGGCTTTGGCAGGTCACATCGGAACACATGAAAGGAACACTTAATGGATTCTAGGAGTTGGTAGTGGAAGGGGTTTTAGAGAATATCTAGGCCAGGGTTGGGGAACCTGAGGCCTCAAGGCCACATGTGGCTTTCTGGGTCCTCAAGTGCTGACTCGGGAGCTATACTTGAGAACCTAGAGCGCCATATGTGAGCCTGATGTGAGTTGTTACTCTGCTTTGTAAACCTTAACATGCTATAAAAATAGGAGCTATGAAAAGCCCAAACCCTTATTTACCTCCAGAACCATGCCATCTGTGTCCTCTCTTCGGCCTGGTCTTGGAGGCTTAGTGCTTCATGTCATGCCCCATATATCTACTCCTTCTTCCTCCTTTCTGTAGTTGTGCAGACCCCGTTTTGGGTTTTCTTGGCAAAGGTACTGCAGTAGTTTGCCATATCCTTCTTTAGCTCATTTTACAAATGAGAAAACTGAGGCAAACAGGACTAAATGACTTGCCCAGGGTCACACAGCCAGTAAGTGTCTGAGGCCAGGTTTGAAATCAGGAACATGAATCTTCTTGACTCCAGGCCTGGAGCTCTGTGCACTGTGGCATCACCTAGCTCTTCCTCTTTTAAAGTCTCCTATGTTCTCCAGTCTGATTATAGCTCCACGAAGTGCGGGATGGGGCTTTTCACTTGCGTTTGTGTTCCTAGCTCTTAGTACAGTACTTGATATGCATTAAGTACTTAATAATTATGATCAGAGCATTTATAGAGCACTTACCGTGTACCACATACTGTGCTGAGTGCTTTACAATTATTGTCTCATTTGATTCTCATAACAACCCTGGGAAGAAGGTCCTAATATCTCATTTTACAGATGAGGAAACTGAGGCAGATAGCAGATAAATGACTTGCCCAAGGTAACACATTTAGTAAGTGTGTCTAAAGTCAGATTTGAACTTGGGTCTTCCTATCTCCAGGCCTTGCGCTCTATCCTCTACACCAACTAGCTGCCCCAGGAAAGCAGCAACAGCTGGGTGGTGCCAAGGTGGGTAGAGCACTGGCCTTGAAGTTAGGAAGATCTGAGCTTGAATCTTTCTTCAGACACTCAGTAGTTGTGTGAGACTGAGCAAATCACTGAACCTCTCTGTATCTCACTTTCCTCATCTGTGAAATGGAGATAATAATAACACTCATCTCCCAGGATCAAAATAGAAAATATGTAAACAGCTTTGCAAACCTTAAAATGCTACATAAAGGCATATTTATAGTTATTATATTATAATGTTACATTATGTTATGTTGTTATGTTATATTAATTGTTATGTTATACTATACTATATTAATATCCTATTACATTGTGTTGTATTGTGGTGTTGTTATAGTATATTAATTATATATTATTATATATTATATTGTATCATATGTATTACATTGTTATATCATATTACATTAATTATATATCGCTATATTATAACTCAGGAAATTGGGGCTCATAGAGAAATACATCGTCTAAGATCAGAAGCAGATTTTGGGATGCAGAACTGATTCTAAAATCCAATGTGAATTCCAGTCTATGTGTGACCTTGTCAGGACTTTTCTACTTCCTGAAACAGGGACCAGCACCTCAGGGCTGCCTATCAGAAGTGACAGGGCACTTTGAGCAATTTAATACTCCTGGGTCAGCTGACTTAAACCTCAAGAGTGTTTTTCTTTGTCTGTCCTTCCCTACTAAAAAGAGTCAGGGGTAATGAAAATGTTCTGGCCTTGGGTCCCTCTGGACTGTGTTGTTTGGCTTGTGGCAGATGAGAAGAAAATGTGGCAACCATAACAGAAAGCATGTTGGACCTAGACTCAGGAGATCTGGGTTGGTAGCCCAATTCGGACATATGTTAAAAAGTGGTTTGTCCATTAGGGGTCACTCCACTCAGGTCACTCTGACGGTTCCTCCCGAGCCTCTCTGGTGTGCACACATGAACCTCTTCTCTGATATGCATGCTTGAGTCTCAGACTTCACCAAATACGGGAGTTCGGAAGGAGGAAGCAAAATAAAAACCCATGCTGGCAGGATTCTGTACCAGACCTAGGGAATGATGAAATATGGCTCCAAATTCTTGGAAAATTCAAGGAAAGTATATGGCTGCTCCTTTATCCTCACACTGGAATTTTCCTTCAATGATTCCCACATATGTATAGGATACAGTCACTCAATTCGATGTAGCCACATAATTTACTAGGTATAATGAGTGTAGGAAAAATAGTTTAGCACTTCCAACATGAGATACTTCAGCTCAACATATCCCAGTACCCTCCTCTCTCTTGCCCTCCCAAGGTGGGATGAAGAACGCATGGTTCTCCCTACTCCTGGCTCACTGAGCACAGGATACTCAAGAGCTACAAGTCTCTAGTCTCACATCTGAAGAATCCATTCTGATTGGGGTTTTTTTTCTCTGGAGCTGGGCTGTCCATGTGCTGGGCCTCACCTCTAGCTCCAGGATCCATCTTGCCATCCTGTACTGGTTTTCTTACTGGTCTTCATGGCCATAGCATATGGGAGGCATAGGATATAGGATTAGCAATATAGGAGCCAATCCCCCAAATTCAGCTGATGTGTACCCGCCTGGTAGGTAGGAGGTCTCCCTCTTGATGCTACACTTCCCTTTTCTCTCTGTGAATGAACAGGAAGTGACTCTCAAAGACAAAAAATTAAATTAGAATTCTAGCATCCTACACACACACACACCCAGGTCCCACCACTTCCCCAGTGTTTCCCCAATCTGTTTCACCTTAGCAGGAACTTTGGCAACCTTCTCTGTTCCCAACAGGCATGAAATGCCATTGTAGAAACATTTTGTTATACCTAAATTTGTTTTTCATGACTTTTATAGACAAGGAATCCTTAGGAAACTAATCTCATACATTTCTGTGGTGTTCTCTAAGTCAAGGCATATCTGCAACAGTCTTTTCCAACTTCTGCTGAGATTTCTTTTCCACAATAATGGTGGGAGAATTGTCAAGATGCAGTGGACAGTTGTTCAAATTGAAGTCAGGGGTGTGCTGGCAAAAGTTTAACAACCAGCACTCTGATAAAAAAAAAGTATGCAGAACACACTTTTAGGTACATCCACCTTAGTGATATTTTTTTTCCATCACTTCCTTAAGCCTGGACAATCAACAAGACAATAAACAAACCAAGTCCTGCTTTCCAATATTTCTCACTTTCTGAGTTATAAATTTATACCTCAGGGGTATAAAATAAGGAATATTCAGCAATCTGCTCCTACAAACTGGTACAAGTCACCCCTAGCACATTACTGAGTCTAGAACTAGGCTTGAATCTCATCTCTTGTATTTAGCATCTGTATGACCTCATTCCAGACTCCTTCCAAACCAGATTACAAGGAGTTGAGAAGTGAAGGCAAGGTGAAAAAATGGGAGAAAATCTAGGCATATTTGTATAATGAGAAAAAAATGGCTTAGGCAGTTTAAGGAGAACAGGGAAGGTTTAAAACAGCTGAGGGGATGGGATACAAAGTCAGTTTGAACCATGGCAAGGCTGAAATCAGGAAGAACTAAGTTCAAATCTGTCCCCAGATCCTCATTAGCAGTGTGATTCTAAGCAAGTCTCTTAACCTCTGCTTTGCCTCAATTTCCTCATCTGTAAAATGGGGATAGCAATAGCATGTACTGTTGCAAGGATCAAATGAGGTAATAATCGTTATGTGCTTAACCAAATGTCTGGAATACAGTAAGGTTTCTATAAATGTTAGCTATTATTATTAAGAATAAAAAAAATTTGCACACAGCAGGGAGGTCCCAGTTGAGTTGACATAAACAACCTACACAATATGGACCCAGTCAGCATTGTTGCATGACTTCTTTAATTCATGCTTAGGGATATGCATGTAGGAGCAGAAAATGCAATTGATGGAAACAGAATTAGAATTATCCTTGTTTCTCTATTTGTGTTTTCAGCCAGTTAGTTTTCTTCCTTAACTTGGGGTAAAATGAATACTTTTGGCTCCAATTTACTGTTTGCTATGGTACTATGTGATCTGTGGTAGTATATGGATATTTTTCTGGCATTCAAGGCCTTCTTACTACTTGATCCCCATCTACTTTTTCAACTTTATCTTCTACTTGTTTTCTTTATGTATTTGATGTTAGAGCAGCCAGATTGGTCTTTATTTGCATCCTTTATTATATGAAGTGGTATGGTATTGTAGAAAAAACACTGGCTTTGGAGTCAAAGAACCTTGGTTTAAATGGTGGCTCTGCTATTTATTATTATGTGGTCCTGGACAAATCAATTTTCCTCCCTAGATTTCAGTTTGCTAATCTACAAAATGACAGAGTTGGACTGGATGACTATGAAGTTAACCCTGAGTGTTCTTACTGTTTATGAATCCCAGACCCACCTAGAATGCCCTTAAACTTCCTTGGGGCCCCCTTTTCCAGGAAGCCCACATTTCTCTCCTTCATTTCTCTGAACTTCTTGCAGCACTTGCTGTTTGAGACATTCATTTAGTGTTGTGCCAGTGCTGACTTATATGTTATTTAGCTTTTCCTGTTTTCATGTGTAGTAAGGCAGAAAGAGCACCAGATTTACAGTCAGGAAACAGGAAATCTGAGTCTGAGTCCTCTGTCACTTGCCAACTATGTGACCAGAATCAAATCATTTGACCTTTCTAAACTCTCCTTTTCTTCATCTGTATCGAAAGGGGTAAAAAAAAATAGTCAGGTCTTCTTTCCATTTACCCCTGTGATCTGGTTAGAGGATGAACCATCTTGTATGACTGCTGAATCCACCCCACTTTCACCTCAGCTCTGTGTTGACCAAAGCGGGAACATCTCCAGTCATCCTGATCTATATCTTACCATTGGGCCCAGATGGCTTGGGAGGGGAGAATGAGACTGGTGACTTTGCATAGCTGTTCCTCATTTAAATCCAATCCACTTGCAAGTCATAACATCACCATTCTGATACCATGGTCCTCTTTGAGAAGGAAGGACAAACAACAAGTATCGTTCAAGCAATTCCCTCTAGAGAATGTTTTCTGACAAACCAGCACAGGTCTTGGCCTCAGTCTCCTGTTAATGGCTGTCTTCTCCAAGATGAAGTCTTCATCTCCAATGGAGTGTTGAGGAGCATCACAGCTACCGCCAAGGGAATATGTGCTCAACTCCAAAGGACTTGGCTCTTTGACATGGAACAGCACAAATCCTGGATGGTCCCTTGGTCACTGTCTAAAAAGAGGGATAATTTCCTTATGTGTTCTCTGCCTCCATCTGTCTGTCTTTCTCTCCCCAAAATGTGTAATGTGTATGTATGTAACACATAATATATTCCCTCTCTGGGACTTCCACTATTCACATGTGGCAGTTTAGGCAGAGGCTTGGCTTAGGCAGGATCAAGCTTGGGCCCCTGGTCACCTCTTCTGCTTTGTATTTCTTTCCCAGAATATAGGTAACCTGAGAAGTGATCCTAAGATGGATCCCTCTAGACTTGGAGGAACTGGGTAAATTTGAGAGCTTAGGAGTTCCTGGGCTCCTCACTCAGTGCTGGCTGCAATTTGGAACCCCTTGTCCTAAACAACTATAGTAGCAATTCTTGGAGAAGAAGGTCTAACTGACACATATTGACTGAAGGACTCTACACAAACGATTTAATTTCTTGGTGCTCTAGGCAATTCTTTAAGACTATAAACCGCAGAGAAGGGGCCAGCCCTCACTGGTAAAAGGAATTTCTTCAATTGGGGGTTTCCTGTACCAATGAAATCACAAATCTAATCCTCATCCCTAGCCCTGTAGCATTTCATAACATCTACATAGCAGGAACCCAGTAAGTGCTCATTGAGTGCAGAGGGTGAACAATGAGAAAAATAAATTTTTTAAATTTTATTTTAAAATGTTTTCGGAAAGGACTGGACTACATTTGGCTTCTCTAAAACCCTGCACAGCAATTTTCTGGGGTCTTAGGAACTAAAGTTAGCTGAAGGCATGATGCAATCTCTCAGGGTCTACAGAGCAGCTCCAATGTAGATTATCATTGGTGACATTATCTGTGCTCTTTGTGGGAACCTTTTTTTAGGCTGATGACCCAGTGTCTATTTCTGTGAATCATCCATCAGCAACTCTCTGATAACTATGTAATCTTTATGGTCTAATGGCACAAAGCTTGTGTTTTTTCTTTCATTAACCAGACCTGAAAGCCAAGCAGGTTTCAGTATCTGTCATGTGACTAGACAGGAGAGACTAAATTATATGCAAATACAAACCCACATGTAAAGTCGAATTGTAATATGCAAACCCTCTTGGATGCCAACTCGTGGACTCCTAAACAGTAAGAACGTGAAAATCACCTGATGGAAAAAGAAGTGGGCGGGGGGGAAGGAGGGAGAAAAGGAACTAATGCCTGAGTAGTGTGGGTAAATGGGGGACAAGTCCAACTTGGGGCACAAAGGTGGAAAAATTTTCAAAATTTGATCTTTGTAAAAGAATAAAGTCAAACACCCAACATTTTAAATTCATTTAGCTATAAATTCAGTTTCTTCCAGACATCAGTAGGCTAACAGTCAGACTTGAAATCTTAACCATAGGAGAGATAATTAATATGGGTTGGGAATTTGTAGTTGAAACCAAATATTACCTCACTTTCTATTCAAATAGGGAAAATCTTATAGGAGCAAGATCCCTACTTCTTGTTGACCTGGGTTCAAATTCTACCTTTCCTACTTACAGTGTGACTCTAGACAAGCCACTTAACTTTGTGAGTCTCCATTTGCTTATCTGCAAAAATTAGGGAGTTGGACTATATAAATACAAAAGTCTCTTTTGGAATTAATCCTATTCTCTTTTATATTTCAGTTCATGAGGTACTTATAGAGGAAGTAAAGTAACACTAAATAGAACAAAGACAAGAAAAACAATTGAATTGGACCAAGGATATATAGAGGAGATCCTTGCTGGAGGCAAAGCAATTGTGAGGGCATTGAGGTAAGACCTACAGGGTATCTGATGGAGAGGAAGATACAAAAGGAGTGGGAAACGTCTCAGACTTGGTGAATAATGGAAAATATGACTAAGAAAATAACAGTGAGTGCCTCCCCCCCTTTCATATCTACTCTCTCATATATACAAAATCCTTATGAGTTATCACCTACACATAAATTATGGGAATACTCAATGAAGGCATTAGCAAGGACTGATTAGGTTTTCTCAGGAAAAATCCACCACTGGACCTTATCTTTGCCATCTCAAAATCAGCTGAAAGATGTAAAGAATGATGTAAAGAATATAAGTCCTGTTGTGCTTATGGTTTGCTGATTATAAAAACAGCATCTGATTTTGTGGGACAAAAATAACTATCTTATAGATTTGTTTGGTTTTTTTTTTTTATAGCAAGATGTCTTCCCTTTATATACTAAGATCATTTAGGATTCCTTGGAAGATGTAACAACAGAACATTCTTCAATGACTCTTTGGGGACAGACCAGGGAGATGTCTGCTCACCAAAGGTATGGGATAATATCATGGCAGAGATCCAGCACAGAGCCCTGGTTAAGCAGGGATTCTCTGTGGATGGTGAGGTCCCCCAGGTGCTCTTGCTCGCAAATAACATTGTGTTGGTGCATAATATCTTATGATTTCCAAGATATCATAGAGCCTCCTGAAAGAGAGCTGTAATCACTCAAAATTTGGCTGGTCCATCCACCCAAGAAAGCTCAAGAGGATGAAGAATGTTTATTGCCTAGATTCGAATATACTGGAAGAGGAGGGAAAGGGAAGGAAATAAGCATTTATGTAGTATTTACTATGTGCCAGGCACTGTACTAAGTGCCTTACAAATATCTCATTTGACTCTCACAATGACCTTACAGTTGGGGAAACTGAGGGAGAGGTTGGTTATACTGCTGAAGAATCTGAGACCAGATTTGAATTCAGGTCTTCCTGACTCCAGGCCCACGTCTATCTAGTGAACCACCTAGCTGCCTCTGTTAGACGGATACCCTGTAGAGCTTCCCTTCCTTCACTGTTGAGTCAAAATCCTTATCAAGACCTAGCCTCGGTTCATAGACTTTGGGTTGGAAGGGTCCTTTTCAAGCCATCTAGTCCAACTCTCTCACATTACCAATGAGAAAACTAAAGGCCAAGAGAGGATGTGACTTTGCCAAATTCACAAATGTAGTAAGTATTAGGGCTGGGATTCGAACACAAGTCTTCTAACTCCAAATCCAGCAGCCTTTCTACCACACCAAACCATATCTTGATGTTCCCTTCTCCATTATGCCTTCCCCAGAATCCTTCTTCTTTTGGAGGTCAAGTGACTTGCCCAGGGTCACACAGCTAGTAAATGTCTGAGGCCAGATTTGAACTCAGGTCCTCCTGACTCCAAAACTGGTGCTCTACCCACTGCTCCACCTAGCTGGCCCTAATCTTTCTTCTTCTAAGCCAGAAGTGATTCTTCCCTTCTCAAATCTCCTAGGATACTTTCTTTAGACCTTCTTATGTTACTGCACTTTTACCCTCTACAAGACATGTAATCTAATTGAGGACAGAGTCTGACTTACCTTTAGGTCCCTCTCCATGCCTAACATTATTGAGAGCTAGTATAGTATTATATGTGCATATATGTGTGTGTATGCACCAGCTGTAGTAGTTACTTAAACATCTGCCCTTGATCAAAGTAGGCAGCTTGTTTGTACATCTTCCCTTTCAGCATACTTCTCTGTTCTCAAGCCCTCTCTGCCTCGGCCTCTTCATACAGAGATGTCTAGAACTCTTAGTGTGTCCCATGGTTTTCCAAAGATTCCCCTGTGCAATCTTTAGTACCCACAAAGCTCTGCTATCTGCAAAGTACGCCCTGCTCCCAACCTGTCTCAAATCAAGTCTCATGAAATAAACTTAATTTCTGTGTTATGAGAAAAACTCCAATTCTCTGACAAAAATAATTCACAAGATGTTGTCTGCTATTTCTTTAAACTGCATTTTCTGCAACCGCAATGAATCGCTAATCAATGGAATGTGTAGAGGAGCTCTTTTAGATGGGCATTGTTGAAGCATGTGACCATTCTTGATCCAACCTGAAACAGAAAAAGAACGAAGGTCAGCAACTTTGGTATTCTACTCCTGAAAAACTGGTAATCTTGCTTAGTGGGATTCCAATCCCCTTCATTAGTTATTTAACTACAAAATTATATGTATATGGACAGCTAGGTGGTGCAGTGGATGGAGCACTGGGTTTGGAATCTGGAAGACTCATCTTCTTGACTTCAAATCTGGCCTCAGACACTCACTAGCTGTGTGACCCTGGGCAAGTCTCTTAACCCTCTTTGCCTCAGTTCCTCATCTGTAAAATGAGTGTAAGGAAACCAAGGCCCAGTATCTTTGCCAAGAAACGTCAAATGGGGTCACAAAGAGCCAAACAACTACTGAAATGACTCAATAACAAAATAGATGTATGTGTTGTTTCCCTAATTAGAATGTTAATTCCTTGAGGGCAAGGGGATTTTTGCTTTCTCTCCCTCCCCATACCCTTGGTGCTTAGCACAGTTCCTGGCACACAGTAAGTGTTTAATAAATACTTGTTGACTGATTATTATTTCTATTAGGAGAATCCTTGAAGGCTGGCCCAGTGGAAATTTGGATCCTTTTCCTCTATATCAAACCTTCTCTAGTCTTGAGTGCCATTAGTCCTTTTTAAGTAGCAAGGAAATATGACCATAAAAGATATATTTAAATGTCTCCATGTGTGGGTTTCAAGGTGCAGCATAACTTGAACTGACTAGCCTTCTGGAAGCTTATCACAGAATCGTAAAGACCTTAAGGGCATATCTACTGCAGGCCCCTGCCTTTGGATCAAGGAATGGCTGCACCAATGACTCATACACTTGGCACATCCTTTCTTGGTTCCTTTGATTTTTTTTTTTTACTCACTTCTCATTCACAAAATGCCACATGGCCTGTACTTCCTGGTCCTTTAGGAGAAGCATAAAGAGGGCCTCAGATAACTTCCCTTCACAATGTTCCCTTTCTGCTTTTTAGAGGTCTCACAGAGCTATAAGGGACATGGCAGGTCATTTAGTCCCACTCATTGATTTTATGGGTAAGGAAACTGAGGCCCAGACAGATTATACAAATAGTAAGTATCAGAACTGGGATTTGAAACTGCATCTGCTAACTCCACATCCCTGGCTCTCAGTTGTTTATATTGTACATCGCTGCCTCTTGTTTTCAGTTTTTTAGTCGTTTTTATCCCTTGAGTTCTACTTTGAACTCTATACAACTCAGACCTTTTGGAGGCCTATTTATCATCACTTCAAAGAAATAGGCTTACAAGGACAGAACTTCAAAAAGTTCTCTATCGCTTTCTAGAGACTTCACCTGCAAGTAGGATATCTTTATCATTAGAATAGCCATGCCTTGATTAATAATGATAACAATTAGCATTTATGTAACTTTACAAGTTAGATGATAACAGCTGGTGGAGTTCTGGGCTCGTCTTCCTGAGTTTAAACTAGTCTCAGATGTTTACCAACTGTGTGACCCTAGGCAAGTCACTGAGGATCCTTCCAGTTTGACATCGATGATTCCTATGAAAAATGGAGGTAGGGAGAAGCTGTCATATCACTTCTACATATGAAATTGATAAGTGATCAAGAAACAGTTGGTAGGGAAATGGACCATTTTGGAGGAAGACTCGATTAATCAGGCTACCTGTGTGTTCATCCTTCATTGCCGAAGAAGAACATGCCATCAGAGAAATAACGACATGACTTGCACTTGACTTTGTTTTGAATGAGGGAGGGTTGTGCAGGTCACCAGCCTCACTTTTCCTTCAGAGCCATCTGAATCCAGTGACCAGACATTCATCAGGATGACTGGAGATGGCCCAGGAAGAGGCAATTGGGGTTAAGTGACTTGCCCAAGGTCATATAGCTAGTGAGTATCAAGTGTCTGAGGTGAGATTTGAACTAAATATATAATTGGGATGAAAGAGATGAAGGAAACGTTTTGAAGTCAGGTAGCTGGAAAGAAAGGTGGTATCACTGATGAACTGGGATGAAAAGGGGAAGCTAGAAGGGACAATAGATAGTGGGGCTATTGGCTCTTTCATGTAGGACAGTATGCCTGTCTAAATGCTGTCAAAGGTTTTCTTAGGTTTTTGTTGGCTACTATATCACACTGTTGTCTAATCAAATCCCTAAAACCCTCAGTTTCATACGAACTGTTGTTAGCCATTTCTCTTCCATAAAGTACTCATGAAAATGTTTTTTTTTGAACACTGAGCCTGGAATCAGCAAAACCTGAATTCAAATCCAGCCTCAGATACTTACTAGTTGTGCCATCTTAGACAAATCACTTAACCTGTTTGTGTCAGTTTCTTCATTTGTAAAATGGGAATGATAACAGCACCTACCTCCCAGGATTGTGGTGAGAATCAGTTGGAATATTTGTAAAGTGCTGAGCACAGTGCCTGGTACATATTAGGTGCTATATAAATGCTAGCTATTATTATGAAAAGCCAGGTCATGACCTTATTATAGAGTATGTGGGAGAGAATACAAATATATCCTAAATTTTACAGTGAGGGTTGTAAATTGATTATAGGCTCTCAAATTTTTGACCTTGCAATCAAAACAGGTAACGTGTTGTTAGGTTACATTAATATAATTGTAGTCTTCAGAAGAAAGAGGGCATATGGATTTTTGCACTTTCTTCTGTATGGTCAGATTACATCAGGTGCAGTGTGGGAGAAAGAGAGAGAGAGAGAGAGAGAGAGAGAGAGAGAGAGAGAGAGAGAGAGAGGGAGGGAGGGAGGGAGGGAGGGAGAGAGAGAGAGAGAGAGAGGGAGATCCAGTTCCTCTTTTTGGTACATTAGCCATGCTGCAAAAAAATATAAAGTGAAAAAAATATTTCAGGCTTCATTCCAAGTGCATCAGTTCTCTCCCTGGAGGTGGACAGTATTTTTCACCCTCAGTCCTTTGCAATTGTCTTGGATTACTGTACTGATCAGAATAGTCAAGTCTTTCACAGTTGATCATCATACAATATTGTTCTTATTATGTATAATATTCTCCGGGTCCTGCTCACTCCTCTTTGCCTTGATTCATAGAAGTCTTTTCTGGGTCACATTTTAAGAGTGATATTCACAAGCTGGGGTGTTTCCAGAGAAGGGAGACAAGGATGAGGAAACTAGGGACTGGAAACCATGCTCTCTGAGAAACAGAGGAACCTGAGACAAAGTAAGGCATAGGTACAAGACATTCATGCTGCTGAGCCCATTGCCTCCCCCTTTTATTTGTTTACCTTTGGTTTTCACCTTTCACCCAGCTCTCACCTTTGACTCTAAAAAGCTGTAGCCTGTGCAGTGGTAAAATTGTCTTGGCAGATGACCTGAAACAGGCTGAGGGTGATTAACAGGCCTCAAACATGTCAGTGAGTTAGGGGTATATCTACCCCAAGCATGTGAAAACACCCCTCCCCACAATGGGCAGATGATTATAATTTGTTCCAATAGCCATGAAGGTGGTGACGCAGGTGCTGTGGAGAGCTTAGAGCCTGGTTAGACATCCAAGATGCCAAAGTCATCCACTACATCCCAGGCTACTGCCATGCTGACTTTTGCTTTGCCACTGGATTTCAATGACTCTGGAAGAGGGAATGACTTGCATGTGAAGTGGATTTAAGCGAGGCAGAATTGCACAAAGTCGTCAGCTTTACTCTCTCTTCCAGAGTCACTGAAGTCCAGTGGCAAGACAAATATGATTTGTCCCAAAGTAAATTCTCAGTCTGTATGATTTTGTCATAGCTGCTGCACAAGTTACAAATTGATGACCACTTTTTAAAGAAGTCTGTTACTGCCTTTAAGACCTTAGGTAAGTCACTTAACCTGTCTAGGTCTCAGGGTCCTCATCTATAAAAAGAGACACTTGGACTACAAGGCCTCTAAGGCCCTTCTAGTTCCCAGTCTTAGGTAGAAGACAATAAAATACAATTGACTTATGAAGCGTAGTTACTTTAGAGACTGAAATGAGTTGTCTCACAAACTTTTTTGGTGGGGGGGACAGGAGAGGATGATGACATAACATTTGAGCATCTTATTACAGTACTGCAAAGTACTATTATAAGCATCATTGCACTGGATCTGTGTGTGCCAGTCAAGAGAGCAGTATCTTATATTTAGAATGACAGATGAAAGTATATACAATAGTAATTGCCAATAGTGGACTGTCAACAATTTTATTTATTAAACTATTCATTAAACACTTTCACTGGTACTGGACAAAAATCTCTCTTTCTCTCAAAGAGCCTACAGTCTAATGTGGGAGACGATATTTAAGCAACTATCTACAAACAAGATATAAATAGGATAAATCAGAATGGTCAACTGAGGGAAGGCATTAGCATTAAGGGGGATTGGGAAAGGCTTCTTGCAGAAGGTGAAACTTTATCTGGATGTTGAGAGAAACCAAGGAAACCAGAAAGTGAAAATGAGGAGGGACGGAATTCCAGGCATAGGGGGAGAGCCAGTGAAAATGTCCAGATTAGGGGGCAGAACCAAGATGGTGGAGTAGAAAGACACACATAACGCAGGCTCTCCCCACACAGCCCATAAAATACCTGTAGAGAGGGACTCTCAACAAATTTTGGAGCAGCAGAAGTGGAGAACAACAGAGTGGAGGAGATTTCCAGCCCAGGGTGACCTGAAAGGCCCACAGGAAACATCAGTTACATGGGACCTGAAGGGGAGCCCCGCTCAGCTTTGGTGGTGCGGCATGGCACCTCCTCTAGGAGGAGGACACCTCAGGGGTAGAATCTCCAGTCGCAATAGTAGTGAATCCCCAGTCCCAGCAGCAGTGGTCCACAGATCCTGCAACTCACAGGCACCAAAGGTCAGTGATGGGGGTTTTTTCAGCTGGCTGGGAAGGGAGAAGGGCCTTCCCATAACTCCAGCCTCAGGCAGCAGCCACAGAGGCCACATTGGCAGGCAGCAGCAGTTCCCACAGCAGCCCATACAGCCACCCTCATCCATTGTTGGATCGTAAAAGCCCCTGGGGGCACTGAGGAGCTGAATATTACCCTCAGTCCTGTGTACAGGCCCTGAGGGAACTGATCTTTGTCTCACACTGAATGGCGGCCTTGCCCATCCAGCTTATCTGAAAATCAGCCCCCAGTGCTGACTTGGCAGAACTGGAGACCAGATGGCTGTGAAGAGGTAATTGCTAAGATTCTGGGCACCAAAATCTCTTCCTGATCTCAGACCAGTGTACACGCTTGATTGTGCCTCCTTGGAGGAACTGAGGTCTTACAGATTCCCAGAGTATACCCTACTCTTGACAAAGGACCCAAAAGTCAAGTAACTGGTTGAGAAAATGCCCAAAAAAGGGAAAAAAAATAAGACTATTGAAGGTTACTTTCTTGGTGAACAGATATCTTCTCCCATCCTTTTGGATGAGGAAGAACAATGCTTACCATCAGGGAAAGACATAGAAGCCAAGGCTTCTGTATCCCAAATATCCAAAATAAATATTCAATAGTCCCCGGCCATGGAAGAGCTCAAAAAGGATTTTGAAAATCAAGTAAAAGAGCTGGAGGAAAGACTGGGAAGAGAAATGAGAGAGATGCAAGAAAAGCATGAAAAGTGGTTCAACACCTTGCTAAAGGAGACCCCAAAAAAATGCTGAAGAAAATAACACCTTGAAAAATAGGCTAACTCAATTGGCAAAAGAGGTTCAGAAGGTCCATGAAGAGAAGAATGCTTTCAAAAGCAGAATTAGCCAAATGGAAAAAGAGGTTCCAAAGCTCACTGAAGAAAATCGTTCTTTAAAAATCAGAATGGAACAGATGGAGGCTAATGACTTTATAAGAAACTAAAAAATCCCAAAACAAAACCAAAAGAATGAAAAAAATGGAAGATAATGTGAACTATCTCTAATGTGAACTATCTCATTGGAAAAACACCTGACTTGGAAAACAGATCCAGGAGAAACAATTTAAAAATTATGGGACTACCTGAAAGCCATGATCAAAAAAAGGGCCTAGACATCATCTTTCATGAAATTACCAAGGAAAACTGCCCTGAGATTCTAGAACCAGAGGGCAAAATAAGTATTGAAGGAATCCATCGATCACCGCCTGAAAGAGATCCAAAAAGAGAAACTCCTAGGAACATTGTGGCCAAATTCCAGAGTTCCCAGGTCAAGGAGAAAATATTGCAAGCAGCTAGAAAGAAACAATTCCAGTATTGTGGAAATAAAATCAGGATAACACAAGATCTAGCAGCTTCTACATTAAGGGATCGAAGGGCGTGGAATAGGATATTCCAGAAGTCAAAGGAACTAGGACTCAAACCAAGAATCACCTACCCAGCAAAACTGAGTATAATACTTCAGGGGAAAAAATGGTCTTTCAATGAAATTGAGAAATTTCAAGCATTCTTGATGAAAAGACCAGAGCTGAAAAGGAAATCTGACTTTCAAACACAAGAATCAAGAGAAGCATGAAAAGGTAAACAGCAAAGAGAAATCACAAGGGACTTACTAAAGTTGAACTATTTACATTCCTACATGCAAAGACTGTATTTGTAACTCTTGAAAACTTTTTTCAGTATCTAGGTAATTGGTGGGATTATACACACAACACACACACACACACATACACATACACACACACACAGAGCACAGGGTGAATAGAATAGGATGGGATTATATCTTAAAAAAAATGAAATTAAGTGGTGAGAGAGAAATATATTGGGAGGCGAAAGGGAGAAATGGAATGGCGCAAATTATCTCTCATAAAAGAGGCAAGTAAATGACTTTTCAATGGAGGGAAAAGTGGGGAGGTGAGAGAAAAAACATGAAGCTTACTCTCATCACATTCGACTAAAGGAAGTAATAAAATGTAAATAAAAATAAAATAAAATAAAATCTCATTTTGGGATGAAAACCTATCTTACAATACAGGAAAGTGAGGAAGAAGGGGATAAGCAGGGCGGGGGGATGAGGGAAAGGAGGGCAATGGGAAGAGGGAGCAATTAGAAGTCAACACTCTTAGGGAGGGACAGGATCAAAAGAAAGAAGTAATGGGGGGCAGGATAGGATGCAGGGAAATATAGTTAGTCTTACACAACATGACTATTATGGAAATCATTTGCGAAACTACACAGATATGGCCTATACTGAATTGCTTGCCTTCCCAAAGGGAATGGGTAGGGAGGGAGGGAGGAAGAGAAGTTAGAACTCAAAGTTTTAGGAACAACTGTTGAGTATTGTTCTTGCAACTAGGAAATAAGAAATACAGGTAATGGGGTACAGAAAGTTATCTTGCTCTACAGGACAAAATAGAAGATGGGGATAAGGGAAGGGAGGGATGTTAGAAGGCAGGGCAGATTGGTGATAGGGGCAATTAGAATGCTAGGCATTTTGGGGTAGGGGTATGGGAGAAAATTTGGAACCCAAAATTTTGTGGAAATGAATGTTGAAAACTTAAATCAATCAATCAATAAATAAAATAAAATAAAATGTCCAGAGTAGGGAGATAGAATGTCATGTCAGAAACGGCAAGGAGGCTAGAGTTACTGGATCACAGAGTATGTAGAATGGAGAAATATGTAAAAGTACTGGAAAGGCAGGAAGAAGCCTGGTTATGAGGGACTCTCAAAGCCAGAGAATTTGATCCTGGAGGTAAGGGAAGTCACTAGAATTAATTGAGACCCCTGGGGGGGGCGGCTGATATGGTCAGACTTATGTGCTAGGAAGAACAATTTGCCACTACTAGGTCTGTATCCCAAAGAGATAAAAAAACGAAAAGGAAAAGGACCTATTTGTACAAAAATATTTATAGCAACTCTTTTTGTGGTGATAGGTCAAAGTATATATTTTTAACTTTATTTTTCTTGTGTTTTTGTGTCTTTTCTTTCACAACAGGACTAATATGGAAATATGCTTTGCATGACAGTACTTGTATAACCTATATCAAATTGCTTGTCTTCTCAATGAGGGGGAGGGGAAGGGGGGAGGAAGAAAATTTGGAATTCAAAATATTAAAAAATGAATGTTAAAAACTGCTTTACATGTAATTGGAGAAAAAATAAAATACGATTTTTTTAAAAAAGAGAAAAAAAGGAAAGAGCAATTTGAAAGCTGAGTGAAGGATGGCTTGAAATGGGGAAAGACTTGTGGCAAGCAGACCAAACAGCTTTTGTAACTGTCCAAGTGTGAGGTGATGAAGGCCTGTGTTGTGCAGGTGGAAGTGTCAGTGTGGGACAGATGGAATTGACAGGACTTGATCAAATATTGAATAGTGTGAGGCAAGAGAGTGAGGAGTTGAAGCTGTGAGCCTGAGGGACTGGGAGGATGGTGTTGCCATCCTGTAGATGGGTGAAAGAGGGAAAGACTTGGTGGGAACAATAATGAGTTCTCTGTTTGTCATTTTGAGTTGATGATATCTACAGGATATTCAGTTTGACTTGTCTAATATAGCTGGAAATTTGAAAATGGAGATTAGGAGAGAGAGTCAGGCAGAATAAATATATCCAAGAATCATCTGTATAGAGGTAATAACTGAATCTGTTGGAGCTGAGGAGCTCACCAAGGGATATGTTAAAGAGGAGGAGAAGTAGGTGCAGAGACGTCAAGAAGGATAAGGATTAGAACAAGGGGGCGGAGTCAAGATGGCGGAGTAGAAAGACGCACGTTTACGAGCTCCGAACCCACAGCCCATAGAATTAATGTAAAAAGAGATCCCCATAAGTTCTGGATCACTGTAAGGTGTGCAGAAACAGAGTGGAAGAGATTTCCATTCCAGAGAACCCTGGAGAGCCATCCCCAGGGTCCGTCACGCTGGAAAGCGGACCCCACCCCAGCGCTGCCCTGGCCACGGCCCCAGAGAAGCTGATTCGAGCAGGCTTCAGGGACGGAAGCTTTGGCGGCGGTAAAGTCCCTCCGCCCACAGAATCTACAGGTCAGTGAGTGAGACGGCTGGGCTGGAAGACGGGAGCGGGGTGTCTCCGTGGCTTGGGCCCGCTCGGGAGCAAGCGGCGGAGGCAGAGGCAGGGGCGGCAGTGGAGGCACCAGCTGCGGCGGCGGCTTGGGACTCCCCCAGCAGCAGGCAGGATCTTCATTACTGAGAGTCTCTGCATAAACCCCCTGAGGGAGCTGAGCCTGGGAGACCGCCCTGCCCCACCCTGCTCCATTACTGAAGGTCTCTGCATAAAGCCCCTGAGGGAACTGAGCCTGGGAGGCGGCCCCGCCCCCACCCCAGCACCAGAACTAAAGCTCACATTGATTAGCAGCCATGTGGGTGCGGAAAGCCCATTTGAATCTCAGACCCCAAGCACTAGCTGGGCGGATCTAGGCGGGGGTGGACAGGAATCTCAGAAGTCAATTAACTGGCTGGGAAAATGCCCACAAAAGGGAATAAAAATAAGACTATAGAGAGTTTTTTCCAACAAATGCAAATGATCCCGACATTCGGATCGGATGACGAGGAGGACGTATTCTTGCCATCAGGGAAAGACGTGGAGGGCGGGGCCTCAGTACCCCAGACATCCCAGGGGGATCTCGGGTGGGCTCAGGCCTTGGAAGAGCTCAAAAAGGATTCTGAAAAGCAAGTTAGACAGGTGGAGGAAAAACTGGGAAGAGAAATGAGAGAGATGCAAGAAAAGTATGAAAAACGGGTCAATACCTTGGTAAAGGAGACCCAAAAAAATGCTAAATAACACCTTGAAAAATAGGCTCACTCAACTGGCAAAAGAGGTTCAAAAAGCCAATGAGGAGAAGAATGCTTTGAAAAGCAGAATTAGCCAAATGGAAAAAGAGGTTCAAAAGCTCACTGAAGATAAGAGTTCTCTCAAAATTAGAATGGAACAGATGGAGTCTAATGACTTCACGAGAAACCAAGAAATCACCAAACAAAACCAAAAGAATGAAAAAATGGAAGAGAATGTGAAATATCTCATGGGAAAAACAACTGACCTGGAAAATAGATCCAGGAGAGACAATTTAAAAATTATGGGACTACCTGAAAGTCATGATCAAAAAAAGAGCTAGATATCATCTTCCATGAAATTATCAAGGAAAACTGCCCTGACATTCTAGAACCAGAGGGCAAAATAAGTATTGAAAGAATCCATCGATCACCACCAGAAAGAGATCCAAAAAGAGAAACTCCTAGGAACATTGTGGCCAAATTCCAGAACTCTCAGGTCAAGGAGATAATCTTACAAGCAGCTAGAAAGAAACAATTCCAGTATTGTGGAAATACGATCAGGATAACACAAGATCTAGCAGCTTCTACATTAAGGGATCGAAGGGTATGGAATAGGATATTCCAGAAGTCAAAGGAACTAGGACTCAAACCAAGAATCACCTACCCAGCACAACTGAGTATAATACTTCAGGGGAAAATATGGTCTTTCAATGAAACAGAGGACTTTCAAGCATTCTTGATGAAAAGACCAGAGCTGAAAAGAAAATTTGACTTCCAAACACAAGAATGAGAAGAAGCATGAAAAAGTAAACAGCAAAGAGAAGTCTTAAGGGACTTACCAGAAGTGAACTGTTTACATTCCTACATGGAAAGACAATTTTTGTAACTCTTAAAACTTTTCAATATCTGGGTAGTTGGTGGGACCACACACACACATGTACACGCATGCATGCACACACACATGCACACACACACAGAGACAGAGAGCACAGAACGAATTGAATAGGATGGGACCATAGCTGAAAAGAAATTAAGGTAAATGGTGAGAGAGAAATGTAGTGGGAGGAAAGAGGGTGAAATGGAATGGGGTAATTATATGTCATTTAAGAGGCAAGTAGGAGACTTTTTAGTGGAGGGAAAAAGAGGAGAGCTGAGGAAAAAAAAAAATTAGTTTACCCTCATCACATTGGACTAAAGGAAGGAATAAAATGCACACTCATTTTGGTATGAAAACCTATCTTACAGTATAGGAAAGTGGGAGAGAAGGAGATAAGCAAGGGGGGGGATGATGGAAGGAAGGGCAAAGAGAGGAGGGAGAAATTTGAAGTCAACACTTGGGGAGGGACAGGATCAAAAGACAGAAGAGAAACAATGAGGGGCAGGTTAGGATGGAGGGAAATACAGTTAGTCTTACACAACACGTCTATTATCGAAGTCATTTGCAAAACTACACAGATAGGGCCTGTATTGAATTGCCTGCCTTCCCAAAGGGAATGGGTGGGGAGGGAGGGATGGGGAGAACTGGGAACTCAAAGTTTTAGGAGCAACTGTTTAGTATTGTTGTTGCTACTAGGAAAGAAGACATGCAGTTAATGAGGAATGGAAAGTCATCTGGCCCTACAGGAGAAAAGAGAGGGTGGAGACAAGAGAGGGGAGGAATGACGGAGGTGAGGGAAGATTGGAGATAGGGAAAATTAGATTGCTTGGGGTATTGGGGTTGGGGGAGGGGATGAGGGGGAGAAAATTTGGAACCCAAAGTTTTGTGAAAATGAATGTAAAAAGTTAAATAAATAAATAATTAAAAAAAATTAAAAAAACAAAAAAAGAAGGATAAGGATTGAGAAAAAGCCATTAGCCTGGGCATTGTAGGTAGTAGGGAAGCATCTGACGAACAGGGAGCAACTGAAGATTAGTGATTAGAAGAGAAAATCTGCTGCAGAAGATGAGATGGAAAAGGTACACTTCGCCTTGTCAAAAGTATTAGCCTTGTCAAAGAGAAGAACCATCTTTTTTTTTTGAATGAGCCCGTTGAAACAGGAAATAGTGGCAGAAGGCATTTGAGCGATGTGAGCCAAAGAAGAGGAGGAGATAAGAGGGAGAATGATAAATAGCCTCAGTTTTTTTCAGTGAAATACAAGGCAAAGTTCTGAGCTGAGAGGGTGAAAGGAAGGGGGGTGAATTTGGGGCAGCACAAAAAGGTTTGATAAACCTGCTGTGGTAAGTGGAATAAAGAATAGATGTGGGAAGTATAAAAGGATTGCCTAGCAGCAGTGAGGACCCACTTGAGAGTATCTAACATAAATTTGTAATGGACCTAGTTGGCATATTTTCATAATTTTCTCCAGCTTTGCTCAGCAGCAAGTGGAGAAGGAGTAAAGACAGAGAGGACAGTGGGAGAGCAAGATCTTTAATAGGATAACAGGAAATGGACTTGAAAGAGGAGGACAGTGTAGACATGAAATGGGTCAAGGGGTCAAGAGGTAGAGAGGAGGAGAGAATAGTAAGTGCAGGGGTAATGTGAAAGAACTGAGGGGATGAGGGGCTTAGAGGTCACAATATAGCCTAAACATTAAATACTTTGAAACACAAAAAGCCATTTACATCAATGTCTACATCTTTTGAAAAATTCGCCAAATAAGAAAACTACAGAGAAAAAGTTACAGATGATCACTTTATTTAACAAACGCAAAGTTTTAAAGAGGAAAAATGTAAATGAATGTTGTTACATGGCAGTTAAAAATACTTTGGATTATGTTTGACATCATTCATTTTACCTGCAAATGAAGCAGAGTAAACACTGTTCTAGTCAGCTTACAACAAGCAAGTGATCTCAGTAGACACTGATAGACTTTCCTTTCTCTGAGAGCACATGAGCTGTAGACATCTGCATCATCTAGCGACTCTGTTTGTTCTGGCTGTTGGCTATTCTTGTGTGGTTTTCAATGGCTCTTCCAAGCACTACATCTTGCACAAGATCTGTCAACTTGACATCTGTATGACTACAGCCAACTTTGGGGCAGCTGTCAGAAAGGAAAAAGAACAACAAATACAATTATAATCCAGAGGTTTTATACTCCATATTAACTTACTATAATAGTAATGTCACATATGCAATGGAGGCGAACAAACCTGCAGATCGTATTTCTATTGTAAATTTATTTAATATTTAAATTTTAAAATGGGAGAGTATTGCCAAAAGAAGTTTTGAGTCCTTAAAAACAGGAAAGATACCCATCTGCTTGTTACTGTTTAGATGGTGGTTCTTTCCATTCTTAGGACTAAAAGCAACTGTCTTCATCTGGCACTGTATTTTGTAACAGTGCTTGTCATATTATAATGTATAATAAAACTTATCTCTACTAGTCTGTAAACTACATGAGGGCAGAAATTGTCTTATCTCAACTTTGCATTTCTCCCATAGAACAGAACAGTTCTCCCCACAGAGTGAGGATATATTTAGTGATATGTTTTATCCCTAGATCAACATATTTTTAGTCATTCGTAATAATCCATTTCTCATTTTTAAAATTTTGTAGCAAGAAGATCCAAAAGCTCTCTCTTTGGCTATTCGATTTAAGAAACCTTTATTAAAATACCTGTTTCATGAATTGCATTGTGTAAGGTGAGATATAAAGGTAAAATAAGGCTCAAAGGAGGATAAAACAAATACATATATGGCTATAATCAGAGCTCTAAGTACATAAAAAAATGTCCAGTCAGGGAAGTTTGGCAGAGAACAGAAAGGCTTTATTAGTACAACAAATTCAAAATTCCACATATTAACACTTCGGTAAAGTGAAATAGCAAGTGTAGGAACGAATTTCTTAGTTTAGGTTCTAAGAAACCTAAAGAAAATCCCTGTCATAATGAACATTAGAATGATATATTTTATAAATTAACCTGGAGAACAGCTAGCCAGCTCTTGGGGATGAAAAGAGACAAGTATCTGCCTCACAGTGTGAAGAAATGGAAAGAACTCGG
The DNA here is from genome assembly GCA_023548195.1 of Bettongia penicillata ogilbyi. Classification (NCBI taxonomy): domain Eukaryota; kingdom Metazoa; phylum Chordata; class Mammalia; order Diprotodontia; family Potoroidae; genus Bettongia; species Bettongia penicillata. Next base: position 4,014,131 of record JAJHZJ010000107.1, on the reverse strand, counting down.
GACCTGGAGTCAGAAATACCTCTGTTCTAGTCCCAGTTCTGCAGTTTAGTATGCATTTGACCTTGGACCTTAGATTCATCATATGTAAAATGAAGATAATAGTACTTTGACTAACTACTTCATAGGATTGTTGTGAGAAAAGTTCTCTGTAAATAGAAATGTGATATTAAATGTGGCCCAGTCTTCTTTCTCCTACATATACCACAGTGTATCAAACTCAATGATTCAGACAATGAGTAATATTTTGGATAGGGAAGTGGACTATGAGGTGGTAAAGACCTCCTGATGACATAATATGGTTTCATTTAGTGAAACAACAGACATTCTGAGAACAACTGATGAATTTAAGCACGCAGAAAACTAGTTTCAGTTTGGCTAATTGTGAAGAGGTATACTATTAGGGAAAAAAGTCATAATACATAAGAGGAAACTCAGAACTTGGGGAAAAAAAGACTTTGATGTTATTTTAGTTACGCAAAGTCAACTCAGTTATCTTCTCAGGAAACTGAAAAACAAAACACAATAAAGCAAGGAAGAAACAAGTCCCTCAAGGTGCTTTTCCCAAATGAAACCACACAAAAAAACCTTAATGACACCATCACACTATGGACAAGGGCACTCCCACTACCAGAGTAATAGCGCAGAGAACATTTTATAGGTATTAGTCCATTAATCCCTACAACACCCTGGTGAGCCAGTCAGGTGTGGCAGTTCCCTTCCAAGCCCTAATGTCATCCTAGTTCAGGACTGAGAGACTACTGGCTTTGGAAGAGAACTTATGTCACTGAAGAGAACAGCTTATTTAGTATCCATAGTAATCATTTTAAGCTTATTGTGATATATTGAGTAAGATGGTGAGAGAAACCTAATAATTTCAGCTTTTTTAGGCCTTTTTTAAAAATAGTTAGTCCTAATCCTAGTATCTGGAGTCCCTGGATTTACCAAACACTACGTTACTATTGTCTGTTTGCTTATGCATTTCTTATACCTAATCCATTTCAATGATCAACTTTTCTATTTTTTAACCAGTATCAAAGAGTTTATGAGCATCTAGACACCTAAATGCTGGGCTTGGAGTTGGGAAGACCTGAGTTCAAATCCTGCCTCAGACACTTAGCTGCGTGACTCTGGTCAAGTCACTTAACCTCTGTTTGCCTTAATCCACTGGAAGAGGAAATGGAAAACCACGTCAATATCTTTCTTTGTCAAGAAAACCATATGGACAGTATTGGGATGCTGTGGTCCATGAGGGTCATGAAGAATAGGACATGACTGAATAACAACAGCCCAAGAGTTTTGGTGATTATTGCTTTGTACCATCGTTTGGTTGCTAGGACCTCTCCTGTGTAACTGCCTTGTCATGGCAGAGGGGCTTGTGCAGCTAAATGAAACTATGAGCACAAGTCATAATGGAAAGTTCTGACAAAAGGTAATCCACTGGAGAAGGAAATGGCAAACCACGACAGTATCCTTGGTTCAGAGTGGGAGTCTGATAGGATATCTTCTCCTATTTTTTAAAATGACAACTTACATGATACTAGGATTTATTTTTCTTTATTTAAATAGCTGATAGAATCAACTTGAAAATCCACCTGGTCTTGTGTTTGTTTTACTTTCTTCTACTTCTTATGTTAATCTAAGTTTTTCACAGTTTTGTAAGTATTAATCTATTTAAGTAATCCATTTTGTTGGTATATAAATGGACAAAATACTTTCTAATAATTTAGTTTATCTCCACTTCAGTGGTGGTGAATTCTCTAGCATTTTTTTTATTGGCAGTTAAGATTTGCCTACATTTTAAATCAGATTGGCTAAAGGTTTATCATTTTATTAGTTTAAAAAAGCTCCTAGTGTTATTTATCAAATCATTTTTGTTTTCAATTTTGCTTCTTTGATTTTCATGTCTATTCTTGTGTTTGTTTGGAGATTCTTAATTTGTTCCCTTCATAACCTAATCCATAACCTAATTTTCTATCTTTCCAGTCTTCTTATGCTTTGCTCCATGACATACTGTACTCTTTAATCTTGTGACAACCACAAACAAGTCATTCTATCTCTCAAGCTATGGACAGTCATATGAAAAAATGTTTCAGACTACTAAGAAATAGAGAAATGTAAATTAAATCAACTCTGAGGTTCCCCCTCACATCCATCAGACTGATAAAGCTGACAAAAAGGGAAAATGATCACTGCTGAAGGAGCTGCAGGAAAGCAGGCAAATTAATGCACTGCTGCTAGAGCTGTGAATGAATACAGTCATTCTGGAAAGCAATCCGGAACCATGCCCTCAAATGACTAAATTGTACATTTCTTTCTTTTTTTTTATGGTGCCAATTTTAAATAATTTTTATTCTCCAGGACAAGAATTGCATTTCCATTTGTTTACAGTACTGATAAAGTGCAATGTTGTTCACTTCTCTCCTCTCTGCACACATTCAAGTATTCAGAATGCCCAGATTTACACAGTAGCTTAAATGTTACTTTTAAACTGCTACTGCTTTAGCTACAAATTTTGAGTCCTTCAATTTTTGGAAAAGCTGTGTGGAATGCTCTTTCTTCTGTTGTTTAGTCCACCTCTTCAATGGTGGGTCCAGAAGAAGCACCTCCAGATGGGGCTGCTCCACCCCCTGGGAATCCACCAGGCATGCCTCCTGGCATGCCCCCTGCACTCTGGTACAGCTTGGTAATGATGGGGTTGTGGACCTTTTCCAACTCTTTCTGCTGATGCTCAAATTCTTCCTTTTCAGCAGTCTGGTTCTTATCCAGCCAGTTGATTATTTCATTACATTTGTCAAGGATCTTCTGTTTGTCTTCATCACCAATTTTGCCTTGCAGTTTTTCATCTTCTACTGTAGCCTTCATGTTGAAAGCATAAGATTCAAGAGAATTCTTGGAAGACACCTTGTCTGTCTGCTTCTCATCCTCATCCTTGTATTTCTCAGCCTCCTGGACCAGACGCTCACTGTCTTCCTTGCTCAGACGTCCTTTATCATTGGTGATGGTGATCTTATTCTCCTTGCCTGTGCTCTTATCCACAGCAGAAACATTGAGAATGCCATTTGCATCAATGTCAAGTGTCGCTTCAATCTGAGGAACACCTCTGGGTGCTGGGGGGATTCCTGAGAGCTCAAATTTGCCAAGCAGGTTGTTATCCTTTGTCATTGCCCTCTCACCTTCATAAACCTGAATAAGCACACCAGGTTGGTTGTCCAAATAGGGGGTAAATGTCTGTGTCTGCTTGGTATGGATGGTGGTATTACGTTTGATCAGAACTGTCATCACTCCACCAGCAGTTTCAATTCCAAGAGAAAGAGGAGTGACATCCAACAGCAACAAGTCCTGTACATTCTCAGATTTATCTCCAGACAAAATGGCACCCTGGACAGCTGCACCATAAGTAACAGCCTCATCAGGATTGATACTCTTGTTGAGCTCCTTGCCATTGAAGAAGTCTTGCAAAAGCTTCTGGATTTTCGGAATTCGAGTGGAACCACCCACCAGGACGATGTTCATGAATCTGATTTATCTAGCTTGGCATCTCTTAAGGCCTTTTCCACAGGGTCCAGTGTGCCACGGAAGAAATCAGCATTCAGCTCTTTGAAACGGGCTCGAGTGATTGATGTATAGAAGTCGATACCTTTATAGAGGGAGTCAATCTCAATGCTGGCCTAGGTACTAGAAGAGAGGATGCATTTTGCATGTTCACAAGTGGTGTGAAGACGGCGAACAGCCCTCTTGTTCTCACTGATATCCTTCTTGTGCTTTTGCTTGAACTCCACAATGAAATGGTCGACCATTTGATTGTCAAAGTCCTCCCCACCCAAGTGAGTGTCCCCAGCTGTGGACCTGACCTCAAAGATGCCATCTTCAATGGTAAGAATGGAGACATCAAAAGTATCACCTCCAAGGTCAAAGATCAACACATTTCTCTCGGTACCAACCTTTTTGTCCAAGCCATAAGCAACAGCAGCAGCAGGCTCATTGATGATTTGGAGCACATTGAGACCAGCAATGGTTCCAGCATATTTAGTGGCCTGACGTTGGGAATCGTTGAAATAGGCTGGTACTGTGGCAACAGCATTCGTGATGGTCTTCCCAAGGTAAGCTTCAGCAATTTCTTTCATCCTGGTCAAGACCACAGAAGACACTTCCTCTGGATAGAAACTTTTGGTCTCCCCTTTGTACTCCACTTGGACCTTAGGCCTGCCTGCATCATTCACCACTGTAAAAGGCCAGTGCTTCATGTCTGACTGTACAACTGCATCATCAAATCTGCGACCAATCAGACGTTTGGCATTAAAAACTGTGTTGGTGGGGTTTATTGCAACTTGATTCTTTGCAGCATCACTGATTAAACGTTCTGTATTGGTGAAGGCAACGTAGCTGGGGTGGTCCTCTTTCCTTGGTCATTAGCAATGATCTCCACTTTCCCATGTTGGGAGACTCCCACACAGGAGTAAGTGGTGCCAAGATCAATGCCAACTGCGGGTCCCTTCGACATGGGGAGTCAGGGGTCGTAGCTGACCGCTGTGGAGAAAGAAGGGCTGCTGCTGAGCTGAGTAGTAAATTGTACATTTCTAGTGATATCACTACTAGGCTTATAAAGAGGTGAAAGAAACATCAGGATGACCTATGGATACAGAAATACTTTGTAATGCCAAGAAGCAGAAATACTTTGTAATGCCAAGAAGCAGAAACTAAAGAGATAGCCTGGCAGTTAGGGACAGAGAGACTCAGGGAACAGAATGAGATGTAATTTTATTTTGGGGGGCAAGGGGATCACGGCAATGTAGGAATTTCTTTTGACTCAGCACATTTGTAAAAAGAGTTTTGCTTTACTTTCTGCCTCCCACTGGAGATGGGAGGGAAAGATAATAAATTTTTGTAAATTGAAAAAAAATTTTTTTTAAAGAAAAGTAATGGTTAGAAAAATAGAAGGAAAATTAGGAGAGACCTAAGTCTTCAAGGGAAGAAAAACAATCTAGCAGGAGACTGTGTTCAATAGAACTAAAAAATTAAGAGGAGAACTATAAAGATTGAAAAAACACCCCTGTTTTTGAAGATTAGGAGATCACTGATTAACGTTCTGGGAGAAGCTCTCTGTTTTCCACCTCCAATCAGAGTGTACTGATGAAGTAAGAATTCTAGAGCTGAAGTAAACTTTTAGGAGAGGGTGAAGTGACCCCTGGAGTGTGACTGTCCAGAGGAGTGTAGCCAGGTGAGGACTGAAGAGATGGCTGGCCTGTTCAAATGTCATTTACTCCCCCACCCCTTCCTTGCATAGATTTCTACTTAACTGCATGAGATAATTTTACCTAATTTTCTCCCTTCCCCCTCCTACAGTGCATTCTTCTTCTCCTCCCTTTCCATTTTTCTTCTAAGATCATCGAGACAAAATAGAACCAATCCCAGGCCTTCTGTTTAATTAGACTCCTTTTCTGATCCCTGATGATAGGGTTCAGAGGGGACACATATCATCATCTGTCATATTAGAATATAAGCAGTTTACAACTGTTTAATCTACTACGATTACTTGTTCAGTTTGCTTTTTAGGTTTCCCTTGACTACTGTGTTTGCATCTCCAAGTTTCTATGCAGTTCTGATCTTTCTATCAAGAACACCTGAGAATTCTTTATTTCATTAAAGGTCCATTTTTTCCCTCTAGGATTATGCTGACTTCTGTTGGATTCTTGGTTTTAAGCCTATATCCTTTTTCTTCCAGAATATCATATTCTAAGTTCTCTTCTCCTTTATGATAGTGGCTGCTAAATGGTGTGTGACTGTGATTGTGGTTCCTCACTATTTGAATTCTTTCTGCATGCTGACGATATTCATCCTTTGATCTGGTTGCCCTGGATTTTGACTATGATGCTCATTTAGGGGTTTCTTTTAAGAAATGAACAGTGGATTTTTTCTATTTCCACTTTGCTCTGTGGTTCTAAGAGGTCCAGGCAGTTTTGTTTTTTTAAAGATTTCTTGAAATATGATTCTAAGCTCTTTTTTTGTCATGTCATTCAGACAGTCTACTGATTTCTAAATTTTCTCTCTATACATCTGTTTTCTGGTTCAGCAGTTTTTGTTATAAAACACCTTTTCTGCTATATTTTTCCCAGAGTTTTGACTTTGCTTTAATATTTCCTTTTGTTTTATAGAATCATTAGCTTTTATCTGGTACCTTCTAATTTTTAGGATATCTGTTCCTGGGGGAAAGTTTTGTACCTCATGTTGTAACTATTGTTCAATCATTCAGTTGCATCCAACTCTTTGTGACAGACATATGGGGTTTTCTTGGCAAAGATACTGGAGTAGTTTGCTTTTTAATTCTCCAGTGTATTAAGGCAAACAGAGGTTAAGTGACTTATCCAGGGTCACACAGATCGTATCTGAGGTAGGTCTTCTTGACTACAGGCCCAGTGTAGAGTATCTTTAAGCATTTATAAAAACCTTTTAAAACCATTTTTTTATGCTCTTGATTCAACTATTCCAAGAATTCAAGTTGAATTTGTACCTAAGCTATGTCTTTCTTTAAGGCTTTAGATGTCTGTGTTTTATAGTCATTTTCTTCTTCTGAATTTGGGTCTTGAACTTTCTTGTCATTACAGCATGGGGTACAGGGTATCTTCAGGGAAGACTAGTATCTCTGGTGTGAAGGCTGCCGAGTTGTTTTCAGGGCTGCTATCCACCTTGATTCAAGTGCCTACTTGATTCACCAAGCTCTCACCTGTGGCTCCAAAAGGTGGTAGCATGCACAGTGGTCACACTCTGATAAACCCATTGGGTATATGGGCTAAACCAGGTTGAGGGTAACCGAGGAGTCTTAAATCCTTTGATCAGTTAGGGGAGTGTCTGCCCCAAGCATAGGAAGACTTTCCCCTGGCTGCATGGGTGGATGAAAACAATTTGTTCCAATGGCCATGAATGTAGCTGAAGCAGGCACTGTGGAGTACTCAGAGCTTGGTTGGACTGAGGATACCAAGGTCATCCACTGCATCCTGAGCCATCGATAGTCACCTTGACTTTGTCTTACCACAGGACTCTGGTGACTCTGGAAAAAGAGTGAGGCTGACAGCTTTGCACAACTCTGCCTCACTTTCAAATTATGCACAAATCAAAATACATCATTCATATCATTTTACCATTTTTACCTACTTCAAAGTCCTATGATAACAGGCAAGTGACAAAGCAGCAGGTATGGATACACTGGGAGCTGTGATCACAGCCTGCACACAGGTGGTATAGGTCATAGAGTCCTCTTCTCACCAGACGGAAACAACAGTGGGATTTGTCAGTCTCCTGGGTGTCTGAACAGTCCTTTTTAAGGACAGTGCTGCTCACCTCTTAGCGTGAGAAAGGGGCTAGAAAAGGTGCCCTAAAAACTTTTTGTTTCTCTCAACCCTGGCCTGCTTAATTGTAACATTTGAATTGTCTTAGGAAGATTCTAGAGATTACCTGGCAAGATAAAGTATCAGACACTGAGGTCCTTTTTTGGGCTAAACTGCCAAGCATTCAAACTCTACTGCAGAGAGTGCAACTCTGATGGGCTGGCCACATTGTTTGAATGCCAAATGTACACACAAGGCAAGTGTTCACATGGAGGTCAGAAGAAACAATACAAGGATACTCTCAAGAAGTTTGGAATCAATTGCATGACATGGGAGACACTGGCAAAAGACTACCCAACATGGTTGTGCCCTCATCAAAAAAGGCACTGTACTCTATAAAGTGAAGCAGAATTGTCATAGCTCAAAAGAAATGATATGTAAATTTAGAGACATCTCCACGCCAAATGTCTATGTAGAATATTTGTACCCAATCCACTGCATAGCGTTCCAAGCTTGTGTTGGTCTGATCAGTCACACACACACCGTAGCTTGACTATCACACAGTGGTGTCATTTTTGTCCTCCTGGAGAATGAAGGACATCACCATCATAACATATTTATGGCAGGATTCCATTCTTTTTGTTTGTTAATTCTTCCAGCATATTTCCTGACTTTGGACTTACCCCTTGGTTTTAGCTCTACATATTCTTGATCTGAGTTTGAGTTTAAACAATGGGCCTTTGGGCTTGACCTGTCTGGAATTTCAGTAGAACGCTCCTGGACTTGGCTACTATGGAAAGCTCTGCTGGTTCTGACAGAACTGAAGGCTCCTGTTTGGCCTGATACTCCGCCCTGGATATACCTCTGTAGGTTTCAAATTGGGCTAGACGATGGAACTGAGACCCTGCTCTGCTATTTGGGCCCATTCCATAAAGCTGCCCATTGTTTCTGAACTTGTTCCTCTCTTAGTACTCAGTCTAGAGGCCCACACTTGCTATACCTGGAGTACTACCTTCTTAGGTACAAATCCCTACTGCATATGGATTGATGACCTCAAACTGGCTAGTGAGTAACAGAGTTGCCAGCTGGCACCTATTCTTGAACCCCGCACAAGTTTAAGATCCCTCTGTGCTACCTCAACAACCTCTTCCAGTACAGAAGCATGATCTTTCCCTGTCCTGTAAAGCTCTACACAGTGGCTTCCTACACAGACCCTGTCCTGACTGTTCAAAGATTTCTGTTTCCATATGCTGACCTGGCCTGAAAAGTGAGTAGCTCATTGTTATTTTTCCTTGAATTTCTTTGGAACAGGGTTCAGTCTGGTGTGCTTTCCAGATCTATCTGGAAGAACTTGGTGGGGAAGGGTCACTATCTTGGTTCTGCTGAGACAGACATTTTAATTCTGGCCAATTTAGGATTTTTTTAGCTTGACCATGCTTACTTATTATGAGGGGCTTGTTTTTATTCCTTTTGTTTTCCCAGAAGATGAGGAAGAGGTGGGAGAAAAAAATATTCTATAAGTGAAAAAAAAATTTCATTAAAAAAAGACAAGCCTGCCAAATCAATATTACACAAAATAACATGTTACCTTTGATGTTTTTTCTCAGAGTTTTACCAGTTGTAATACATTTCTTGAGTTTTTTGACAGTTCACTTTAAATATTCCCATTAATCTACAAAATGATGCAAACACTTTAAGCATGATCATTTGCATTTTAGAATTTGTTACAAGGTTCCTCCCAACCCTACTACCTTCAGTGCATGTAAGGGAGAGAAAATAAATACTTATCAACTGAAAAAAATCAAATTTAACTTAAAATAATTTTAAAAGATACATAAAAAGAGATGACCCCTGGAATAAGATCAGGCAATGGAACAAAAGATTCAGGAAGAAGAATTAACTTTATTAAGGAGCAAGGGATAACTCATCTTTTGTGATCAGAGAGAAAGGTAATGATGCAGACAAGTTTTGAGGAGTGTAATTGATATATCCTTGAAAGTGCTTTTCGAGGGAATCAGAGGGAGGGACTTCGATTTATTAACAACACTCCTCCCAATTTCTAATAATCTAACTGAACTAAAATTCAAGTCATATTGAAAGACTCAAACCTTTAGTATGGAAGAACATTATATAGCTAATGGACTTGGGGACATAAGCATTTTAAAAGTTATCTACTTTAGGGAGAACTTAAAATAACTGCATCAAAGCAAAAACAAAAGCACTTACAAACATTTATAAATAACCTTTGAAAGTAGTGGACAAGCAGGTCCATTGAAGAAATGATCATTCAGGTAGATTAAAAAAGCAACATTATGTGTACTGATATCCACTTCAACTTTGTACCACATTGAAGCCCTTACTTCTATTTGAACTCCAATAGCTTTCCATGACCTTAGGATCAAATAATAAACTCCTTTATCTATCATATCAAGCTTTCCACAACCTGTTTGCTTCCTTTCCAGGCTCCATACAGGCTATATCTCTTCCACTAGTTGAGTTCATTAGACATGACACTTTCCCTCTTATCTCTGTGTCTCTTGAGTAGCCATCTCCCATACTGGCTGAGCCCTTCCTTCTCACTTAAGCACGCCTTGGAATTCCTGTTTTCCTCAAAGACTCAGCTAGAGCACATTAGTGCTATCCTGTATGTGAAGCTTTTTCTGATCCTATCATCTGTTAGTGACCTACTCCCCAAACTTAGCTGTATGTATTCTACAAGTGTACATTCCATCTTTCCCGTTCGAATGGAAGATCTTTGAAGGTAGGGGTTATTTCACTTTTATCTTTATATTTCCAATGATTAGAGAGACACTTTAAAAAAATCACTGCTGATCAATAAAAAGACTGAGCGAGCATCAGAATGTACTGTTTCAGAGCCCCTTCTCCCATTTTTAAATTCAATCAGAGACTGAGTGTAGGCAGATTCTCCTTTTATTTACAGGCCCTAATAGAAGAATGCATTCACTGAAATGTGACCATCCATGTATATCCTTTTCTGGGATGAATTGGTAATGATGAAAAAATCCAACTCAGATAATAGCATTTTAAAGTCCATAATGCACTTCTCTTACCACCCTGTTAAGTAATGAGTACAAACGTTAATATTACAGATGAGGAAATTGAGTCCCAATGACCTTGAGTGACTTGTCCAAGGCCATATACTGAGTAAGTGACAGAGTTGAGATATGAATGCAGATCTCCTTACTCCACTTCCCAAGGCCTTTTACACTGTACCACATGGCCTGAGGAAATAAAAAATCATTATCCCTTTTTATTTTTAAGTGAAGATACACAAAACCTAGGAAAAATTTTCAAAGGAGGATAGAAGGACTCTTGACAGTTAATCCTCACAATTGTTTTTTTTCATTTTATGTATATATGACATATAAATGTAAACTTTTCCTCTATCATTTACTGTGTGACCTTGGGTGATCAATTAACCACCTTGGGTATGTTTCCTTATTTGTAAAATCAGGGAACTGGACTAGAGAGGGTCTTTGAGATCCCTTATAGCTCTAGAACTATGATCCTAAAAGTAATGAAAATAAGAACTTTAGATTTCAAAAAGGTCTCAGAGATCATCCAGTCCAGCCCCCCTCATTTTAGAGATAAGAAAACTGAGGCTCAGAAAGAGGAAATAACTTGCCCTGGCTGCACAAGAAGTTTACAGATGTGAATGAGGGTCTTCTGACCTTCCACTCTTTCCACCACTACATAATGCTCCACTCTGAATAGTTTGCTCTTTTCCCACACCCTTCCTGAGCAATTTATAAAATTTCCCCTCACGTATTATTTTTACAGAGAGTCAGCTTTCATGTTTATGCAACTACTGAGCTAAATATGATTGAGAATGGACATTTAAGTATTCCTTCCTCTGACTCTGCCAAGTTCAAAATATTTGCTTGAACAACATGCTTTTGATTTGCTATGGTAAGGGAAAAAGCTTTTTTTCTTCCTCATGAACTCACCATGCCTTTTTCTTTCTGCTGTGCTTTGATTCAATAATTCTTCTAATGGCTTCCTCTTCATAGGTGTGTCCACATACTTTATTTTTCACTGGTTTCTTCATTTCCAACTGCAATCAAGAAGATGAGGTTTACAGGAATGATGACTAGCACCTTCTAAATTACCATTGCCAGGAGTTGGGATTTCAAGCACTAGGCTTTTTATGTTCAGTTTTCCATTCGTTTGAGGTAAGATAACAATTATTAAAGCAACCCACCAACATTGTACAACGCAAAACTGGTGGAAGCATCAATTTATTTCTAGACTCCTTGACCAACTAGCACTCAGAAAATGAGTAAGTACTTCATTTTGCCAGCAATTCCTAAATTCCTATCTTTCTACTCAATTCCCTCCACCTTCCACTCTAAGCATGAAACCAAATCACTTTTTTGATTGGGTGGGTAAGTCAGTAAGCACATTTACTATGAAAAAATCTATTTAAAGCAAAGTACCTGAGTAATAGGGCAAATGAAGTTGGTCTGACTTTGAGTCACAATCATATCTTCATCTATTTGTTCCTCTGATTCATCATCAGTTGGGTCAACAGGGAGTCCACCTGTGGCAAAAACAAAAAAAAAATACAACCAAGGGAAGTATGCCTTTGAAACTAATGTTTTATTGGTTGAAAAGACACAAGTTGTTTATGGTATAGTTTAAACTAGTTATATAATATTAAAATGTCTCTGTGGTAATAATATGGGTCGTGGTTATACATAGTTCTAAGTAAAAAGAAATCTTTTAGCAAACATGCCGCTTCACATTTATATAGTCATTTATCATTATAAAGTACTTATGTACATCAGCTCATGTAATCCTCACTCCAACTCTGAGGTAAACAGAGCAAGAATTATTGTATTCATTTTATATCTGAAGAAACCAAAGTTCACTGAGGTGAAGCGACCAAAGTCTCCAGGACTGGCACTTCGCAGGGTTGAGAACTGACACTAGGTGTTCTAAAACCAAGCTCAGTGAGCCCTCTACTCCCCTACCTGGTCTCTCTCTTTTAAAGACAGGTAGAAGCATTGTTGCTTCTTTCTCTTTGATATTTGGCACCAGACAAAAAAGATGAAGAGACATTCCTTCAGGGTTGATTACAGAGACTATTTCACTGTCATGTGAAACTTCTGATTTTCCATCTTGTTAGAAGATGGGAAATCATAGGGTCATAGATCTAGTCAGTAAGTTGACCAGCATTTAATTATTAAGTACCTACTATGTGCCAGGCACTGTGTGAAGCACAGGGAGATAGGAAGAAGGCAAAAACACAGCCTTGCCCTCAAGGAGCTCACATTCTAAAATAGGCTATGATAATATGCAAAACATTATACAAACAAGACATATACAGTGTAAATGAGAGGTAATCTCAAAGGTAAGGCACTAGGATGGGTGAGAGTCAGAGAAAAGTCTCTGGCAGAGATCTGAGCTGAACTATAAAAACCCTCAGAGGCTGTCTCACCCAGTCACCTCATTTTACAGGTGAGGAAATTGATTCCTGGAGAGGTAAAGTAACTCTAACTTGCCCAAGTTTACATAGGTAGTTAAATATCAGAGACAAAATTTGAATCAAGGTCCCCTGATTCCAGAGATGATATTCTTTCTACTCTACCACACTGAGAAGTATAATTATAGGTGAAAAACACGTGCTGAGGCCAACACAATTGGCCTCAGGCATTTTTCTGAATTTCAGAGTGTTGAGGAAGCAAGCAAGGACAACTCAAATATGATACCCACAAACAGGGAAGGATGAGTAGGGAACTTGAAAACTGTAGGTGATGACTGACATCAGTGAGCATGAAAGGAGAAGGTGAGCAAAACTGAGAATGAGGAAGAGTGGCAAGGGTGACTAATAGCTCAAGGACTGGGAGACTAAAACACAGAGGACTCTGCAACAGCTAAAGTCTCCTGGAGACAAACACTTTCTTCAGTTGAAAGCTATGTTTATTTAAAGGGATATAAAAAGAATTCTACCAACATGTTTGTCCCATTTGGAAAAAATACAAAACCAGAATGGTAATTCTCAAAACAGTGGGGAAAAAAATTATAGAAAGGCAGGAGAAAAAAACATAAAAGACAAGGCATAAACTCTGAGATTCTACAATGTTTTATAAACAAACAAAAATCTGACTCTGTTCGTTGTTTATTTACAATAACTCAGTGACCTCAAGACATGAAAAGAACATGAAAACATCAGAAAAACATCAAAAGGGCAGGTGGTGGGGAGAATATAGAGCCACTACTAAAATGACATAAGTCTGGGGAGCTAGAAAGGACTTTAGGGTTCTGCTAATCCAAGGTCTTCATTTTATAGATGAGGAAATAGACTCAGAGAGGGAAATAGATTTGCTCAACAAAGTCACACAATGAGTTGTTAGCTAGCTCAATTTATTACTATTCTTTCTTCCTTGCCTGGGGAAGCTTTTTGATTTGCTACTGCTTAGTAAATGGTTTCATCTAAACTAGGAATTCTTAACCTGGGACCCATGAATATGCTTTAAAAATATGTTGATAACTACATTTCCATTTAATTGGTTTCTTTTGTAATTTCATGTGATTCATTTTATGCATTAAAAACATTATCCTGAGAAGGGTTCCAAAGGTTCCACTGGATTGCCAAAGGGGTCCATAACAAAAAAGGTTAGGACTCCTGATCTAAATAGCAAAAATTGTTAATTTTCATGGAGGTCTGCTTAACCTAAAAGTAGAAAGCTGGAACAAAGTATGTATACATACATACATACATACATACATACATACATACATACATACATTCATACACACAACTACATACAACCACACACCCCATTCACTGGACAATTCCAAATTTTAGGAAGATCACATTGAGATCTACATTTCCAGTTCAGTTTAGATTCTTGGACACAACTACATGGCAAAGGCAGGAAGTAAATATATGTCTTACAATTACAGTAGGCTGTGCGGTAATTACAAAGGAGAATCCAGACATGGTCTTGTGGTCAGAAAATGCATTTGGTCATGGCCACACACAGACCTAGTATTAGTCAGTAAGTAGTCTGTCCTCAGGCAACCTAAATTTGGCTACCACGTTAGTCAACCCGTTGTATGAAAGCCAGGAATAAAAGTTGATTACTATGTACTTTTTCAATTAGGCATGCACACATTTTTCTAAAAGCATCTCTTTCCTGTAAATTAGTAGCATATGAAGGAAATACTTTACAAATACTTGCTGCTTGGTGTAAAATGTTTATTGAACTTGTGGTCACATATAATTTTAAGTCTACCACTCAAAGATGCTATATTTTAGATAGGGAGTTACTGCTTTATGGCTCTCAGGGTCCACTGATGGAAAAAACAAAATAATAATGATCACAGAATTTGAGTTTTTGAAAGAACATCAGCAGTGACCAAGGGCATCTCATACGTAGAAAGATGTATCCCCTTCAGAATATACTTAACAAGTGGTTAGCTTGAACACTGCCAAGAAGGGTGAACCCATCACTTCCCAAAGCAGCCTAATCCACTTTTGGACAGCTCTACTTATTTGGAAGATTTTTCTGATATCAAGCCTAAATTTATACCTTGGTAACATGTATCCATTGCTTGTGGTTTGTCCCTTCAGCTCCAAAAAGTCAGATCTAATCTCTCCTCCATACGACAATCCATCAAATACCTGAAGACAGCTATCTATCATGTCTCCACTGAGTCTTCACTTCTTCCAGGCTAAATAGCTCCCACTTGCTTCATCTGGCGATCACAGATCCTGTACTCCAAGCCCTTCACCTGGATGCCTCTGGATATTTTCCAGCTTATTAATAGTGACCTTCTAAAACTGTGGTGCTTGGACCTGAATACAACACTTCAAACAATTTCTTCTAAGGACAGAGTCCAAAGGCATTATTACTTCTCTGTTGAGGCTATGTCTCTCAAATCAGCCCAAAACTGACTTAGCTTTTGAATCAGCCACATGACATTGTTGATTCCTACTGGGCTTGTAGCTCACTAAAGTCTCCAGGTCTTATTCAGGCAAACTGTTGCCTGATACTTCTCTTATCTAGTAATCATGAAGCTGATTTTGGGTACCTAAGTATAAGATTTTATATTTATCCCTACAGAATTTCATCTCAGAATTAGCCTAATGCTCTAATCCAAGGGTGGAAAACCTGTGGACTGGAGGCCACATGTGGCCTTCTATGTTCCCAAGTGTGGCCTTTTGACTGAATCCAAATTTTACGGAATAAATCCCCTTAATAAAAGGATTTGCTCTGTAAAACTTGGACTCAAAGGGTCACATCTGAGGACCTAGAGGCTACAGGTTTCCCATCCCTGCTAAACTGTCAAGATCCTTTTGGATCATTCGCTGTGTGAACTAATCGTCCCACATTTGGATGAATATGCTGTTTTGGTCTTTAGTCAGTCCTTCATAGCAAGGTTACACCACAAGACTCTGGTGAACCTCCCTGCCGTACTTCCCTGGGGTCTTTCTCACATGAAGGCACAGAACCATTAAACCATTCTTTCAGCAAGGCCATTGAACTAGTTTTGCATCCATCTGCTTGAATTATTATCTAATCCGTATCTCTATTTTTTCCCCACAAAAACAGTATGAGCTATTTTGTCAAGAGCTTTGCTAGAATTTAAGCAAACTATACATAAGCAGTATTTCCCTCATCTACTAGTTTAGAAATACTGTCAAAATAGGAAATGAAGTTGGTCTGGCAAAAATCTGTCCTTTTTTGGGGGAGGGTGGGACAAAATCTGTTCTTGATGATTATCATGCTGCCCACACTCTGGCCATCATGATCTTCATATCCCCAAAACTAAAACCCTTAGGCCCTGAGAGGAGAACTTTAGCATCATCTTATCTTGAAACAGTACACTTCCACATCACACCAATGAGCCCATACTCTCCTTTAACCCTGTTAAGTGTTGTCTTCTCTTGTTAGAATACAGAATCTCTTTGAGGGCCGAGTCTGTATCCCCAGAATGCCGCCTAGTGTGTGGCACATGTAAGCACTTAATAAATGCTGACTTCTCTCTCATCATTTCTTTAATGATCTATTCTAGAATTTTCTCAGAAATCAAATTTAAGCTTACTTGCCTACAGTTGCAGACTCTGTTCTCTTCCCTTTTTTGAAAATTGAGACAATATTTGCTCTTCTCAAATCCTGTGAAGATTTATATCTCCTGTTTCCCACAATATTTCAGATTTAACTGACGGTGGCTTAACACTTGTCTGTCAGCTTTCTCAGGACTTGAGGATGCAATTCACTTAGGCTAGGTGACTTGAATTAGTCAAGGGCAGGTAGGTACTCTTTTACTATCTTTATCTATCTTGAGTGTGAACTATCTGTTAATCATTTTAATAATTTAGATTCTTGAGTAAATGCTAAATAGCTTCTTACTTTGAAAATTCTCTTCTTTCCTAAAAAAGATTCTGCAGTTTAACATATATAATCAAATTGGGGGTAATTTCTAATGAACAGTAGTAACATATTTGTATAGCTCATTATGAAGACAAAATACTTCAATATATTATCTCATTTGATTTTTACAGGATTTCTGTGAGATATGTAGTATCAATATTTCTACTGCTAATTTACTGATGAGGAAACTGAGACTCAGAGAGATTAAAGGAATCAAACAGAGCCTGCAAAATATAGGCTGGGGAACGTTGGTAAACAAAACTTGTAAGGAAAAAGTGGCAATCACAAAGAGCTATCATGGCTTCAACAAGAACAGATTAATCTTATTTCATTTTTGATAAGGTTACTATACTAGCAGATTAGAGGAATGTTTTACATGTAGTTTAGTTACATTTTAGTAAAACAATTGATAAAGTCTCTCATGATATTCTTGTGGACAAGATGTAGAGATATTAATTAGATGATAGGATATAATAGGTAGATTTGGCCCTGGATGATGGCTGTACTTAAAAAATTGTCATAAGTGGTTCAATGTCAAATTGGAAGGAGATCTGTAGTACCCCAGGAATCTGAACTGTGGTCATGTGCTGTTTAACATTTTTTATCAAAGACTCAGACCAAGTCTAGATAGTTTGAAAGTTATAGCTAAAACATTTGATAAAATCAAGATTGAAAAAGATCTTGACAGACTAGAATACTGGGCTGAATCTAGTAAGATGAAGTATCACATGGATGAATCTGAACTTGTATAGTTAGGTTCAAAAAAATTAGCTTCACAAGTACAAGATGGGAGAGGCATGCCTACAGGATGATTCATTTGAAAAAACAAGAGATTTTAGTGTATTTCAAGCTCAATATACAGCAGCAATGTGAAATGGTATGGCAACTAAGAAAGTTAATGCAATCTTAGGATGTATTAGGAGAACAATAGTGTCCTGCCTTGGTCAGATTATGCCTGGAGTATTGTGTTAGTTCTGACCACCATATTTAATGAAGTACTTTTTTTAAACCAGTTATAAAAAAAGACTTAATTTTCATTATTTCTGATAGTTATAGATAACTTTATTGACCTGTTTGACATAGTTCTAGTGAATAAAAAGTCATTTTAAGAATTGTAATCAGGGGTAGAGCCAAGATGGCAGAGTAGAAGGATGCACCTCTAAAAGCCCTGTCACCACAACCCATAAAATACCTGTAAAAAATGACTCTAAACAAATTCTAGAGCAGCAGAAGCCACAAAATGACAGAATAAAAGAGATTTCCAGCCCAAGGCAGCCTGGAAGGCTGACAGGAAAGATCCACTGCACTGGGCACAGAGCTGGGCATAGCCCAGCCTTGGCCATGCCATGGCAGGGGACAGGACTGGGGTGGGCTTCAAGGAGCCACCTGGAGCAGGTGTGATTCCCAGATTCCTCAACCCATAGATTCCCAAGGGAGCTTCCAAGGTCAGTGAGAAAGCTCCTTCACCTGTGTGAGAAGGGAGCAGGGTCCTCTTGCCCTAGCCCTGGCCCCAGGTGGCCCCAGGAAGCAGCAGCTTCTATTGTTGGAATCCTGGCCTAAAAAAACCCTAGGGGAATTGAGCTGCTGATCTGAAACTCAGTCTTAGGTGAGGAGGAGAAGCACTGACTGGCATGGTGGAGCTGGTGGAGGCTCTGGAGAGGGAATTCTACTGGCAGATCCTGGGCATTGTAGCTGCTCCCAGACCAGAGTGCAGGTCAGGAGAGGGGTAAACTCCTGTCCCTTGATTGTGCCACCTTGGAGGAACTGAGAACTTACAGGTCCCCAGAGTATATCCTCCTCTTGACAAAGAACTCCAAAGTCAAGTAACTGGCAGGGAAATTACCCCCAAAAGGGAAAAAGAATAGAAGGTTACTTTCTTAGTGAACAGGTATTTTATTCCATTCTTTCAGATGAGGAAGAACAATGCATACCATCAGAGGAAGACATAGAAGTCAAGGCTTCTGCATCCAAAACCTCCAAAATAAATATGCAATGGTCTCAGGCCATGGAAGAGCTCAAAAAGGATTATGAAAACCAATTAAGAGAGGTGGAGGAAAAATTGGGAAGAGAAATGAGAGTGATGCAAGAAAATCATGAAAAGCAAGTCAACAGCTTGCTAAAGGAGACCTCAAAAAATGCTGAAGAAATGAACACTTTTAAAAATAGACTAAGCCAAATGGCAAAAGAGGCCCAAAAAGACAATGATGAGAAGAATGCTTTAAAAAGTAGAATCAGCCAAATGGAAAAGGAGGTTCAAAAGCTCACTGAAGAAAGTAGTTCTTTAAAAATTAGAATGGAGCAGATGGAAGCTAATGAGTTTATGAAAAACCAAGAAATTAGAAAACAAAACCAAACGAATGAAAAAATAGAAGACAATGTGAAATATCTTATTGGAAAAACACTGACCTAGAAAACAGATCCAGGAGAGACAATTTAAAAATTATGGGACTACCTGAAAGCTGTGATCAAAAAAATCATCATCTTTCATGAAATTATCAAGAAAAACTGCCCAGATATTCTGGAACCAGAGGGTAAAGTAAATATTGAAAGAATTCACTGGTCATCTCCTGAAAGAGATCCAAAAAAGAAAAATCCTAGGAATACTGCAGCTAAATTCCAGATTTCTCAGGTCAAGGAGCAAATATTGCAAGCAGTCAGAAAGAAATAATTTGAGTATTGTGGAAATACAATCAAGATAACACAGGATCTAGCAGCTTCTACATTAAGGGATCTAAGAGCTTGGAATATGATATTCTAGAAGTCAAAGGAATTACCCAGCAAAACTGAGTATAACACTTCAAGGAAAAAAAGGATCATTCAATGAAATAAAGGACTTTCAAGCATTCTTGATGAAAAGACCAGAGCTGAATAGAAATCTGACTTTCAAACACAAGAATCAAGAGAAGCATGAAAAGGTAAACAGGAAATGAAAAATCACAAGGGACTTACTAAAGTTGAACTGTTTACATTTCTACATGGAAAGATAATATTTGTAACTCTTGAAACTTTTTTCAGTATTTGGGTAGTTGGAGGGATTTTACAGATACACACACACACACACACACACACACATACACACACACACAAGCCACAGAATAAGAAGGGATGATTAAAAAAATAAAATTAAACGGTGAGACAATATAATGCGAGTAGAAAGGGAGAAATGGAATGGGGTAAATTATCTCATAAAAAAGGCAAAAAGTTTTTTCAATGAAGGGGAAAAGGGGGAGGTAAGAAGGAAAAAGTGAAGCTTCCTCTTATCACATTTGGCTTAAGGAGGGAATGACATGCACATTCAATTTGGTCTGCAAATTTTATCTTATGTTACAGGAAAGTAGGGAAGAAAGGAATAAGTGGAGCATGGGGTGAATGATAGAAGGGAGGGCAAATGAGAGGAGAGGTGTAATTAGAAGTAAACGCTTTTGGAGAGGGATAAGGTCAAAAGAGAGAGTAGAATAAATGGGGGGGCAGGATGGGATGGAGGGAAATATAGTCTTTCACAACATGACTACTACAGATGTCTTCAGCAAAATTACACATATATGAGCCTACATTGAATTGCTTGCCTTCTCAGTGGGGATGGGTGTGGAGGGAGAAAGGGAGTGAAGTTGGAACTCAAAGTTTTAGGAACAAATGTTGAGAACTGTTTTTGCATGTAATTGGGAAAAAAGAAATACAGGTAATGGGCTATAGAAATCTATCTTGCCCTACAAGAAAAGAGAAAAGATGGGGATAAGTGAAGGGAGGAGTGTGATAGAAGGGAGGGTAGTTTAGGGGAAGGGGTAATCGGAACACCAGTATTTTGGGGTGGGGGGAGGGGAGAAATGGGGAGAAAATCTGGAACTCAAAATCTTGTATTTGGAAATGAATGTTGAAAACTAAAAATAAATAAATAAATTGGAGGAAAAAAAAGAATTGTTATCAGTTCTTTGTAATGGAAAGTCTCAAATAGTAATTATCATCAACATCCCTCTACTGGTTATTCTTGGGACAGATAATGAGAGATTTGTGGGTGATTTCTTCCTTTGGAGGATAAGGAGAGAAGAAGCAAGCAAGAAGAGGCCCATGAAAACCAACATTCAAAATATTGCAGATTAGAGTTCTGTCTGTAGCATTGTAAAATGCCTTATGGTCCCTTTTGTAATCCAAGAAAATGCCCCAATTTGTATATATGGGGGCTGACATGAATATCATCATGTAAATTCCAGAGGTCAAAGTCATTTCCCAACTGGAAGACTATTGGAGTATACTCAATCCAAAGCAAGAGTTGCTTCTTCTTGTTGTCTGATACTTTACAGATGCCCACGTTCCATTTTGTCTTCCCTCCCACCTCTACTTCCTAGTGTTTCCCTGAGATGAAGCTCTGCATTGTCCACTGAGAAGACAGCAATAGAGGAGTCTATCTTTTTGAGTTGTCAGCCAAGCCCAGGGGACACTAACATATCTGACACCCTTCAAATCATCAGACAGGATGAGATGAGAATTGGAGGTTTTGGAATTCAGAGTTACCTCCTGCTAGAAAATCATTAGTATTTTGTCATGCCAAAGATGAGGATCTGGGTGAAGTAGCTCCTCATTGTTTTCCAACGTACCTTTCACATCCTGGAGAATTTCACCAAGAGGCTTCTCAGAATTGTCCTCCACATCTGATAGCGCTCTTGCAGATCATGGATCTATGGGACAATCTGGTTTGGCTCTCTACAAACTTTGCCAATTTATCTCTTGTATCCTGGGCCAGTCTTTGCAGATGGAACTTTTCCTCCTCTAACAAGAGCTGATGCTTTTCGTTATACTCAGACATAACCAACTGTTTCATGGTCTTGCCTTCCAACTTAAATTGTGCTTCTCTCTCTCTCACACATTCCAATTCAATTTGAAGTTCATCCTTTTTTCCTCTTAAAGCCTTCCATGTCCTCTGAGGTTTCTCTTTGAGCATTTCCTTGGGCAGCTTCTCAAAATTCTTCTCTATTTCTAACATCATCACTTGCAGATTGTGCATCTGTCAGGACAGTCTGGCCTTGCTCTCTTCAGACTCTGCCAAGTTGTCTCTTGCTTCCTTGTCCAGTCTTTGCAGATATAGCTATTCTTCCTCTAACAACTGGTGCATTTTTTCATATTCAGATACTGACTCTAGGAAAGTCTGGCCCTCTGCCTTGCAGTGAAGCTCTTTCAATTTCTCATATTGCAAATCAATTTGAAATTTCTCCTTCTTTCCCCTTAAAATATTCCAGATAGACTGAAGCTTCTGCATGCACTGACCAGCAGCCTCTTCCAAGGGAAGGATTTTGTGTTCCTTGTGGCCTGTAGTGAAAAAGCAAGACCAGCACAATAATCTCTGGTCATCTTCACAGAACAGATTCTCTGCTTTTTTGTGTGTATCACAGATGATCAGATCCTTGATGCTCTGCAGCAAATGAGGTATAAGCAGTTTGCCAGTGATAGTCAGCTTCTGCAGTCTCTCATTGCACAAAAGGTCTCTAAATTGGATGACTGTCCTACACTGTGGGAAGGTTTCTGGTGTGTTGACTTCCTCCAAACACCTGAGAAGACACTCTTGGCAGAAGCTATGGTCACAATTGACAGTCACTGGGTTGGTAAAATAGCCAAAGCATATGGGGCAAGTGAGATCTCTTTTGAAGTTTTCAAACAAATTTTTGGCAGCCATGTTCCTGGTTATATTCCTTTCTTCAAGCATACACAACTCAGGAAAGAACTCTAGCTCTTTTCTCTGAGCTCTGGCAGCAAAAAAAATTATAGGACTAAGTTGCTGGGACGTTTTATATGCTTCCCTGGTTTAACCCCTCCCCTTACAATATCAGATAAAGTGTGAACCCTTGAGAAACATGTGAACTCTTGGGGCCTGATAATACTTCCAGTCTGCTTTCAGTGAGTTCTCACGTGTGTGAGTTCTCACATTTGTATTTATCTCTTTAAGACAGAATACTCTTCAAGTAATGCGCCACAGTATTCACAATGGTGTTCACATCTAGGCAACTCAGGCCAGAATAATCTTCTATAGGTAAAGTTTGGTCAAGTGGTCATTGGGTCCAAATTATCTGTTTTCTTGTATTTTTTATTGACAGGAGGATTGGATAACTGGTCAGAAAGATATTACAGGGGACCCCTGTGCTAGCACTGATCAAAGGATTTGATGCTATTTGGCAACTCCACTGCCCATGCTTAGTTCCTGGTCAAAGTTCCAGGTGGGAAAGCAATATTTCAGGTGCTAATCTCAAGGACCCCTGGTCAAAGTTCCAGGGTAGACAGGAGCAACTAATGTTTAATACTACAAGGAAGTAGGAGCCCCTCCAAAGTAAGGAGGACAGTGCGGACCAGGAGACCAGTATGACCACACCCCTTCTCAGACTATGCCGCCTTGGAAGCACTGAAAAACCTATTCAGAAGCTACATGAACACAACCAGAAAGTATCTTTCACACAAACAAGGACAAATCTAAATAATGGAAGAAATAATAATTTCTCATACATGAGTCAGGCCAATACAACAAGAATGATAATTCTACACAAAATAATCTACCTATTCAGCACCATATCAGTCAAACTACCAATCACTCCATCCAGCTAGGTCAAAATAAGTACTTTTCCAGACAAAAGACAGCAAGCAAACTGGGGAGGATGGAAAAAACCCACCTTCCAGATCCATGGATAAGGGAAGAATCCATGACTAAATTAAGGACAGAGGATCACAAGAAGGAAGTGGATAATTCCAATTATATGAAACCAAATCCTCTTGCACAAACAAAACAAATACAGACAAAATTGGAAGGAAAACAGGAATTCGGTGGGGATGGGGAGAGATACTACAGCAAGTTTCACTGATAAATGTCTCATCTGCCAAATACACAAGGAGCTGAGACAAATGTACAAAAACAAGAGCTATTTCCCAATTGATAACTGATCAAAGAACATGAACAGGTAGCCCTTAAAGAAGAAATCAAAGCCATCAACAGTCATATGAAAAAATGTTCTAAATCAAAATGCAAATCAAAACAACTCTGAAATACCACCTCACACTTATCATATTGGTCAACCTAATAACAAAGGTAAATGACCTTATGAAGTATTTTGATAAGCTAGAGGTTATCTAGAGGATGACAATTAGGCTAGTGAAAGGCCTTCACTTCATTCCATATCAGATTCAGTTGAAGTAAGTAAGGGTGCTTAGCTTGGAGATGATAAAACTTAGGAAGTATTAGAAGTAGTGGGAGGCAAATTTAGATTCCATGAAAGAGAAAACTTATGCAGTGCAACATCCTCATTTTACCGATGAGGAATCTGAGGCATAGGGAGATGAAATGATTTGCTCAAGACCAGATGTAGTACTAGTTAGAGGTGGGATTTGAACCCAAGTCTTCTGATTCCACAGACAATGGTCTTTTCCACTGTACCACTAGGATGGCCCCTAGCTGAATGAGTTGTAGATGATTTTTGTTCAGGTATGGGTTTGGTTTACTTGGTCCAAGAGGGCCATTTCAATGCTAAGATTCTAGGATCCTGACTTGACTCAGGTGACAGGGTTCTTAAGTAGCAAAATGAGGACTATATTTCAGATCTCCAAGGTGTGGGCAGGGGGCACTATGGAGACCACTGGAATAAAAGAAATAAAGACAATGCCTTATTTTTTTCATCCTTGTTATAATATTGTTTACTATCCTGTAGCTTCTCTCAATGCTTATTCTATTATTTCAGTTCCTACCCGTATATTTGATCCTTCATGTAGCTTTCTTTTATTTCCCACTGATCTTTCCTTCCTCTAAAACCCCATAATACATACTGTTTGTGTCACATGGCACAAAATCACATATATTCAGATGTGTTTACACAGACACTGGTATAAAAACAATTTTTAAAAAGCTAGGAAAGATCTTAGGGATCATCTACTCTAATTCTTTCACTTTAGAGGAAGAAATTGTGTTCCCACAAAGCAAAGTTACTTGCCAAGATGCAATAAGGAACTAATGGCAGGATTAAGAACCTAAATCTTCTGTCTTCTAGTTTTACTTCCTTTCATCATAGCTCTGAGAGGTGTTATTCAGCCACTACTAGAACATCTCTTGTGACTCCCTACCACAAGCTAACATACTCCATTTCTGAAAAGCTCTGATTGTAATACGGGTCTACTTTATAATGAACTGAAATGTTTACCCATAAATCCTAGATCTCTCCTAACTCTGGAACTACATAAAACACATTGAATATTTCTTCTATATGAAAACCATTCAAATATACAGCACTTTTGCGCCCATATACACACCATCCTTCCACTCCCTGGTTTGTCGATTCCCCATATGACATTGGTTCTAAGATCCTTGAGCGGTTTCCAGAACTAAGTATAATATTCCTGATGTTTGTTGTCTGTCTAATATGTGTGTCTTGTGTTGCCACTCAAAGAAATCTCCCTGAGATCAGGGAGACTTACTTTAAAATACTTTCAAAGGCTTAAATTTACCCCTCATAGTATGGTCACATAATAGATGCTCAATGAATACTTGTGAAAAAGACATTTGTAAACACTTAGCATAGCATCTGGCACATAGTAGGCATTTAATAATAGCTAATTCCATTTTCCCCCTTCCTCTTTGATAGAAAATTTCCCTAAATAAGAATACTTTTTAAGAGGCAAGGGCTCCAGAATTTTATATATGAAATGAGTATCATGTTTGTCCCACGAAACATGAAGCTTAAATGAGCAGTCACATTTTGCTGATATTACACTAGCAAAATCTCCAATTTGCTATCACTTTCACTTCTCTATCTCTTTTAATATCACAACTCGCAAGATCTGTAGAATGTATTGAATGAAATTCCTCTAGGACTCAACCTTTTCCAAAATGATTTACATACTACATTATATTCTCTTAGATTCTATTTGTGCAGTTTCCTTATCATTTTAATCTTTGAATTTATATCATGCTTACATTTACTTTGAATTATTTAATCCTTTTCAAATCCTTTCCTCAGGACCATCCCCACTGGTTGCACTTAATTTGGACCACTTTGACTTTCCCATGTTCCCAATAAGTTCATCATCTTTTCATCTGGTTAAGATCCAAATCAGCCCTATAACTCATACCTCATCAGTATTCTCTGCCTTTCTGGTGAATGGGTGGGGGTACAAACTCCATTCAAGTAGAGACATCAGACATCTCATTTCCCACCTGGCTGCACTCATTTTGGAGCTCTTTGAACTCTCTGGCAACACTCATTTGGGATTTCTTTGATTTCTTTTTCTGCTTTCTTTTGTGTGTTGTTTTCCTCCATTAGACTGTAAGCTCTTTGAGGGTGGAGTCTTTGTTTTCTTTCATATTTGTATCCCCAATGCTTAGCACAATGCCTGGCACACAGCAGGTGCTTAATAAATGTTTTTTGACCACTGACTAAATAATAACAGGCTTTTTCTTTAACAGAAAAGGCTACATGACTTTCACTAGGTAGTTAAACAAAGTTGGAAAGAGGAGCATATTGTCTATTTTTCAGTTACAGTTGTCAACCTCCCCCCCATAACACTTTAAAAAACTATATTACAACAGAAAGTTTGGGGAAAATATAAGTTTGGCAGCCTCAGCAAAGTCTCTATCCTTGAGTTTGAAAAAAATGCAACTAGATTGAATATTATTTAGCAAAAGTATATTAAGAGTATTTTATAGTAACATTTCCCTATGAAGTTATATGATTTAGATTAGGTTCAAGCTAAGTAAAAGTAATTTTGAAATAGAGACATGTTTCTGATGTAAAGCCAAAGGATGCTGAAAAAACCATAAAGATTTCACTTAAGGTATACAAACAGTACAGGAGGGGGGATATGTTTAGCTTTTAATTCAATAATTGATTTTATAAAAAGAAAACCATTTAATAGTGCTCAGCAGCTTATATACCTGCTCATCCTGAACTCCCCTTTGATGAGAAAGACAAATAACAAGAAAGCAAGTAAATATAATTCATGTTTTGGGCATAAAATATTTTGAACTGGATGTCCTGGCCATGTATTAAACTCAACATGTCCAAAACTATACTCATTAGCTTTCCCCTAAACTCTCTCTTCCATCTTTTACCTTCCCTATTTCTTGATAACCATCTTTCCCAGTTGGGGGAGGTCATCATCAACTTCTTACTACCCCTCTACTAACCCTCATCATACACAGCCAATCAGTTGCCAAATTTTGTCCTTTCTATTTTCACAATAGCTTCCACACCTAACCATTTCCCTCTATTCACTCAGCTAACACTTTAGTTCAGGCTCTTATCACTCCTACCTAGATTTCTGCAACAGCCTTCTAGCTGGTCTCCCTGCCCCAGGTATCTTCACCATGCCCATCTATCCTATAGACTACTGCCAAAGTAGTTGCCAAAGACTATGTGACTCCCTTGTTCAGTCACTTTTGGTGGCTTCCTATATAGCCTTTGGGATAAAACATAAACTCCTGGATTAGCCTTTAAGTCTATCACAACCTGGTCCCAACTTATCTTCTTGTCTCACTGCACGTAACTCCCCTTCTTATATTTTGCAGCCAAACAAGCATTCTCTCTGTTCCCTGCACATTTTATCTCCCCTTTCTGGGCCTCTGCACTGATCATCCCACATGTCTGGAATGTACAGCTTCCTTACCTTTCCTTCCGCAGGGTCTTTCTCTTACTTTATGATTCACTCAGGCACCATCTTCTGCATGCAGCCTTTCCCAATCCTCCCAAATGCTAATGCTCTTTTACAAGTACCTTGTATTTAACAACTGTGTATATATTTGTATTTATTTATATTTATTCTAGATTTAATTTTATATATACTAGTCTTCCCTATTAGAATATAAACTTGGAACTAGGGATTGTTTCATTCTTTGTAGTAGTACTATTATCTAACAATATCTGGGCACATAGTGGGCACTTACAAATTACTATTGTTTGACCGACTCAGTCAATACTATGATTGATCGACTAAGTCATCCCAGAAGACTTCTGAGGTCCCATACAACTCTGAAGTTATAACAAGAATATGTTGTAGGAATAAGTTTAGGGTAAATATGGTATATCCTTGACCAGTACAGAATGAAGCCTTATGTGTCCCATATGGTCTTACATAGATGGTCCCTGATGAATTCTTACAGCTCTAGTCCTATGATCTTATGATCTAAGGCAAACTGATTATGATGATTATCTTGAATGACAAAGAAAGACAAAATTATGTTTGCTCTCTTTAGTTTATAAAGGCAGCAAAGTATGTGTGTGTGCATGCATGTTTTTGTACACATATTACAAAGATTTCCATCAAAAGGGAGTGAAATACAAATGTTCCTTGAAAGCTGGGGTCAGCAAGTCATGGTTCAAGGGTCAAATCCAGCCTTTCACCTGTTTTTGTGCAGCTCCCGGGCTAAGGATTGTATAAAAGGCTGCATAAAAACAGGCAGTGGACTGAATTTGGTCCTCAGGTATAGTTTACTCTTGCTTTAATGGGTTAGTTAACTTTTAGTTATCTAGAATATCACATCTTCAACCATGTCATATAATTGTGGTGTTAGCACAGTAAAGACAGTATTTAAGTTCACTAAGAAAAGACCTCAGTTGGCACAGTGACTAGAGCCTTTCAAATATAATTTTAAAACATTTACATAAATTACTGTTATGATAATACATGTAGACAGAAAAATAAAAACAATTTGAAATTTCATAGAATAACTACCATAAGCCTTGGAATTTTTTTTTGAGATTTGATTTAATAAAATATAAAACAGCAGTTTATATAAAAAAGATTTCAAGTCTTAGTGAATAATTATATACTCCACATCAATTGGTGATGTTACTGATATTTTCTAAATACTTGGTAAGAAGAAAAGATGGGGACGTGCAAGGATGGATGTGTTTGCCATATGTGTTAAACTGTAACAAACTGGGGAACCAAGAGATTACAATTTAAGAAGGAGCTTTCTTAAAACGGCAAGGTTTTACTGGGTATAAGAATGGAACTTGGGTAACTTGTTCATATATGTACATACAGAATGCACTAGCTTCAACAAAAATGGCAATACTTGGGTTCACAGTTTTAGAACTGGCAGAAACTTAAAAGTCACTGAATCCAGCCCCTACTATTTAACTATGAAGTAGCTGAAGCTCAGAAGGGATCACATGACATGCCCAGGTCACAGAGGTCAGGACCAACTGCAATCACTTTCTCTGGCTGTGCAATTTTCTGCTTATACATGTAGATAAAATGGCAAATGCTTTTAGTAGAATCACAGAATCAGAGCATGTTAGATACCACCTATTCATAGAATCACAAAAATGAAGGCAGAAACTAGCTTTATAATCATCCAATTGAAAACCAGGAGGGATTGCTAAAAAAATGTATGACAGAATCAAGATCCAAAAAGGTCTTGCTGGATAGAATATTGAGAAGAAAGTAAAATCTTACACTTGAGTTCAGGAAGCCTACTTCACAAGTACAAAATGACAAACGCATGCCTACTGAGCAGTTTATATTAAAAAGATTTCGAGTCTTAGGGGATTGCAAACTCAACAAGTCAGCACATATTATCAAATATTATATGGCACCCAAAGAAACAAATGTAATTTTACATGTATCTTCCAGAAACAAGGAGAGGATATTCCACTGATACTTTACCCTGATTAAAACATATCCAGAAAACTGTCTTCTGGTTCAAGGTGCTGCATTTTAGTATCAGCATCAATAAGCTAGTGAGAGTCCCATCAGGGGCAAACAGAATGTGGAAGGTCACAAGGCTATGCCTCATAAGGATTAGTTGAAGGAAGTGTAGGTTTAGCCTAGAGAAGACTCAGGGTGCCTCCTCTCAATACCTATCTTCATGTACTTGGAAGGCTATCATGTAGAAGAGGATCAGATTTGTTCAGTCTGATACCAGAAGACAGAAACAGAAATAATGGGTAGAAGTTTTAAAAAGTCAAATTTAGGTTTAATATAAAGAATGACTTGTTTTAAGCTGAGCTATTCCAAAAAGGAATGCGATACTTCAAAAGTAGTAGGTTTTTTCTTCCTGGAACTGTTAAATCAATGGCCATATAATTAATTACCTAGTGTGTTGTAGTAGGGATTTCTTGGGGGAGGGGAATGATAGGGAAAGATGGCCTCTGTGGTCTTTTCCCACTCAGATATTCATTGATTTTGTGATAGAGGAAGCAAGGCAGACAGAAGAAAGTTATTTGCCTAAGGCAACACAGTGAGTCAACCAATGGCAGAGACAGAACTAGAAACCAAGTCTACTGATGCCCTGACCAGTGCTTCATCCATTATGTTAAGAAATTTTAAAAATGTACTTCAAAAAAGCATGGATAGTCTTAGAATATCCGTACTTAGAAAACTTCTCAAAAGTGAATTACAGATTTTAATCATTAAATGATTCAGGGAAGTAGTGAACAATTAATATATCTATTTGGGGATAAACAGAACCAAAAGAGGAAGTACCCATGGTCGTTAAGTAAGTTCTAGTGTAGCATGGTTAGAAATAACATTTCTGAGTCATGATTACTGGTGTGTTGCAATTACAAGACCACATTTTTTCCCAGAGACCAAAAAACTTAATTAAATTCATTACTCTGCAGTAATTACTTGGTACTATAATTTTTAAAATGCCACAGAATTGCTTTTATTAGTTATATCTATCTTTTAAAATTTCTAATGTAATTGACTACAATGAACCAAAATTTGCTTTTATACTGTTTAAAAATATCCAATTACAGTAGTTAACTATGTGTATGGGGGGTATCCTCAAAAATGCATTCAAGTTTCAAGCAATGGAAAAAAAGTTAGTATCCCAATGCCATATCTAGTGAGACTTGATCATCATGTCAAACAATAATTTCAAAGTAGTCATTCAAAATTTAAGCTCCGAATCTTAACGAGTAATTAAGGCCAATCAGTGGTCAGAGCTCTTGGGACTCCCACGAGCACACGAGTTATCATATTTGCTCTTGTGGCCTTGACATCTGTTTTCATTCTTCAGTGTGTTCTCTGAAGGAAATCCAATACACAACATAAAGCAAAAGAATCTTGCCAAACTTGGAAAGGGAAAGGGGAAAAATCCTTAAGGGGCTACAGAATGAAGGGAGAGCCCTTGCAATGCAATGAGACTAAAGGAACACATGATTAAAGGCCACAGAACAAAGTACAATCTCTAAGGCAATCCTACCTCTAACCCCTACTGCTCTTTTCTTTTAGAATTTTCCTTATATGCAAGAGAAGACACATGACTCTTAACAGTAAGAACTTAGGACACTGCCTCTTGTAAATTGTGTGCACTGGGTCAGAGTCACTGTGAACATTTTGTAAACATCAACAAATCACACTTTAAAAAACTTTCTTCTAGATATGAACAATGTCTGACAATACATTTCCTGTGGAACAAGTTCTCTTCTATTACACCCAAAGGTATTCAGAATGGCAGTGTTTTCCTTTCTAAGCATGCACTCCAGGGAGAAATTGACAAATGGTAGTAGGAAATTAATAGACACTGTATTTAGGATTTAAAGGGAGGAAGAAACACAGTGAATTCTAAATAGTATCAGCAATAGTAGTAGCCTAGTAGCAGCCAACTACTGATTCGTAGTCAAACCAATGGAGCAGTTTGCCGGAGTGATTTGTTTACCCAGAAGCCAGTCTTAGGGGGTTCCTTGAAAAAAATGTATGATTATTTGTCTTACTGTTATCATCAACCTCCAATGTAAAAGAAGCTTTAGGGCACATGAATTTGAGAAGAAACCTTTTGAGAACAAAGAAATAACCCAGCAATAAGAACTGACAAAAACCTAAGTTCTGTTTCTACTGTAAGCTTAGAGAAAAGATTTTAAACTTTTCATATCTTATGTTGGAAGATGAGTAAAATGGAGCTCAAAAAGATTCAGTGGCCTAGGCATCATCTTTCATGAAATTATCAAGGAAAACTCCCCTGAGATTCTAGCACCTGGAGGCAAAATAAATATTGAAAGAATCCACCAATCACCTCCTGAAAGAGATCCAAAAAGAGAAACTCCTAGGAACATTGTGGCCAAATTCCAGAGTTACCAGCTCAAGGAGAAAATATTGCAAGCAGCTAGAAAGAAACAATTTGAGTACTGTGGAAATACAATCAGGATAACACAAGATCTAGCAGCTTCCACATTAATATGGAATATGATATTCCACAAGTCAAAGGAACTAGGACTCAAACCAAGAATCACCTACCCAGCAAAACTGAGTATAATACTTCAGGAGAAAAAAATGGTCTTTCAATGAAATAGAGGACTTTCAAGCACTCTTGATGAAAAGACCAGAGCTGAAAAGAAAATTTGAGTTTCAAACATAAGAATGAAAAGAAACATGAAAAAGTAAACAGCAAAGAGAAGTCATAAGGGACTTACCAAAAGTGAACTGTTTACATTTCTACATGGAAAGGCAATATTTGTAACTCTTGAAACTTTTCAGTATCTGGGTAGTAGGTGGGATTATACACACATGCATGTACACACAGAGACAGAGAGCACAGAATGAACTGAATAGGATGGGATCATATCTTAAAAAAATGAAGTTAAGTGGTGAGAGAGAAATGTATTGGGAGGAGAGAGGGAGAAATAGAATGGGGCAAATTATTTCTCATAGAAGAGGCAGGCAGGAGACTTTTTAGTGGAGGGAAGAAGAGGGGAGCTGAGAGAAAAACATGAAGTTTACTCTCATCACATTCAACTAAAGGAAGGAATAAAATGCACACTCATTTTGGTATGAAAACCTATCTTACAATATAGGAAAGTGGGAGAGAAGGGGATAAGCAGGGTGGGGGGGATGATGGAAGGGAGGGCAATAGGAGGAGGGAGCAATTAGAAGTCAACACTCTTGGGGAGGGACAAGGTCAAAAGAGAGAATAGAAAAAACAGGGGGCAGAATAGGATGGAGGGAAATATAGTTAGTCTTACACAACATGACTATTATGGAAGTCATTTCCAAAACTACACATATATAGCCTATATTGAATTGCTTGCCTTCCCAGTGGGGGTGGGTGGGGAGGGAGGGATGGGGAGAATCTGGAACTCAAAGTTTTAGGAACAACTGTTGAGAATTGTTCTTACTACTGGGAAATGAGAAATACAGGTAATGGGGAATAAAAAGTTATCTGGCCCTACAGGACAAAAGGGAAGATGAGGCTAAGGGAAGGGAGGGATGTTAGAAGGGAGGGCAGACTGGTGATAGGGGTAATTAGAATGCTCAGCATTTTGGGGTTGGGGGAGGGGAGAGATGAGGAGAAAATTTGGAATTCAAAATTTTGTGGAAATGAATGTTGAAAACTTAAAATAAATAAATAAATTAAAAAAAAAAAGATTCCGTGGTCTCTACATGATCCATCAGGTATTAGAATTACAATTTGTATTTTGATTTTCTGACTTCATGTCAAATTTCTTCCTCCCTACCAAGTTACGACTAGGCCAGTCTTGTGCAGTAAATTTAATATTATAGGTAAAATTTTTTGTTGTGTATACAGAAGCTAGTTAAATCAATGATGAAATGTCACTAATAACAGGTAAGAAGCTATCTTCAGGGAAGGAATGCTGCTCCATTGTACCTGCAACAATTTCTCATTTGTTTCTCTAAATACAATTTTTCATCTTAACAGCAAAAGCAAATGTGAAGTCAAAAGAGAAGGAAAAACAGAAGGTTAATGAAGAAACAAGTAACTTGGTAAAACTGGCTTAAGCAATTATATGGGCCCTTATTTTATAGCTCTGTATGAGAAATTCCATTATCCTCACTTCAAGAGCTGCAATGAGGGTAGAGGTATAGGTTTTTAAAGACAGAATAAGGAGGTGGTCTAAAAATAAATGAAGGGTAAACATCAAGGAGGCAAAGGAATTAGAAGGGATGTAATTAGCAGGCTAATTATAGGGATATAATTAGGAGCTATGGAATGAAATTAAGAATAGGAAAAAAATTTAACTAATTATCAGGAAAAACTTCGTTAGCTGTGGCAGTGACTTCTGAAGGGGTATAAAAGAGTTCTTAACAGAGAATTTTAAAAAATAAACTAGGTCCAAAAACAATTAGAAGTTTCACAGGGGAAAACCCCCCAGTATTTTTGTTTTTAAAGAATGTATTAGCTGACGTATGCATACAGTAATTCTTACTGG
Source organism: Bettongia penicillata ogilbyi (assembly GCA_023548195.1). NCBI lineage: Eukaryota > Metazoa > Chordata > Mammalia > Diprotodontia > Potoroidae > Bettongia > Bettongia penicillata. The sequence continues at coordinate 3,980,270 of JAJHZJ010000107.1, read as the reverse complement.
TCTCCCCGAGCAGTGATTCCATAGTGCTCTAGGCGTTCTGGATGGTCAGGACCTACAGATATCGCCTCAGCTGGCCAGGGCCCTCTCCAATCCTTCTTCTCTCCCTCCCTCCCTCCCTTTCCATAAGACTCGGCTTCCTGCCACTCTAGGACAAAGTTACCTCCAGGCTGATCCCCTGTGGACAATGATAACTTCTCTGAAATAATTCTTTAATGATTATTAACATACCCTCATTCTATCCTTTCCCAGTGATCCTGAATCCTGGCTGCCACTGTTCAAACCCAGTTCTCCATATTATTCCCTTATTATCATCCTCTTCAATTGAACCCCAGCAACGTCTCACTCTAAAGTTCCCACACCTTCCATTGTCCTCTCTGGAATTCTCACCTCAGAGATAACAAAAGCAGCTTTCATCTTCAACTTTTTCCTTTCTTGATCCCTCTATAACACAGGTTTTAGTTATACCATTTATATAATATGTTAGTTTGAAATTTTGTGACTCTATGTTGGAGTTTATATATGATGTTCTATATAATGTTTTTGTGCAATGATGTTGGCAAGACCAAACTTAAGGAGGCTATGTCTACAGCCATTCCTTTTTCTATAACTTTCATTATGGCATTTCTATGTGCAAGAATGTCAAACTCACATTATTCTTTACTAACACTGATAACATGGTCATTTTGAAAGAACTGTCAGCCTACGTGCTGATATATTGCTATGGAGTCTTTACAATACTCATTATTTTATAAATCAGTATGCAGTCTCACAAATTGTTAATTCTATGGTCCCTCATTTGGGGTTTTTTCCTGTATTGCTTCTGAAAATTATGATGAAATGTTTGCTGCAATTGCTAATGAAATTCAGACTAGAACCACTGGTTTTCATACATAACACTCGGGAATTTTGATGCAATCAATGTTTGTATGTTGCTGTCGCAAAAAAACAAAACCACAAGACTCACTATTACTACAGTACAAAAGAATATTACTTTTTAAGAGATAGCTGTCTATAAGTGGGTTAGACCTTGAAGAAAATTCAAGTAATAGATACTCTTCAAAATCTTAAATAGAATTTTTGCCAATCACTCTAAATTAATTGAGAATATTAGTAACTATGTACAATAGAGATATTTTCACTGTAAAATATCTGTCTATATGAGAGGTATATACCAATCTCAGATATATACATATGTACACATACATATTCATACATACACTGGAGTCAAAGATTTGCAAAGAAGGAATATGACACAGTATAAAGTACAGTAGAAAGCTGGACTGAAAGTCAGGAAACTGTACCCTAATCCTTACTCTACCATTAATTAACCATGTGACATAAAGTCAGTCATTTAAATTGACTAGACTTCACCTTCTTCATGTAGAAAAAGAGGTCCAATAGATAATCCAAATTTAACATTTTATCATCCTAACATACATAGTTCAATGAATATTTACTTATTAAAGTTTAATACTAATTTTTTTTAAAAGTGAGATAAAAATATCACGGTTGTTTGAACAAAATAGCATGGAGTTGTTTTTTCACAAAAATTTAGGAAAATAACTGAAATGTCCCATTAACCTGATCTCACTGCAAACACATGGTCATGAGAAAAGTCAAGCCTATTTACTACTTGCAAAATATCCTAATTTATGTAGCTGACATAAATGGCATTAGTAACCTAGCAAATAAAACTTAGATTTCAAGTGATGAAAACATGTTTCACTATGACCAATATCAGGTATGATGATAAGTTGTGCAATAGAGGTGATTACCTAAGTAGAGCAGGTAGGAGTAATGTGGTTATTACTAACATTTTAAAAATTGTATTTAGGAAACCTTATAATCACAGCATTATTTTACAAGAGTCAATGTACTACAAAGAAGAAATATGTTCAGACCTGCTATATATTTGGAGGAAGAAGAAGGTTTAATTCAGCAACTTAAATTAAATAAACTAAAGTGGATAGAATAAGCCTCTCCAGTAAGATTAAGCCCAGAATTCCTTAAATATGGGAGAGAGAGGATTTAGGGAATGGGAAAAAGGAGAAGAGAGTAGGAAGCCAGTTTGCCTTTAAAGCAAGATATCCCCTTCCCTTCTATTCCCCAAACTGTAATATTGAAAAGCAGAGCATGAATACATTGCACTTTCAAGTTAGGTTTGCCAGTTTAAAGTGTTTTCCCAATAAGCTGCATGGTACCTGAGTGTACACTTATGCACATACAACCACATGTGTGCATGCATACATACATACTCAAAGTTTAAAAGAGTTAGAAAGTGATCTCATCAAATACCCCCCAGAACAGATATAAATAAGTAACTGCTTACATGTACAATTTGAAGAGAAAGGACTCCCATCATTCCTAAATCTCGTGTTGACTTTTGGTGGCTATCTTGCCAATGTGAGCTATCAGACAGACCTGGCGGCTGAGAAAAATACATGCTAGCCTAAAACTTGATTCTTGTAGGTTTTACAATTTTAAAGTACACAATTTTAAAGCAAGAAACTGATGATTCCTGAAAGTTTGATTTAATAAAAATGTGCAAATGTTGTATGTTAAGCAGTAAACAGCACATGGGTAAAGTGAAATGAAAATAATTATTGACAGAATCCTCTTCCGTAAAATAATGGAGGTTTGGATGAGATCATTTTAAAAGTTTCTTCCAGCTCTAAAATTCTATGATTCTCATATGTACCTCTTGGCTTTTACCAAGCACTTATATATCATTTATTTCACATACTGCTTCAAATAAGTAAAAAAGCAGGCTAGTTTGTCTCAGTGTTGTGTATTTTAGTTCTCTCTCAGGGGGCTAAGTCTGATATCTGCTTTACATATTTGGGGAAGGTACTTAATAGTACTTAGATGCTCTTAGATGATGAAACTGTATACAAACAGTAACAACAACCAAGCCTAAGCAAATCAAGATTTCTTTTATGAATGACTTAATTTACATCTTTTTCAGTTGTCTATAGTGTAGATTCTGAAAAAGAAACTCAAAGACTGGTATATCCATTTACTAACTCAGCTTTGACCTATTCTGCTGTACCGTAGTCAAACAGTATCCTCACCTGGAGGATCGTGCTCAGTTCAGGAGGCCACCATTTAAGAACAAAATTGATAAGCTGGGTGGTATCCAGGGGATGGTGCCATGTAAGGTTCTGATGAAGGGACTTGGGGTGTGTGAGGACTTAGGAAAAAGATGACTTCTATTTTCTGTCATAGGGAAGAGAAATTACACTTGTTCTGCTTGGCCCCAGACGATACAACTAGGAGCTCAGGAGGAAACTGCCAAGAGGCAAACTTAGGATTAATATAAGGAAACTTTCTAACAATTAGAGCTCTTCCAAAGTGGAAAGGGAAGCCTCTGAAGGGAAAGATTTTCCCCTACTTGGAGAACTGCAAATTGAGGCTGGCTGACTGCTTGTGGGGCAGGTTTTAGCAGGAACTTTTTTGTAGGGATGGGTCTGACTGGAGGATCACTGTGGTCTCTTACAAGTATAAATTGCTGTGAATTTATTCCTTCTGTGGTCAGTCATTATATTGATTTCTTGGCAGGGAAACATGAAATTACTTTCTCCAATAACAATGGGAAGTCCAGAAAAGAAATCGCAGAGGTGGTAAGTATAGAACTCTGGGCTGAGAATGAGGAGACCTTAGTCCTGACTAGGCCACTATTTAGCTGCATGACCTGGAGGAGGCAAATCATTTCAGGTCTCTTCTGGATCTTAATTTTCCCTCTCATTTTAAAATGAGACGAGGAAACTGAGGGACTGCTAAACTAGCTTTCAACTCTCAAATTCTCTGATTGCCAATGACCAAACTAGTGCCCTATTAGGCTAAGCCGTCTCTTCAAAGTCTCAAGCTCCATTAGGTCATCTTATCCCTCTCTTGAGAAGCAACAATGGACTATTTCCAAACAGATTGCATGTTGGCTTACCGCACACTAGAAAACCAAGAGTTTTGAAATGAAAGGTTGTTTCATACAACTAAATAATTTCTCACAGGGTCAAATAAAGAGGTAATCTCATTTTGACAGAAATCCAAACAAAACTACAGAAGTTCCTCCCCAAGAGATCCCTTCCTCAACAAGAAACACTGAAGGGGAAAGGGCAAGAAATACAAGAATGCAATTTCTCAGGCTTCAAAGCAATCATGATAGTTCACATTTACCGAGTGTTTTTTAAAGTTTTGCAAAGCACTTAACAAACTGAGTAATAATGATGATGATGATGATAGCTAACATATAATGCTTACCATGTGCAAGACACTTTTAAAATATCTCATTTGATCCTCACAACAAATCTGGAAGATATGTGCTATCATTATCCCCATTTTATAGATGAGGAAACTGAGGCAAATGGATGTCACGTGACTTGTCCAGAGTCACACAGCTAGTAAGTGTGTGAGGCCAAATTTGAACTTAGGTCTTCCTGACTCCAGGCCCAATGTTCTATCCTTGTGGCACCTAGCAAAGACATACTAAAAATTCTTTAAAAAGGGAAAATTATTTTTCTAAAAACTTGTAAAAATATGGAACTGTGCATTATGTTACACACACCAAATAAAGGTTTGAAATAACAACATGTTTACACAGTGCTTTACTGTTGGAAAAAAATTTTTTATTTGATCCTTACAAAAACCGTCCCCATTTTAACAAATGAGGAAACCTGGGTCCAGAGAGATTTAGTAAGTTGTGAGGCCCACAGTCCCTAAGTAATGGAGCAGGGCTGGGAGCTGGGTCTTCTGATTCCTATGTTCATACGCAGTACTAAAGAATTACATCCACATTTCTAGAATCTCCAAAATTTAATAGAAATGAACTGAATTAAAAAAACAACAACACCAAAACACCTGCTTGCTTTCTATAGCATAGGGTTCTTTTCTTTTTGCAAAGCTGAAGGGGGAATTCTTTCTTAATTTGCAGGTTTGGGTTGATGAGAACTTTTGTTTACAGCGAGAGCACTTTATAGCAATAAAGCCCTTGTTGCAAATATGTATCTCATTTGAGGAGGAGTGAATAAAATGAACAAAAAACAATTTATTAAGGACTTTCTATCTATAAAATATATGAAAGAAAGAGGGTTTATGATCCATAATTGGGGAATGGAAATCTGAGTTTTATTTCCATTTCAGCAATTAAACTAGTACTTAGGCCCCTCAGAAGCCAGTTATATTATCTGGGCCTGGATACATTATATATAGAGCAGATATGATAGCAGGGGTATTATAAAACTAATTAAATTCTTTAGAGCAACTTAGATGCCCTCAGAGAAAGGTATTATATGAATTAGATATGGAGCTATTATTTGCTCTTGTTGTTGCCAAATTTAAGGCTTACCAAGAGACTTGGAGACTAGCCTTCCCATACTGTTGATTCAAGTCCTTATTCACCACTTGTTGGTAAATTCCATTTCTGATACTTATGAGTTGCCTTAATTTATCATCTGTAAAATAGGTGTGGTATTTGTAGTATAGATTTGTGAAGAACAAATGAGATGGTTAATATAAAATGCTTTCTAACCTCTAAAAACAAATGTTTTGTAGAGATATCACATGTATATAAAAAAACATAAATCAGATTTTGGCAAAAACACATTTATTAAGTACCTTCCAGGGACACAGATCTATGCCAGGTGATAGGAAAAAAGTACATGATCTCAAATTTTAAGGAGCTTATTAAAGACTGATAGATATGGTAAGTACATGATAACAGTACAAAGCACCATGTGATTATATTCATTTATTCATTCAAGAGCCAATTTGTTCAGCAAAGCACTGTGCTAGGCATTGGGAAAATACAAAGGTAATTAAGACGGAGGTCCTGCCCTCAAGTACCTTATAATTCTCAAGAGGGGGAGGGGTATGACACATGCACTTATGAAATAACATGACTATATGTAAAAGCAAGCAGCACCCTGATACATCCAGGAGGGCCTGCTGTACAGGTTCTTAGACCTGCTTTTCTAAAAGGAAAGCAACTTTTAAGAAGTCAAAAATTACTTTAATCAAGCACATATGTATCATTCACTTAGATCTGGGGAAAAGTTAGCACCCAAAATTTCACAGAAAATACAAAGAAACAAGATCAACAGACAGGGCTTCCAGATGCCTGATACATACATCACAGATCAACAGGCAGATAATTGTCTGACCATACATACATAGTTAGCAGAGAGAGAAGCACTGGCATCTGGGGTTTTCAAAGCGGGGGAGGGGCGGGGGGGGGGGGGTGGCACAGCGGCAACCCAGAGTCTGGTCTGGCCAAACAAACACTTTCAATCAGTAAGCTCCAAAGTAAAACCTCAAGTTGGAGTATTTTTTCAGAGCCAAAGGGCATAACAACCCTTGAGAGACTCATTAGGAAATTAACCAAAGGTGTGGGCCATCCTACAAATCTCCCTAAATCAAACTCCACTTAATGTGCAGGTTCATTAATGGGTGGAGAAGATCTCTAATCTCATTAGCATTACACTATATAACAACAATAAGGCAGAATAAAGTAGAAAAGGTACTAAATGTTATCTATACAAGGTCTAAAACAGGAAATATGTAGAAGTGAGAAGTTCTTAAGATCACAGAATTTTAGAAGAGAAAGGGACCTTTGTCTCTTTTTTCTTCTACAATGAAAAGATGAAAGAGGACTGAAAAAAGATCATGAGATCTGAAAATTAATAGGTCATTTATGACTTCTGGAAAAGAAATTTCAGTCCAGTGATGGAAATGAAGGCCAAAACGAAAGGGAGTGAATCAGTTTTACTTGTTGTGACACAAGCTAAGCATGCACACTGACAGCCTAGATACATCAGTATCTTCTGCCAGTGACCCTCACTTTTCTGCCTCTACCTTGATTTACTCCATTCCCCAGGCCTAGAATACCCGCTTACTCAATCTCAGAACCTACTAAAGCTTTGAGGTACAACTCAAATGTCACTTCTTCCCAGAAGCCTTCTGATCCTCCAGTTGTAAAGATCCTTTTTTTCTTCCTCCAAAGTCTCTCCCTCCTTGGTTTCCATGACATCACACTGTTTTAGTTGTTTCTCCTCTTTGAGCGTGCTTTCTCTGGCTCTTTACTTGTCTTTTTGTCTTTTTTCCAACACGTTAACTGTTTCTGTTTTTCTTAATTGTCTCTGCTTTTCCTTGGGAAATTTTATCTACTCCTATTACTTAAACTAATACCTCTATTCAGAGGGCTCTCAAATTTATATCCAGAGCCCTAATTTCTCTTTCTAGATCCAGTCTTGTATTTCCAAATCAATTCAACAACACAACAGGCACGGATTATGTGTAAGGCACCTATACATATGGAGTTAAAAGAAAAAGTCCTTGCCTTCAAGGAGCTTACATCCTACTGGAGGAATAAAATATGTACACAAAGCTCCATAAAATACATATAATTAATTTCAAGAAGGAGAAAGAAGTATCAACTGGTGGCAATCAACAAAGGTCTCATGCCAGAGGCAGCATCTGAATAGTAGTCAGAAGGAATTTAGAAAGTATAAAAAAGTTGAGTTGAAGGAACGCATCCCTGACTTAGGGAACCACCTCTAACTTTGGGTGTCTCTCAGGATTCTGTCCTGGATCTTCTCTTCCCCTCATCCTACCTCACTGGGTGATTTTGCCAGCTCCCATGGATTCAATTACTATCCCCATCATTATGACTCTCAAATCTACCTTTACTGTCCCAATCTCTCTACTGACCTCCAATATCATACTCCAAATGCCTTTCAGACATCTTAAATTCACTATGTCCAAAACATAATTCATTATCTTTCACTCTACCTAACCCCTCCTTCCTTGCTTATTACTATTGAGGGCAACACCATCCTCCCAGTCCCTCAGGCTCACAACCTAGAAGTCATCCTGGACTCCTTCCTGTCTCTCACAACTCACATGCAAGCTGCTGCCAAGGTCTGTCCATTTCACCTTCGCAACACCTCCTCAATATGGTCCCTTCTGTCCTCTGACATTGCTATGCCTCTAGAGTAGGCCCTCATTACCTCATGCCTGGGTTACCATAATAGGTGCTGGTGGGTCATCCTGCCTCACATCTCTCCCCAGTCCAATCCAGCCACTAAACTGATTTTTCTAAAGTGCAGGTTTCCACCTCACCTCCCCCCACCCCAATATACCCAATCCTATCACTTCAGGAGCAAAAATAAAATGCATTTTGGCATTCAAAGCCCTTCATGATATTTTATTTCTCTTGTTTATTGATAGTAATCTACTAGAGACTACTCATAACTACAATGAATCTCTACAGTTTTTTAAGGAAATTTGTAACTTTAATTCTTCCTCTGAAAGGAAAAAATGTGTGTGTGTGTGTGTGTGTGTGTGTATACACATAGAGGAAAATCATTATACAAAATCAGCAGTTCTGAATATATTTACTGTGCAAGTTTTTTTTCCAGTTATTTCAGTCAAAATAAAGGTGTGTCATTCACTTTTACTGTCACTACTCTGTCAAATTTGTTATTTACTTATTTATTTTTACTATCTTAAACACAAGTCATTTGATATAAGTATACACACATGTACTTTATAGTGATAAGCTCTGGGGTAAAAATTCTCTTATAAAAACTAGCCATTCAAACTTGAAAAATGAGCAGTGTTGTTTCTTATAAAGTAAAATTATTATTGATATAGGCACATTATAAAAATACGCTTTCTCAGGCTCAGAATTTCATTCATAATCCTAGAAGTTAGAAATCATGTTGCTAAGGAAGAATCTTTTAATAGAAACTAATCTCACAAGATTCAAAGGATGTTCCCAGATTGCCAATTTCAATAATCCATTTAACCATATAGAGTCTATGAATCTTTTTCAAGGATGTTCATAAATCCTTCTAAGTAGATACCTAACATGAGCTTTGTCTCCCTAAACCACTTTAAGGCCAGCTGTACTTTCCCTTTAATTTCAGTATTACATATGCCTGGAGACAAATGTAGTCATTTAAGTAAGCCTGTTCTAATGTGATTGCAAAGATCTTACTTACACTGGCACTTTGGGAGTAGTTTAATTTCTTATTCTCAGCTTTTAAATGATGTCCTATATTTTAATTTGACATTTATGACTAAAGACCCCTTATAATTTCTACATTTTGACTTGGAGTCGATCACAGAAGACTAAATCCATAACTTTTATACACAGATGAAAGGTAAAAAGTTTAAGATTATTAAAAGTTATTTAAAAAATGAACTTTATCCTATCTGACAAAAAATGAAGTTTGTTCTTTAAGTCAGAATAGTTATTTGGGACAAATGAATAACATATATTTCTTAATGCAGGAGAATGACTACTCAGGTTGGATCTAAATCGGATTTACTTTAAATTCAATTCTATTTTCCCCAAGAAGGAATCGTCCTAAGTGGGGGATAAATCAAACTAAGGTAATTGTTATTAGGTGTTCTATATGATGTGATAAGTTATTGATTTGGGCTTCATAAAATTATTAACTGGCCACAGCACCTGAAAGATGTAAGCTTTCACTGATGAGTAACAATGATCCCAGCCATTTCTAACTACCCATGTTAGTTACTGTCTAGTTACTATCTAGTCTACACGCTATAACACTTAGCATTTTATAACATAAGGTTTTTTGTCTCTAAACAAAGTTGTTGGCTCTTTGAGGGTAGGAGACTGTGTTATATTTTGTATGGTCCAAAGAGTTTAGCATAATGCCAGGCATGTACTAGGTAACTGATAAAAACTTGTATAATTGTTTTAAGACTATGCCTCAAGGGTTAGGGAAATTGTGTAAATTACTAAAAATCAGAACCATAGAATTTAGAATCAGAAATTACCTTAGCTAGAAAAAAATCACAAAACTGTGATTTTTAGGTCATTTTACAAATTCATATTGTTTAACTACAACTGAGTCTTCACTGTTGTATGATAATCCTTACCATATCAATTTCCTATCATATTTATTTCCTCTGTTTCTCTATACTTCTATGTCATCTCCAATATTCTTCTCTCCCATTTCTAGGCTTTAGTTTTTTTATCTGCAACATAAGGAGAATGGACTAAATAATCCCTAAATCTATTCTCTTCCTCTCCAAAGTTAACTCATTTTTGTTTGTGCCACAGATTCCATTTTTTTTCCTCCTCTGGGACCTTGTTTCTTCTATCATCTCCATATCCCTCCACTTCCTATTTCTGTCTCTCTTTTTGCATATTATTTAGGCATACACACACACACACACACACACACACATATCTCACACACACAGTTAGGTTTCACTCATCCTCAAAATATTTTCCCTTAACCCAACTATTCAAGCTATTCTACCATCTCTCCTTTCATGGCTAAACTTTTATAAAGCATCTATGTTTGGTGCCTCTCTATTCTTACCCTTTCTCCAGGTCACTAGTGATTTCATAACTGACAAATCAATTGATCCCTATCTGGTCCTCATCTTATTTTTTACCTTTTTGCAGCATTTGAAGACCCTGGTCATCCCCTCTTTCTTGGTCATCTCTATTCCCTTGGCTTTTGTACAGGTATTAGACTCAGAATCAGAAAAACAGTTTAAATCCCAGGCTGTGTGACCATGACAAAATCACTTAATCTCATTGATTCCATTCCAGTATCTATAAAATAAAAACAACACCAAAAAATGCTGTGCTACCTGCCTTACAGGATTGTTCTGATGAAAGAACTGTGAAAACTTTAAACTGTTATATAAATGTGAGTTCTTATTAGTCTATGATACTGTTTTCTCTCGGTTGTCCTTCTGGCACTCCTAGGAAGCTGAGTGCAATGGGTAGAGTTTAGTGTCTGGTTCAAATCCAGCCTTGGACACTTAACAGCTGTGTGTTCTGGACAAGTCACTTAACTTCTACCTGCTTCAGCTTCTTCCAATACAAAAGAGGAGGCCGCAGCATCTACTTAATAGGTTGATACAGGGAAAAGTGAAGCGGTTAGGCGGTGCAGCGGATAGAGCGCCAGACTTGGACTCAAAGCTAAATATTGCTTTTAACGCATAAATTGCGATTCTGGTTCCACTCATTTCACTGTGCATCAGTTCATATAAATTTTCCCTGGTTATTCTGGAACCATCCCTTCCATCATTTTATGACAATAATATCTCATCATATTCACATTCCATAACTTGCTTAGTCATTTCCCAGTTAAAGGGCATCCCCTTAGTTTCCTATTCTTTGACATCACAAAAAGAACTTCTATAAATATTTTTGTTGATATGGGTATTTTTCCTTTCTTCTTGATCTTTTTGGAGTATATACCTAGTAGTGATATCAAGGGGTCAAGAGTCATGGTTTAGTAGCTTTTTGGGTGTAGTTCCAAATTACTTTGCACAAATGGCTGCACTAGTTGACAGCTTCACCAACAGTACATTAATCTTTTTTCCCTTTTTGTCCTCTTGATGAATCTGACGGGCCTACGGGACTAGCCACATTTTCTAACTTGTATTACAATTAGCTGTATACATTTCTCACTTCCCCCTAAGAAGAATGTCAGTTTCTGCGGTGTTCTCAACTTTTTGCACTCCAGGGTCTCCTACACAGAAGGTACTGATTACATGTGCACTAAATTGAGCCTAATTCAAGATCACTCCTCACAGAAAAGTTTCTTAGTAAGATAGAACATTATCTATGACACAAGTCTACACTATTTTACTTGTTTCTATACAAAATTTATAATCATGCACTTTGATAAGAATATTCTCCCACAACAAACGTAAACACATAGAGTGAAACCAGAATGGCAAATTATTTTCTATCTCAGGTGTTCTTGTCCTGTCTGTATATAGATTTTAAGAGGTTTGTGAACTTGGATGCGAAAAAGTTTCATCTTTATTTTCAGTAATCTCGAGCTGAAGTTTGGTCTCTCCTTCAATTACGATTTTTTGGAAAAATCATTATTCTGAAATAAGGTCCACAGACTTCACACAAAGGTCTCAAACCCACAAAAGTGGTGAAGAGTTTTTCTATCAAAAAGATAAGCTTTATATGATTTTTGGACAAGTCACTTCTCTTTGGGCTTCAGTTACTTTACTGATAGAACGAGAAGGTTGGATTAGAAGGCTTAAGATTCTACCACTCTATTATTTTCACAAGATTATAAAAGTAGTGGTAACAAGCTTGCATTCTGGCATTAACATAAAAATTTTTTATGAAACTTTCCCTGCCTATTAAAGCTTTGCAGATGGAGGTTCTACAACACCAGGGTCCCCCTTAAAGTATCTGGGATGTTTTGCCAGTTATTTGCTGTTGCTATAAATACATACATATGTGTATGTATGTATGTATGTATGTATGTATGTATATTGGGAATTGAGAGGTGGAAAAAGATATGGATTAATCCCTAGAGCACTAAATGATCGAACAGCTCAGGGCAGAGGCAGGAGTAGTGGGATCCGGAGTACCTGAGCTCCCCTCAACAAAACTCCTCTGAACAGATCGAGAAAAATCTCTATACCAAATCCTAATGAGGAAATCCAGAAAAAGTCATATTGACTTGTTTGTCCCACTCAGCTTGGCATGGGGAGAAGAGAGGTTTATGGACTCTGGGGACTGTGGTCAAGCTGGGAACATGTTGGAGCACATCAGCACCTAGAGAAAGGCTATGTACCAGGGCAACAGAAGTCCCAGACCCAGCCCAGGGCTCCATGGTAGGGCACTGCTATGGGGACAGGTGCCAATTGGCAGCTTTGTAACCTACTACAAAGTTTCAGATCACAGACCCAGGGTAGACTGTGTGCCTCATACCCCACACACCAATCAGGATCTGATTTCCAGCATTTAGCCCAACTTGAAAAGGATTCATTAAGGCAGGAATCTCAGACCAAAGGGGAACCTATGATCCTGCCACTCTGAACCTTTTAAAAAAGCTTTCCAGATGGCTTGTTAAGGGCTGAATCCAGTAGCAGTTAATTTTTTTCCCTCAAAAATTTTATTATTTTAAACATTCCTCTCTTTTTAAATTTTGAATTCCAAATTTTTCCCCACTCTCCTATCTTTTCCCTAATTGCTGAGAAGGAAAGCAATATGATATCAATTATACATGCGAAATCATGCAAAACATGTGCCCATATTAGCTCTATCACAAAAAAAGGAAAGAAAAACAAAGAGAGAATAAAATTATACTTTAGTTTGCACTCAGGGTTCCTCATTTCTCTTTCTTGAGGTGGATGGCATTTTTTTTTTTATCATGAGTCCTTTGGAACTATCTTGGATCACTGTATTAGTCAAAGTGGCCAAGTCTTCTATAACTGATCATCACTGAATAACTGTGCACAATGATCTCTTGGTTCTTTTCAGAAATTTTACCCTTAGTTCATATAGGTTTTGCCATGTTTATATGAAATCACATTTTCCCCATCATTTCTTGTAGCACAACAGTACTTCATCACAATCATATGCCATGACTTGTTCAGTCATTCCCCAACTTATGGGCATCCCTTCAATGTCCAATTTTTTGCCACCTCAAAAAAAGCTACCATAAATATTTTTGTACATGTAGATCTTCTCCCTTTTCCTCTGATCTCTTTAGGGTACAGATCTAGTAGTGGCATTGCTCAGTCAAACACTTTTATGGTCCTTGGCACAGTTTCAAAATGTTCTCCTAAATGGTTGGGCCAGTTTACAACTATACCGATTATGCATTAAGGTACCTATATTCCCCATCACTTTAAGCATTTGAAATTTCTAATAGATAAGAGGTGGTATTTCAGAGGGTTTTTTTTTTTTTGCAGTTCTCCAATCAATAGTGGTTTAGAACATTTTTTCATATGGCTATAGATAGCTTTGATTTCTTCTTCTGGAAACTGCCTGATATCCTTTGACCAATTATCAACTGGGAAATGGCTCTTATTTTAATAAATTTGACTCAGTTCTATACTCTCCATATATTTGAAAAATGAAGATTTTATCAGAGAAACTTGCTGTAAACACTTGACATAACTTCATGCTCTACCTTTTAGTAAAATGTAGCTTCCTTGATTATCCATTTTAATTAGGTCTATTTTTGCTTTTGGTCTGCTTTAACTCATGATTGCTACCCCCTGACTTTTTTATTTCAGCTAAAGCAAATTAGGTTCTACTCCAGCCCTCTATTTTAACTCTGCGTGTCTTTCTGTTTCAAGGGTGTCCCTTTTAAATGACATATTATTAGATTCTGGTTTCTAATTCATTTCTGCTATGAGATTCCATTTTATGGTGAGGTTCATCTCATTCGCATTCATGCCTATGATTACTGTGTGTTCCTCCATCCTATTTTCTTCTGTTTATTTCTCTCTCTCTTTTTGTCCTGTCCCTCCTCAAAGGTTTATTTCACTTCTGACCACTGCCTCCCTTCATCCTTCCCTGTTATCATCTCTCTCCTTCCCCCTTTCACTTATCACCTTCCCCTCCTATTTCCCTATAGGGTAAGATATGTTTCTTTATCAGAGTATATATGTATGTATATTTATAGACACACACACACACACACACACACACACACACACACACACACACTCTTTCCTCTTTGAACTAATTCTAATTCTAATGAGATTCAAGCATTGCCTGCCACCTTCTCCCCACCATTTCCCCCTCCACTATAAAAGTTCTTCCTCGCTCATCTCTTTTATGTAAGCAAAATTTCACCATTCTTTTCCTTCCTTCCTCCTTTTCCCAGTGCATTCTTCTTTCTCTTTCATTTTTTTGGAAGATCATTCCAATATAATTGGCTCATATTCATGCCTTTTGTCAATGTAGACTCCTAAATGCCCTAAAAATGATAAAATTCTTAGTTACATATATCATCTTCCTATATAGGAATGTAAACAGTTTAACTTTATTGAGACCCTTATGATTACTCTTTCCTGTTTACCTTTTTTATGCTTCCTCTTGTGACTTCTGTTTGAATGTAAAATTTTCTACTCAGCTCTGTTCTTTTTATCAGGAATGCTTGAAAGTCATCTATTTCACAAAATACCTGTTTTTTCTCCCTGAAGGATTATACTCAGTCTTGCTGGAGAGGTGATTCTTGGTTGTAATGCTAGCTCCTCTGCCTTCTGGAACATCATATTCCAAGACCTCTGCTTCTTCAACATGGAAGCCACTAAATCTTGTGTGATCCTGACTGTGAGCTCTGTGATATCTGAACTGTTTATTTTTGGTGTCTTGCAACATTTTCTCCCTGACCTGGGAGCTCTGGAATTTGGTTATAATATTCCTGGGAGTTTTCATTTTGGGATCTCTTTCAGATGGTGATTGGTGGATTCTTTCAATTTCTATTTTACCCTTTGAATGTAAGATATCGTAGCTGTTTTTCTTTAATAATTTCCTGAAATATAATGTCTAAGCTATTTTATTGATCATAGCTTTCAGGTAATTCAATAATTTTTAACATCTCTCCTTGATCTACTTTTCAAGTCAGTCCATTTTCTGATGAAACAGCTTAGGTTTTCTTCTATTTTTTCATTCTTTGGACTTTCTTTTACTGTTACTGATGTCACTGGCTTCCACTACCCCATTTCTAATTGTTAAGGAATTATTTTCTTTAATGAGATTTTGAACCTTTTTTTTCCCATTTGGCCAATTGTGTTTTTTTAGGGAGTTCTTTTCTTCAGTGAATTTTTGTTCCTCTTTTACCACTGGGCCATTTTTTTTAAATTATTAATTAATTTATTTGTTTTCAGTTTCCTACAATTACTTCCATAAATCTTAGATTTTCTCCTCCTTTCTTTCCCCTCTTTTCTTGTTTCCTCTCCCTTCCCTCCCCAGATGGCATGCAATCTTATATAGGTTCACACATACATTTTACTAAATACATTTTCACCTTAGTCATGTTGCATGGAAGAATTAAAATGAATGTGAGAAATCATGAGAAAAAAATCAAAACAAAACAAAACACAAGAGAAAATAGTCTGCTTCATTCTGGAATCCAATTCCATAGTTCTTTCTCTGAATGTGGATGGCATTTTGCCTCAAGAGTCGATTGGAAATTTTTTAGGTCCTTGCATTGCAATTCTGTTTTTAAAGGTATTATTTTCTTCGGTATCTTTTTGTGCCTCTTTTATCAAGTTGTTAATTTTCTTTTCATAATTTTCTTACATCACTCTCACTTCTTTCCCCAGTTTTCCCTATACCACTCATGTTTTTCTTTAACTCTTTCAGGAATCTTGTTGGGCCTTGTTCCAATTAGCAGTTCTTGAGGTTTTACTTAGCTATTTTCATGTTATTATCTTCTTCTGGATTTGTCTTCCCTGTCAGTGTAGTAGGTTTTTTAATGGACAAGTTTTTTTTGTTGTTGTTTGCTCATTTTTCCAACTCGTTTCTTGAACTTTATGTTACAGTTGGGCTCTGCTCACCAGGTGGTGGGGAAGTCCTGCCCCAAGCTTCAGGCTTTTTTTGTGCTGTCATTTTCTGAGCTAATTCTGAGGGTCTGCAAGTTTTCAGTGCTTCCAAGGTGGCAAGGTATAGCAGTTTAGTCTTGATCACATCCAAACACAGGTCAAGAACTTGCAGAGCACAGATTAAAATGCAGGGGGTTCAATCACAGTGTACCTTGGATCAGACCACTCTGGGAGGCCCGATAGTGTGCAAGTCCCCAGCATGCTGCTTGAGATGCTGGAATAACACAACTCTCAATACCCTAAGAAAGTATTAACAAGACCAACCTGGACCTTCCCTCCAGAAAGGCCACAGAGCCTAGTCCGAACTCCATAATAAAGAGATATTACGGTGGCAAAGAAGCTCAAGACATAACCCCAGAAGAAAAGAATGTCTCCAAAACATCTACAAGCGAAGTCTTAGAGAAAAACAAAACGTGAGATTTCCTGGAAGAGATGAAGTGAGAATTTTAAAAGTATTTTTAAGTTAAATGAGAGCACTTAAGAAAAAAATTGGAAATAAATGAAAGCTATGGAAGACTTTGAAAGAGAATTAAAAACATGGCACAAAAGATACAAAACCTTGTCCAATTCCCAAAATTAAAATGGACCAAACTGAACCCAATGACTCCATTACGCTACAAGAAACATTAAAACAAAATCATATGACTAAAAAAAAATAGAAGAATATTTAAAGTATCTTATGGTATAAACAAATGACCTGGAAAATAAACTGAGGGAAAACAATTTAGAATCATTAAGATTTGAAAGCTATAACCAAAAGAAAAGCCTAGACATCATATTTCAAGAAATCTTGAAAGAGAACTGTCCAGATCTTCCTTTAGAGCCAGAAGATAAAGGGGAAATAGAATTACTTGAAAGAAACCTCAAAATAAAAATTCCTAAGAACATAATAGCCAAAATCCAGAGTTCGCAGGTCAAAGAAAAGAAAAACACATTTCAAGCAGCCAGAAAGAAAGAATCCAAGTACCAAGGAGTTGAAGTCAGGATCACACATGATTTAGCAGCCACAACCATAACAGAGTGGAGAACTTGGAATACAATATTCCAGAAGGCAAAAGATGTGGGCTTACAGCCAAGAATATCAGCAAAACTGAGTATAATGCTCACAGGAAAAAATGTATCTTTAATAAAATAATAGAAAATTTCTAAGCATTCCTGAGGAAAAGAGCAGAGCTGCACAGAAACTTTGAGGTTCAAATACAGGAGTTAAGAGAAACATTAAAAGATAAACATGAATGATGATAAAAAACTAAAAAAAGGATAAACTGTTTACATTCATATATGAGAAAATGATACAGGGAGTTATACAGGGCTTGAGACAAGGCCGAGGGGTGGTTCTAAAACAGAACCTTGAGAAGAGAACAGAAAAATGAGATAAGGAATATATGGATGGGATGCAGGGAGGGAAAGAAAAGTTAGGGAAAATGATCTCATACAATCAGGTAAGACAAGTGACATCTATACAAACAAGGACAAAGAGATGGGGGTGGGGAACAGACTGACACCTGAATCTCACTGATTTGAACTGGTCAAAAAAAGGAATAATACACACACACATACACACACAGGTCAATACAGAAAACACACAGGGAAAATTCTAATACATTTTATTGAACAGAGAAACAGAAGGGAAAGGGGAAGAAGCAACTTGAAGGAATGAATAAAGGTAGATTAAGAAAACTCTAAGGATGCATAAAAATATTTATTGCTTTTTAAAGTGGCAAAAAAATGGGAATTTGAGGATGTATAAACAAATTATGGTATGTAAATCTGTTGGAATACTATTGTGCTTATTACTTCTCAGCATAATGGCCCGCCATGATCCTATAGGGCTAATGATGAAACAAGCTACCTGCCTCATTATAGAGAGGGGAAGGACTCAAACTGTTAAATGAGACAAATGTCCTTTTGGAAATTTGTTGACTGACTACATATGTTTTTAATGAGGTTTGTTCTTCTTGTGTTCTCACTGGGAGAGGTGTTGCAGGGTAGAAGGTGACAAAATGGAGTTGTAATAATTTGTTTCTATCTTGTTTCCTAGAATGAGAGGGAGGGAAGAAAGGAGGAAAAGAAGGAGAGAAAGAGAGAGAGAAAGAGAGAGAGGGAGGGAGAGAGAAGTGAGAAAACTGGATTTGGAATCTAGGGGTTAAGGCCTTCCTCTATTCCTTATTCACTGTTGAACCTTGAATAAGTCACTAAACCTCCCTGGGCCTCAGTTTCTTTATCTGTAAAATGAGGGTTTTTCAGATGAGCTCTAATGATGCTGAGATCCTTTTCAAAAGATTAATAATAGGCAAAAAAATTCTAAATGCTTTTCCCCTATGGCAAGTTAACAAAAGAAGAAGAGAGCCATGAAAACTGTCACTGTGTATTTAACAAATGGGAGGTTTCTGAAGATGAACAGATTTGAGAACTTATCTCTCTGTTGCAAAGTCACTAGGTATGTGAACAAGCGGACCCTAATCTGTGAGATTTCTTTCTAAGGAGTTACCATCACTAAAGGTAGGATCTATCTTTTTCAGACTTAAATATATAACCTCAAGCTGATTAAAACTTGGACAACAGGTGCTCAGTGTTACTTTTAAGTATTTTTTACATGCCCATTTTGGAGAACAGGAAAATTCTAAAGCATAGAACTTCAAACTTCATTAACTGGAAACAAAGGAAACAAACTTTACGTATATAGTTTTTAGCACTGGACTTCAATTACAAACAGTCTAATCACAAGAAAATAGGTTTACATAAGGAATTTAATAAAACCAAAACAAAAAAACACTCAAAGAGTGTGCCTAGGGACAGGTTTTACCAAATATCCCACACCATCTATATCTACATCCCTATAAAATTAAAATTCACGTTCTGAATGATAGCTCCAAGGCACTGGAAGGTCCTCAATCATAAAGTAAAGGTTTAATTATATTCACTACATTTTACTTACCAAAGAAGATTAATATACTTTATAATATTATTTAAACAACAGAAGTTCAAACAAAAGGGTTTCTGGTTAAGGTTTAAAATAAACTGGAAAATTCAGTTAACTAGATAAGTCTATTACTTCCCATGCATTTGAGATCTTACTATAAGGATTGCAATTTTAATTCAACCACTAAAATGTTAAAAACTTGAAATCTTAGATGAAGGTATCAGGTGAAATGTTAGATGAATATGTTCAGAGTTAGGAAGATGGATTTTCCTGTCTTCAGGAAACTGTGAGGTTCTTTCAATGACTTTAAGCTTCCCTTTATTGCACAGATCTGTCTAAAAACCCAATATTCTACCAGTGTTTCTATATGACAGTGAGATGTGGAATAGAACAGTCTTTGAAGAATTAAAAATACATATCCCATGGAGAGCAATTAAGAGATATAGTATAAGTGTAACATAAGCAACTCATCAGCAGAATAGGAGTAAAAACATGGTATCAAAGAATCATATTATACAAAGAGAAGAAGGATTAGTCATGCAGCAAGAGTAAGAGGTGATAGATGACAGCTAGAATGCTCCACTAGTACATTCAAAAGGCTAGAAGATAGGAAGGCCTCCCACGACTTAGACAGACTCTCCTGTGCTGAACTTGTGGGAGGACAGGCTGTGACAAGAGTCACACTGGATAAGCAGGCATCCCTGGAGGGAACTTCCAAATCAATGAGATCACAGATACATTTGAGAGAGAGTAGATGAAAGTGCCAAAGTATTTTCAAGAGTACTAAAATGTAATTAGTATTGCTAAACTCTGTGATTTCTTTGATTCTATGAATTTCTGATTCCCAGGAAAAGTCTTCTCTTGATTCTATTTCATCATTAAAATTCACATTAAAAAAAACATTTTCGATTTCATCATTTCCCAAGTTACACATTAAACCCTTCAGATTTCTTCCAAAAACAATGAAGGGGAAATCCCTGATGACTTCAGCAGGCAATCCCTTAATCAGGAAAAGATTTCTAATGCCTATCACAAGAAACATTACAATTTACAGGAAAGAAAGGGGAAATACTGACATATTACACAACATATTGTGAATAAAGTATGCTTTTATTAACTGAATAAAAAATTCAAGTTGAAATTTCTATTAAGAATTTCTAATTACCTCAGAGACAGCTATGTCAAAGTTAATGACTCTACCTGTTAATGTAGAGGTGAAAAGAGGCCCCTAAGTCCTTTAGCTTTCATTTAGGAAATACAAAGAAAATAAAATTGCTGATAAGAGTTTTATATATTAAATAAATATTTAAATTTCTTAGCATTTAATATTCACCTTAATGATCCAAAATGGATTTATTTTCTAAGTCTCTCCAGCACCCTACTTGGCACAGCATTACTAGTAAAAGATGAGGATAATTTCCTAATTTTGACTCTATAACATAGGGTCCCCTGCTAGCTAATTAGTTAATAATTTTATTAATAATAATATAATAAATTAATAAAATAACATTAAAATATCTAAAACCTTTCCCAAATTAAAGTGAAATTGTTTCTAACCATACAGTGTGTGTGTGTGTGTGCGTGTGTGTGTGTGTGTGTGTGTGTGTAATACACAAATAACCTAATGTCATCTCTGCAGCTGAGTGGCAAGTATTATTATGGGATCCTCATTTTTCAGATAATGAAGCAGAAAGGTTGAACAGAATGACTCCACTCCAGTTTGGACTCATGGCCCCATGTTCTTTCCCTTAACTGATATTTGCTAAGGAGCTGCAAATTATTGCTGAACAAATTAGGTATCGGTGGATATTTAGGAGACAAAAAATAAAAAGGCATCCAGGAATTTTTGTGAAGCTAAAAAGTCACTGAATATAATTGAAGAAAAGTAACACAAAATGAACAGGGATTAGGAAGATTCAATAAAATGCTTAAGAAATTCACATTAGGAAACTTTTTTTTAAAAACAGCCCTTTTAAAGTACATATACATGTATAGTATAACCAAATAAACCATTTTCTGGGGATGATGAATTTACTAATTATAAATTATAATTTTTTATAAACATTTTCCAAAAGTATAACCAGAATTAATTTGATCATTGAAACAATTTAGATAATGATGGTGATACTTTTTCATAAACATCAATTAATACAATAATGAGAAATCTGACTACCTAATTTTTAATTTGAAAACCATATACTTATTTAATAGCATAAGAAGATAAAAGAATTTTATCACATATAAAGTTACATAACAATGATATAGTTTTGTTTTCACAACTTTGAATTATTCCAAACTGCTCCAGAGAGTTACCAATATGCTTTAAGTAATTTCTGATGCTTCAGTCTACTAATTACACAAAGAATTAAAGTTTCTCAATATACAGATACTGTATACTGCCGTTTACTCATACCTCATATAGCTTCTGTGTCAGCTAAATGGAATGAATGTACCACATATCACTCTGGAAATGAAAAAGAAAACTGGTTTCTAGCCTACGTGCTTTACTATGCAAATTCTCACAGTTATTATTTAACATTTGCTTCTTAAAAACCTTTTAAACACATCCTGGTGCTTTTTGTTTTGACAGTCCAATCTCATTAGATCATGTTCTAGCTAAGCATGGTCCTTGCTCAACACTCTGTAATCTCAGGACTTCAGAAGCCACTGCAAACTTCTTGACTGAGAACGACTTAAGTCGGTGACCCCATGTGAAACTGGGACCAAGGGAATTCAACTGAATACACTAATAAACATTTCTATGGCAGACAATGGAATGAATGACTAATATTCAGATATGACCTTTTATCCACAGCTCCCAAATGCTTAGTGAATTTTTGTGAACTGATTATGACTTCTGGACAGCAACAGCAACACTGTATTTCTATGCCATAGTTCTTTCCAAAGCTTCTGAGTACTTTAACCAACATTATCATACTCAAATTGCCCTTTGGTGGGTGGTGGCAGAAAAGCATTCCCATTTTAAGAAGATAAAAACTAAGGTACAGAGGCTGACTAATTTGACCAAGACTGTCATGTAGGCCAAATCTCTCTACCAAAATACTAAAGATAGGATCCACTTAGGATGCCACTACAGAAATATGTCAAGGGGATGTCACCAACTTTCTGTTTGCAGAGAGCAGCTATATAGACAATGTTTAACTGCAGGGAGGGTAACATAGATACCGACACTTTGGCGCATCTCTGGTACTCTCTATCCTACTTTTCAAAGTTGTTTCCTGCTATCTTTAATCTATCATTAATCTAATATGGATACCTCCATACCATAAGACTTACAAGAGAGACATTGTGGAGTGCAATGGAGTAGACAGAGAGTCAGATTGGGAGTGAGGAAGATCTAGTTTCAGATCATGTTTTAGATACTTGTGAACTGTGTAACCCTGGGCCAGTCACTTCCCTTTTCCTTACTTCAGGCAGTTCTCAGAACCGTTGCCAATAGGCTTTGGAAGAGGGGAATAGTGAAATCACAGGTCAGGTGCAATGGGTTACAAGAGTTTTAATATCAGTGGAGAAGTTTAAGTGAATGCACAGAGTGTGTAAAAGAACATACAGTGTGTATGACAGGAGCAGAAAAGCTGGCTGCATTTGGTGCCAAGGGTCTGAGTCCCCTCTGTTACACTTCTTTCCCAATAGACTGTGAGACTCTCTCCTTGAGAGCAAGGAATGATTTTTTTTTTGGGGGGGGGTTCATGCTTTGCAGCTCCAGAGGTTTGTAGTCTCCAGTAAATAGTAAGCATTTAATAAAAACTGTTGATTTACCACTTAAGAACTACTAAGTTGTGTGACCCTGGGTAAGTCCTTAAATAGCCTCTCTGGGCCTTAGCTTCCTCAACTGTAAAATGAGGAAGATAGGATAGGCTTTGATTTCCCTTCCAGTCTTGAAGTTATGGTAATACCGAGAGTAGGTGAGAAAAAGAAAGGTAGGAAGATAAGTTTCGGCTTGGTTTTTGGCTTGTAATTGAAAGGGTAAGGAGAAAAAAAATCACCATAAAATATGACTGTGATAAAGGTCAGAGGAGTCTGATTCCCCAAATCAGGAAAACTCTGCTTTAGACAGCTTACAAACTATTAACAAATGCTAGCTGACTGACTGATTACTCTTAGCGCCTTTGCCTCCTATTCTGCCCCACTCAAGAAAATTCTTCCTCCAAGACTGCAAGGCAACTTGTATTTTTCTTTCTTTCATTGATTCACATAGTTTTAGGCCATCTACAAATACTACCTTAGTTACTGGTTCTCTAAAAGGGGCATCCTTGCCCCGTGACCAATGAGAAGGTGATATAAATCAGGTCATGGGCAAGTTCCTATTCAGGAGGTGTAATGAGAACAGCAGGAATGAATGGGGAAGACTTCTGAGGGAGACATTCAAGGGCTGCTCCTGTCAACACAGTAGGAAGCTGAATCAGTCATCTCAGACATCTAACATCTCCCGCACACTTTGTGTAGACAGTGACCAAAAAGACTGAGAGTGATGGGTAGAATATGTGTATTAGAAGGAAAATATGTACATGCTGATGGGATTTTATATTGGGGCAAAAAGAATAAGAATGTGAGTTTTTCATTAACTGAATCATCCATTCAACAAATAATTAAGTGCCTATTATATACAATGCACTAGGTAAGGTACTCTGATATTCAGTTATCTTCCTGAAAAATTCTGAAAATTTTTCTCTGTAAAGAGCTTTTCCAAGTTGAAGAAGGCCACACTTCCACTATCTCAAAGAAAGGAAAGTTCAAAGCTGTGGAAAAGGAATTCTAAACAGATTAATCTCTACCCTCTGTATCCCTCCCCCTCCTAGAGAGCTGAAGCTTATGACAAAGAATATTTAAAAATAAGAAAAAAGAAAGAAAAAAAGAAATTCAGCAATACCAAATGATACATTAAAAATATGGTACTTTATATATATATATAATATAAAATACTTTACATATAAAACATTCCATCATATCTGCATATCTTTAATACCTCTGTAAAGGAATGAGGGTTAGATATTTCCTCATTACTTCTTTGGTGCCAAGCTTATTCTCTAATTCTACAACATTCATTTTTTATTATTTTATAGGTATTCTGTTTACACTGTTGTAGTTATGTAAATTATTTTCCTAGCTCTGTTTACTTCACTTTGCTTCAGTTCATGTAAGTTTTTCCACGGTTTTCTGTTCATTACATTTGCTGTTTCTCAGTAAGATCTTTTACATTCAAGAACTAAAATTTGTTTAGTCATTTCCCAGTCAATGGGAATCTACTTTGTTTCCAATTCTTTGCTACCACACACACACAAAAAGGTGCTATTATAATTGTTTTGGTATAAATGGAAACATAACTTAACTCTTAGTTCTCCTTCTACCCCATCTGACTGCCTTTTTAACCTCCATCAGATCTTCATCCATGTCTCACGCACTAACTGTAGTTAGTAACTCTCAAGGCTCTCTCCTGGGCTCTTTTATCTTTTATCTCTATACTCTCTCCCTTGATGACCTCATCACCTCTTATGAGTTCAATTATAATCTCTATGCTGATGATTCCCAGATCTATATATCCAACTTTAGCGTCTCTCTTAAGCTTTAGTCCCACATCACCAGATGTCTATAAGTAATTTGGAACTGGATATTCTATAAGCAGCTCAAATCCACAGAACTCATTGTCTTTCCCTCAAAACCAACCTTTTGATGACTCTCTCTATTACTGTTGTGGGCATCATCATATTCCTAGTCACCCAGTCTTGCAACATCATCAGTTTCATCCTTAACTTTTCACTGTGATCCCACATATACAATTAGTTGTTAAATCTTGTTTCTTTATCTACACTATCTCTCCTGATATGTTCCTTTTTCCTCATGCACACAGACCACCCCAGTGAGGCCCTCATTACTTCCAGCCTAAACTATTGCAATCACCTCTTAACTGGACTTAACTGTTACAGGTTTCTCTCCACCAAACCATCTTCCACAAAGCTACAAAAGTGCTTTTCCTTAAGTGCAGATGTGACTCTATCACAGACCTCTCCCCCATCTCTGCATCCCCTCACTATCATCTCAATGAACTTCAAGCTTATCATCTCCAGCATCCAACAGACACTTCTCGTAACCTTTAAAGTTCTTCTTGACCTTTCTCTTTTTAGGCTTATCACATATTGTTCTCCTTTCACATATGCTATAGTCTGATTTGCTCCCTTTGCTTCTTCCAACAAACCTGATACTGGAACAGACTGTAAAAAAAGATTATAAACATTTCAGTTCCAGTATATTCAGGTTTAAAAGTACAATATATTTATAGGTGATATTATCAATATTTAAAGGGTTTATTTTCTGAATAGCCCATGATATCACATTATGATAGCTAACAAAGGCATGGAAAAAATAACTCCTTATTCCATATGCCAGCATCAGTTATTCATGAAATATGCTACTTTGGGTATGCTTGCAAATAAATATTTCAAAAATATGACAGGGAAGGAAGTATATTTCTGATTACCTTAAGAATAATCCCTATGGAATTCTGAAGTCAGATTCTTTAAAGTCAATTGAAATATAACCCTAGCATTTTTATTACTATTCTATGGAATTTGTGGTTATAGAATAGAAAGCTGAAATTTTTTCATACTCATTCTATATGTGTGTATGTATATAATTATCGTTGTTCAGTTGTTTCAGTCATGTCAGAATTTTTGTCACTCCATATGGGGTTTTCTTGGCAAAGATACTAAAGTAGTTTTCCATTCCATCTCCAGTTCACTTTACAGATGAGGAAACTGAGGCAGAGTTAAGTGACTTGCCAGGATCACATAATAAGTGTCTGAGGCCAGATCTGACCTCAGGAAGATGAGTCTTTCTGACTGTAAGCTTGGCACTATATACTTTTAGGTAATTACAATACTATGTAACTGATATAGTCACTTGGTTTTAACTTAGTCATATCATGAAGAATATTAATATGAGAATATCAAATAGCAACACAAATATAAATATGTATATATGTATTTATATACACATATATGACCACTGCAAAATAACATAAATTAATGTCTTTCTACATTCTTCAGTGAAGTATAGGAGAAATAGAACTGACATGAAATGAGAAAATGCAGGTTTAAATTGCAGCTTTGAAATGTACAAGATACATGACTATTTACTCTCACTTAACTTTCAAGGGCTCAGATTCCTTATCTGTAAAGTGAACAAAATATATTTGTCCTCTTTATTTCACAGTGTGTACAGATCAAATAACATAATGGATATAAATATTATATTAGTGTATGCTATTAATCTAATTCTACATGTCTTTTTAAAATAATCAGGTGTCTATTTTCCTTTAGAGCAGCGTGAACCTTTTCTCATCTCAAATTTTTATCAAAATTAGTAAGCATAAGCTTTTCTTTCACTTATATTCTGCTAGAGAACTTTCTAGAGGTATGAATAGCCTTTAATCGGGAATAGCTTCCTTTAATTATTAACACTTCATACAAGTATATGGAGGTACTTATGGCTACATAGCAAAAAAAAGAAGTCTTACAAAGATTTTTCTAAGAACCACAATTGATTCTTAGAAAGGCTAATTTTAGTTCCCCTTTTGAAATACCTTACTGCAAAAACAAAACAAAAGCCCTCCATTACCTGGTATGGTGAGGCAACAGTGATAGTTTGGCTGTCATCTATTACATACATACTGCTAATTTTCAAAGAATTAAGAGTATATGATACATTTAACTATAAAGGATCTATATATAAAACTATAAAGAATTTAATCTAATTATTCTTTGATGTTTCAGAAGGCATCTCAGGATCTTATAATGAGTAAGAATATAATCATGACAGCTATCTTTTATTGTAGATGTACAAAAGTACCAATCAAAAGAAAATTCTGGTTAACTGACTTCCAGATAACATAATTTATTGTACTTCCAGAAAAGCAATAGAACCAAAACTGTTATGTACATAAGGTAAAGTGATAACCTCTGTTCCCTCTGTGTGCCGTCTCCCTAGTAATCTCCTTGAGGGGAAGAACTGGTTTGGCTACTGTATTTGCAACTCCAGGGCTCAGCACATAGTAAGCCATCAATATAAGTTTTAAAAAATTAATTAATTAGTTAATCCATTCATTCCTACTCCACAGACACAAAACAAAATAGAACAACTGATAGAGTCAGAAGAGTTGTAGTATGGTGCAGGGATTGGCAAACTACAGCCACCAAATCCTGATGAATGCCTGCTTTGAAGTCTCTAGTCAAGAATTGTTTTCACATTTTAAAAAAAAGTTTTATGGTACAAAATATAAAACAATTCCTAGCTCTTAGGCTGTACAAAAACAGGCAGATGCAGGATTAGTTTGACAGAACCCTGGTATAGAGAACTGCACTAGTAGTAAGTTAAGGGACCAGGTTCTAATTATGGATCTGCTAATAATTAGGGGAAAGAGCCCTGGACTCTTGGAGTAAGATCCTGCTTTACCACTGCCATGACCTTGGAAGTGACTTTGCCTTTTTAAAATGAGAGGTTGGACTGGATTACATTTAAGGTCCTGTTCAGGTATCTAATATTTTTCAGATTAATATCTGACAAGAAAAAAGGCAAATCAATCCCAAAAGACTCATGATAGAAAATGCTATCCATATCCAGAGAAAGAACTATGAAGTCTGAATATAGATCGAAGCATACTATTTTCATTTGTTTTTTTCTTCTCATGGTTTTCCCCTTTTGTTCTGATTCTCCTTTCACAACATGACTAATGTGGAAATATATTTAAAATACGCTTGTATATGCAAAGATAAAGAAAAAAGTCAAATGAACACAACTTAAAAGTTTACATTAAGACAAAAATAAAGCAGCCAACATTGCTATAAATGATCTTTGTAGGACTGGTTAAGCCTGAATCTAAAACTAATCAAAATGAAATAGAAATAACAGAAATAGCCATTTCTATTT
This sequence comes from Bettongia penicillata ogilbyi, assembly GCA_023548195.1. Lineage (NCBI taxonomy): Eukaryota > Metazoa > Chordata > Mammalia > Diprotodontia > Potoroidae > Bettongia > Bettongia penicillata. Next base: position 3,952,039 of record JAJHZJ010000107.1, on the reverse strand, counting down.
AAAAGAAAAAATACGTAGTTATATCATTATCTTTGTTGTAAAAGACAATAGGGCAATTGAGAAGTATCTTATTCTGTTACTGTTGAGAGCTAGTCTTAGGAAGGGATGAAGAGGGGATTGCTCTAGTCTGAATCTGGACAACTACTGAATATGTCCAGCTCCTACCTCCTAGAGCAAGTCTTTTCTGTTCCTTCTAGTTACTGCTTCCATCTGAACTGTTTTAGGAAGATTCTGAGGATCACCTGGCAGGATAAGTTACCAGACACTGAAGTCCTTGCTTGAGCTGAACTGCCAAGCATTCAAACCTATGCTTTAGAGAGTGCAACTCTGATGGGCTGGCCACATTGTTCGAATGCAAAAAATGTATGCTTGCCAAAAAGACCATTGTATGAAGAACTTGCATAGGGCAGGCCATCACATGGTGGTCAGAAGATGTGATACAAGGACAATCTCAAGGTCTCTCTCAAGAACTCTGGATTTGATTGTGCAACATGGGAGAGAGACACTGGCACCAGACTGCTCGGCATGATGTGCCCACATCAGAAAGGGTGCTGTGCTCTATGAGAAAAGCAGAATTGAAACAGCACAAAGGAAATATAGGATGCTCAAATTTATAGTATCCACCCCAAATGTTCACATGGACTATCTGTGCCCAATCGGTGGTAGAGCATTCCGAGCTCATATTGGTCTGATCAGCCACAGTTGGACAAGCTGAAACTTCACTTTATCATGGTGATGTCATTTTGGTCCTCTTCCAAAACAAAGGACAGCAACCATCCCTCCCTCAAATAATTATTCAGATAATCATCTGTTGTGTGTGGCATGGATATGATTTCTTTAAAAGTCAAGGACAGTTAAATTAGGCTGTAAACATGGATGGGATGGAAGTGTTCACAGAAAAAGCTGTTATCACTTTTCCTTCTGTCTTTTTAATCCCAGTACTCAGCACAGTGCTTTGCATGTACTTTAAAAGATGTTTTTGGACTGGATTAGATTGGAAGAATATGAAATGGCAACTAAAAAAGCCAATGGTAATACCCTAAGTAATATATTGAATAAGAGAAGTGATAGCTTTCCTATATTCTGTGCTGAGCTGATCACATCTAGAATACTGTGGGGTTTTCTCTGAGAACCCCACATTGACACTGATACCCTGAAGCAGTCCAAAAGAGGGAGACCAGATTAGTGAGAAGACTAGATAAAATGTCACATCAGACTCACCAGGAAGAACCGACATTTAGCTGAGAGAATGGAAAATTTAAAGGAGACATAATAACTATCTTCAAGTATTTGACTTGTTTTTCTACACCCCAGAGGGCAGGACTAGGTGCAATAGGGCAGAGGCTAGTTGGTTGGTTGTTGTCCTTCAAGTGACATCATCATGATAAAGTGAAGTTTCAGTGTGTCCAATTGCAGCTGATCAGACCAATACGAGCTCAGAATGTTCTACCACACAGGTTGGGCACAGATAATTCGTATGAATTTTTGGGGTGGATATTCCAAATTTCTGCATCCTACATTTACTTTGTGCTGTCTCAATTCTGCACTGCTCATAGAACACAGCACCCTTTCTTATGTGGGCACATCATGTTGAGTGGTCCTATGCCAGTGTCTCCCATGTTGCACAGTCAAATCCAAAGTTCTTGAGAGAGATCTTGAGAATGTCCTTTGGTAACATATCTCTTTTTTCTTGAATAGGAGAAGACACCTGAGGTGGCTTAAATGTGCTCTGAGGCTTATCTGAGCCAGGAGCCACTGCCTCAACTTCACCTTGGGCTTCCCCTGGGCAAGTCTTTTGTTCAGCTGGGTCCCTGTTTGCTTTGGAAACAGCTCGGTCAGCCTGCTCAGCTATGGCTTGTTGGATGGCATTCTGTATTGCTTCTTCTGGCCACCATGTGATCGCCTGTCCCATGTGAGTTCTCCATAAAATAGTCTTTTTGGCAAGCATACATTTTGCACTTGAACAACATGGCCAGCCCTTTGGAGATGTGCTTTCTGAAGCATAGTTTGAATGCTTGGCATTTCAGCTCGAACAAGAACTTCAGTGTGTGGTACCTTATTCTTCCAGGTGATCCTCAGAATCTTCCTAAGACAGTTCAAATGTAAGTGATTCAGTTTCCTGGCATGGCGCTGGTAGACTGTCCATGTTTCATAGGCATACAGTAATGAAGTCAACGCTAATAGTTCTATGTATAGAAAAATTTAGTGTCCAAAAATAGACGTTATTCCCTTGGGAGGCAGTGAATGGACTCTACTACTGAAGACTAAGAGTGGATTCTTTTATTGAAGATCTTACAGTAAAAGCTGGATAAGCATTTGCTAGGGATTTTGAAAGAGAAGATTTATTGGTCAGTCATTTTAGCTGGGTCAGACTCTTCATCACCTCACTTGGGGTTTTTCTGGCAAAAGCACGTAAGTGATTTGCCATTCCCTTCTCTGGTCATTTTATGGATGAGGAAACTGAGGCAAACAGGGCAACATGACTTGCTCTGGGTCACACACCTGGTAAGTACCTGAGGCCAGATTTGAACTGACTTCAGGTCTGGCGCTCTATCCACGGCGCCACTTAGCTGCTCCAAAGACAGGAATGCTATTAGTTACAAATTGTATGAGATGACCTCTGAGGTCCCTTAGAACTCAGAGATTCTGTAGTATGGCAATGTTATGTTTTCTTGGTGGGTTTCCTCAGTATTATTTCATACTCTTATTTGGGTTAAAGGCTGAATTCTAAAATCTGGAATTTATAGAATCACAGAAACTCCCTTCGTATTGATCAAGAATCCAGTATTTGCAGGGGATCAAGAGGACTCTCTAAAGATGGATTGCTCTGTGTGTGGGTGTGTGTGTGCGTGTGTGTGTGAGATATTGTCAAAATTTGACACTTTCTAGGTTATCAATTAAAAATAATCCAGACAACACTTTCTTTCCCCAGAGGGTTGTTGACCTTTTTTTTTTTCTGACAGGAATAGATCTGCGAGAACAATGGTAGAATGTCCATTTCTACCATACATATAAAGAATGTTTAGAAGTTGAAGCAGCAAAGTTGTGCTGCTGAAAATAAATTAAGTACTTTAGTTGGAGCCAAAGTGACCATGTCATACTACTAGACACTAGGAATGCTAAGGCAACATAAAAAAGTGCTTTCCTTTCCCTGTTGCCAAAATACAACATGCTCATAGATTTGCGAGAAAGCCCAACCTTTTTTAAGTAGTATCAGGTGACATAATATTGGCTCATAATGCTGGCACAGAACACCTAGGAAAAAAGTTCACTGTGCTATGAACCATTCTTAATCTTTACTCATAAAGCTGGAAGAGGTATGAATCCTCACTTCAAAATTTTTAGCTAATTATATCACACTGTAAATTTGACCACTATGTTGTCTGGAAAATCTAGCAAATCATTCAAAATAAAACTTGAAGATCATGGACAAAATACTCTGAATATCATGAATTAATTCATACTGCAAAATAGATTGCCAAGGTGAATGCATTCTTTTTCTACTGACAACTTAATGTGCTCCATGATTTCATTTTATTTTCCTTCAGGAATAGACAGAAAACCATAAATAGCTTTCATCCTGTACAATGCTGAGTATACTGATTTCAAACTCTTATTACACAAAGGATGGGGAGGTTGAGAATAAAAGTAATCACATTCTTAATACTAATTAGTACCCTGGCTTCTTTGAACAACTGATTGATTAATCTATAAAGTTTTAGATGAAATTAGTGCCAGTAAATAAATACAAACTAGGAACTCTCTTATCCAGGTTATCTTTATTTCAGTAAAAGGTTTTATTTAATGAATACAGGTAATAGTCAAGCAAAACAAAATAAAATCTAAGCATCTCAATCTTCACTATTTCCCTCAAATTCCAGTACTATATCAAATAAAATTAATGATAGAGTGGATTTATTTTAGATGAGTCCCCACTACTGCCATATATGGGAAACAAATATATAGAGATCCAACTCTAGAAATATATTTCATTGATTCTTTCTATTTTATTTTTCTTCCAGTATTATGAAGATTACTGGTTTACTGGTTTCTACAATTAACATTCCTGTTCTATAATATTATTCTGTTAATACTATCCTTATTGAATTTTAAAAATCAGTTTTCATTAGGTCATTTTTAATCTCAATCCAAATTTCTTTTGTCAAGTCAATTATAGCACATTTCCTATTGTAAACTTGGATGTTCTTTTACCTTCATCGATGGATTTTAAATATTGAATCCATCTTCCTGTTAAAAAAGAAAATCTATTTATTTAATAGTATAGAGAAAAAGGGCTATTTGAATAGCAGATTCAGTACCAAAGATAGGTAAGATGTAGAGCTTGACAAAGTTGCAACATGAGGAGGAGAAATACTGTTTAATATTCTTTTTGGGGGAAGGGGAATGTATATATTTTAATCCACTGGAGAAAAAAAATGGCAAACACTCCAGTACCTTTGCCAAGAAAAGCCTATGCAGGGGTCACGAAGATTCAGACATGACTGCACGATGGAGCAATGTTAATAATATATATTTAATACCAATTGTTTTTCTCCCTGACACATAAATATTTATTTTGCAAACGTACAGTTATTGTGTTACTGAATCACTTATTTTATAGTTATAACTTAAAACTTCTAACAAGCAGGAGATAAAAGTTCCAAACATTCCTATGGTATACAAATGCCTTATCTCCTCTTGGCTGTGAGTAACAGCAAAAGAAAAGAAAAAGAATGTCACTATGTTTTATTTTGAGTTTTATACATTTGTGAAAAATGAAATGAGGAAGAAGGGAAAGGAGAATTGAAATGCCACCTCCTTCATGAAGCTGGCCCTGAGCATTCCTGTCAGATGTCCTGGAGAGCTCAGATAATGAACTTACCATTAAAATTGTGCACAACAGTTCAGTTTGTCAGTCGGTAAGCATTTATTGATGTATATACTACATACCAGTACTATGCTAAACATTAGGGATACAAAAAGAAGCTCTCTGTGTGTGTTCATCCTTGGCTGCCAAAGAAGACCATGCCATCAGAGAAATGATGACATGACTTGCACTTGACTTTGTTTTGAGTGAGGGAGGGCTGTGCAGGTCACCAGCCTCACTTCTCCTCCAGAGCCATCTGAATCCAGTGACCAGATATTCATCAGGATGACTGGATATGATGCAGGATGAGGCAATGGGGGTTAAGTGACTGCCCAAGATCACACAGCTAGTGAGTGTCAAGTGTCTGAGGTGAGATTTGAACTCAGGTTCTCCTGACTCCTGTACTCCTCTGCACCACCTAGCTGCCTCTCCCTGTCCTCTAATGAGAGAGAAAACTGAAATAAATGTATACAAAAGAAGGATAAATAGAAAATAGTTAAAAGAAAGAAGTCACTTGAATTAAGAAGGATTAGGAAAGTTTTCCTGTAAAGATGAGATTTTAGTTGGCCTTGAAGTAAGAAGTAAGAGATGGAGATGAGAAGGGAGATAATTACCAGAATGGAGGATAGGCTAAGAAAATATCCCAACCCAAGATATGGAATGTATTGTTTGTGAAATAGTAAAGAGGACAGCGTCACTGGGTCAGAGGCACAGTAGTTTCAGCCTAGGTCATGAATCGTTTTCAAGGTCAGATAGGATTTTGTATTTGACATTGGAGGTGACAGGGAGCCACTGAAGTTTACTAAGTAAAGGAGAGTGTGTGTGTGTGTGTGCGCATGTGCATGTGTGTGTACGTGTGCATATGTGAATGTGTATGGTATGTGCGTGCATGTGTGGGTGCGCATGTGTGTGTGCACGTATGTGTGGTATGTGTGTGTGCATGTGTGTGTGTGTGCATTGTGCATGTGTGTGTGGACCTGCCCCAGGGTAATGGTAATATCGGAAAAGAGAAGAGGGTGAATTTGAAAGATGTTGCAAATGTTTAATTGACAGGTCTTGGTAACAGATTGGATGTGGGAGGGAGGGGAATGAAAGAGAGTCATGCACGGAGGATGACACCTAGATTGTGAGCTGGGGAAGACTAGGAGGATGGCACTGTATACCGTTCAAGACGTATGAAAGGCAATCAGAGATGTGGGACTGGAGGTCAGGGCAAAATAGTTAGATTTGAGAAGTATCCACAGTTAAAATCATGGTAGCTGATGTAAAGTAAAGTAGTAAAGAGGGAGAAGAGGGCCCAGGACAGAACCCTTTGAAACACTTAAGATTAGAAGGTATAATGACAATCTAGCAAAGGAGACTGAGAAAAGCAGTCTAACAAGGAGAACCAGAAAAAAGTGGTATCCTGAAAACCTAGAGAAAAGATAGTATTAAGGAGAAGAGGGTGACATGGAGTCACAGAGAATAAAGAATGACAAAAAAGCCACTAGATTTGGCAATTAAGAGATCATTGGTTACTATGGAAAGAGTTTTTGATGAAATGATAAGGTCGGAAGCTGGATTTTAAGGGGTTAAGAAGTAAGAAGAGATGAAGTGGAGGCTTCTATTATATGGATGATGACTTTTGATTCGTGTGTAAACTGGATTTAGGTGAGGCAGAGTTGCACTAAGTCACCACCCTCACTCTCTCCTCCAGAGTCATTATACTCCAGTGGAAGGGCAGAGTCAAGATGGCTGGTGATGGCTCAGGATGCAATGGATGATTTTGGCATCTTCAGTGTTTAACCAAGCTCCAAGCACTCCACATCACCTGCTTCATCTGCCTTTATGGCCATTGGAACAAATTGTTCTCATCCACCCATTCCACCAGATGAAGTGTTCACATGCTTGGGATAGATACCCCCCTAACTCACCAATGGGTTTGAGAACCGTTGATTACCCTCAACTTGGTTTGGCGCGTCTGCAGAGATGGTTTACTGAGGTATGGCTGTTGCACATGCTGCAGCTTCTTGGAGCCACAGGTGAGAGTTAGGTAGAACAAGTGGACACCAAAGGTGGAAAGAGCCCTGAGAAAGGTCCTCCCTGAACACACCTTACACTTACACTTTTCGAGGACTTTGGCCATAAAAGGCAAAAGAGATAATAGGGATGGAAGAATGATAGTGGAGATGGAAGATCAAGTGAGGGTTTTTTCAGGACTGGGGAGACATAAGCATATTAGTAGGGAAGGAACCAATAGAAAGGAAGAGATTGAAGATAAGTGATAGAGTGTGGATGACAGAGGGGGCAATCTTTTGGTAGAGACAGGATGTAATGGGCATACTTGTGCAAGTGGAAAGGTGGGTCATGGCAAAGAGCAAGGATAATTTCATGAGAGACAAGGGTGAAGGAGGAGATAGTGGCAGAAGGCAACTGAGTGACAGGAGATGAGGAAGAGGGAAAAAGAGGGAGCTTATAGCCTTAATTTTTTTCTATAATTATGAGACAAGATTCTCAGTTAAGAACCTCAAGCATCTCTTCACTACCAGAATATAACTTTCATGAGGGTAGGGACTCTATCTCATTCAAACTTTGTACTTCTTTGAGCCTAACACAATGATCAGTATATTTAACACATTTATAGGTCCGTGACCTCATGAATCTGTGTTAGGGAGTACCAAGGTCAAGATATAAACACATCCATGCCCTCTATTCTAAGTGACTCTTGTTCATGACCTCCTACAGTGGTTTATCCATCATCCTTAGAGCCTTTACACTAGATCGCTTGATGTTCAATAAAAATTACTTATTTTTACTTATTTATTATTTTTATTAGTGCCTAAATTTGTGCCATACTTTATGCTAGGCACTGGGAATATAATCCCTGGCCTCAACGAGTTTATACTACAGTGGGGTTGGAGGCAGGGAGAGGAGGGAGGTTAATATATACAAAGAAAACTAAATTCAAAATATGTACAAAATAAAAACATGATTTCTAGGGAGGGTAGAGCTAAGTATACTAGCATCTAAAAAGGTCAGGATAAACTTGTCAGAGATGGTATGTAAGCTGGAATCAAGACAGTCGAGCAGAAGGACTGACTTGCTCTAGCTCTCCCCCATAGCCATAAAATACTTGTAAAAAATGACTCTAAACAAATTTTAGAGCAGCAGAAGCCATACAACGACAGAGTGAAAGAGATTTCCAGCCCAAGACAGTCTGGAAGGCTGACAGGAAAGATCTACTGCACCAGGCTCAGAGTGAAGCACTGCCCACCTTTGGCCTCGAGGTACAGACAGGACTGGAAAAGGCTGCAGGGAGCAGAATCACTTGCAGCTGCTGCAGTTCCCAAATTTCTCAACCCACAAAGATAGCTACAAAGGTCAGTAAAAAAGCTCTTTCACCTGGGTAAAAGGGGAGTGCCATCTAGCCCTGGTCCCAGGATGGCAGCAGCCACTTTAGCAGCAGCATTCACTTCTGGAGCCCTCGGCCTAAAGCCCCTGGGGGAATCAAGTAGCTGATCTGGGTCTCAGTTCTGAGTGGTGGTCCTGGGGTGGGGAGGAGTGTTGGCATCGTGAAGCTGGTAGTGGCTGTACAGAGGGAATCCTACTCATATATCCTGATCAGAAAAGGGTGCTTGTGTTTGCTCTTAAACCAGGAGTTTCTCCCTTGATTATAGCACCTTGGAGGAACAGAGAACTTACGTATCTCTAGAGTATACCCTCCACTTGACAAAGGACTCAAAAGTCAGGTAACTGACTGGGCAAATACCCAAAAAAGGGAAAAAAATAAGACTATAGAAGGTTACTTTCTTGGTGAAAAGGTATTTTCTTCCATCCTTTCAGATGAGGAAGAACAAAGCATACCATCAGAGGGAGACATCAAAGTCAAGGCTTCTATGTCCAAAACCTCCAAAAAAAAAATATGCAGTGGTCTCAGGCCATGGAAGAGCTCAAAAGGATTTTGAAAACCAAGTAAGAGAGGTGGAAGAAAGACTGGGAAGAGAAATGAAAGCGATGCAAGAAATCATGAAAAGCGAATCAACAGCTTGCTAAAAAAAATGTTAAAGAAAATAACATCCTTAAAAATAGGCTAACCTGAATGGCAAAAGAGGTCCAAAAAGCCCATGAAGAGAAGAATGCTTTAAAAAGGAGACAGCATGTAAGCTGAGCTTTGAAGGAAGTTAGATATTTTATCTTATTTTATGAGGAAGTATTTTCCAGGTATAGGGTATAATCTACGCAAAGGCACCACAGATAAGAAATGAAATAAATGTTCTGCACAAAAAACTAGGAAGACTAGTTTGACGTGGATGTGGCATGTGAAGCACAGTAATGTGCAATAAAACTGGAAAAATAGGCTGGAGAGACCAGCAAAGTTGGCAGAATATGAAGAAGCATTACAGTCAATTATTCTTCCACAACTTCTGCAACAAAGACCAGAAGGACCAGAACTAGTCAGGATACAGAATCCAAGGAAAGATCGTGAGTCATTTTTCTAGCCCAGCTAAGAAAACTGGGTCTGAGGGTCTGGCCAAGAAAGTGCTACACAGTATCTTCCAGTATGGTGACTGGACTGAGGGAATATGCCTATGTATTATAACCCGATGAAGTTTAGGGAATAGGAACAAGAGCCAACAGGCAGCTCTGTCATTAGTACCCTAGAACTGGGTGCAAGATCCTGTATAAATTGAGATGATCTGCAGCTAAACATGGCAGACTTATAGCTGCTTTCCAGCCAAGATTGGTTGTGAGCCCAAGGCTGTATAGTGTGCATGAAGTGGAAAGAAAAGTGAGGAGCAACAGTGTAGCTGACCATGGACATGTGGTATAATATTCAATCTCTAGCTTGACCTGAGGATTGACACTGAGTAATCAAGCATGGAGGTCAGACCAGAGAGAAGCCTGCCTCCTCTACCTCCCTTGTCATTCTGGACCTGTAGATTCTTCCAACAAATTGACAGATAATTGGACTACCAGCAATCTACTGGAGTTCCAACCTGGGACAAAGTGACAGTAGTATTCCTTAGACCACAAATGGAGTCAGAAAAGCTTGAATCAGGAGCACAGCAATCAAACTTCACCAAGGTGAAACCATTTGGGGCACACTGAAAGTTTTCAGGTCCCTGGCCTGGGCTCACCCTCAGATTCCTGAAGAACATAGATTAAATAACCGGAGAAAGCAGCAGGGGAATCCAAGAAAATAGAAATCAAGGCCAAACATGACCCAAACATTCTCTCCAGAAAAGAACAGAGCCTGGCCCTAACACAAAGTTGTACTGGAGGAAGTTAGATTAGAAGCATATCTGATTTAAAAAAAAAAAAAGATTCTCAACTATAAAGAGCTATTATATTGACAAGAACACCAAAAGCACAAACTCAGAGGAAAATAACTCCAAAACATCTACAAACAAAGCCTTGAAGAAAAACAGCCTGGATACAAAGTCAGCTAAAATTCTGGAAGAAACAACATGAGAATTGAAAAAAAAAATTCACATATAAAATGAGAAGAGTAGAAGAATGAAGTAGAAAAGAAATGAGAGTTTTGAAGGAAAGCAGTAGAAAGAAAATTAATAGCTTAGTAAATGAGGTACAAAATCTTACCTAACCAATAGAGGCCTTAAATGAGAACGGACTAAGTAGAAGTAAGTGACTCATTGAAACAAAAAATACCAAATCAAAGGCAAAAAAATCAAAGAACATTCACTGCATTTTATATTAAAAAAAGAAAACTGTTCATGTCTTAGAACCAGAGGGCAAGTGAAAATGGAAACAACTACCAGTCACCTCCCAAAAGAAATACTGAGAAGAAAACTTACTGGAATTTCATAATAAAAATTCAGATCTTCCAGATCTAAGAAAAAAATATTATAAGCAGCCAGAAGAGTACCAAGGAGTCATAGTCAAGGTCACACAAGATATAGCTACCACTTAAAAGGAGAAGAGAATTTGGATTAGGAAATCCTAAAAGGTAAATGATAACAGGCAACAAGGAATAACAGAAAAATTGAGTAAGGGGAAAAAATTGACCTGTTCTGAAATAAAGATTTCAAAGCATTGCTGATGAAAAGGCTAGAGTTTATTAAGAACTTCAGAATAAAAATGTGGGAGTCAAGAGAAACATAAAGCCATAAAAATGAACAAACAATCTGGACAAACTAAACAAGGATGAAGTGCTTAAATTCTAATAGAGATGATATAATCGTCTTCTGGTAACCATACTTATTATTAGAGGACTCAGAAAAGAAGTGAAATAAGACAGAAGACCTGGGAGTGCTTTTGATATATTTAGATGAACTAAAAAGACTAAAGACGGAAAAAAGGAATATAGTACACACACACACATATGAAGAGGAAGAAGGGTGAAATAAATCATCTCATAATTAGGGGGCTCAAGAAGATGACTATAAAAAAGGAAGAAGAGGTGGGGGGGAATGGGCAATACTTGAGGCTTACTTTCATCTGAACTGGTCAAAGAAGGGTAGAATAAATACACATACAGAGTTGGGAACAGAAATACACAGGAAAACAGTAAGGATGGAAGGAGAAGAGAAAATAAGAAAATGCACAGAGTTGAGTGCAGAAATATATAGGGAAACAGCAGGGATGGGGGAGAGGAGAAAAGGAAATAAGAAAGAGGGTAAGTTATGGAAGAGATTAGTCATTAGCAAAACAAATTCTAACTTCAAAGAGTGAATTGTGAAGAGAGTTCTGAAAGAAAAAAGTAAGAATCTATGATAGAATCTAGGGAAGGAAAAGTAAAGAACAGGAGGAAAGTAGAATGCATAAAGTATTGTTGCTCAATGCATTAATCTTTCTAACCATTCTCTTCTCTCAAAACAGGAAGCAAAGAGAGGGAAAATATATGAAAACAGGATGGAGGAAAATAAATAATTAATGATGATGACTGTGAATAAGAAAAATTCATCCATAAGATGGAAGCAGCTGGCAGAATATATGTGTGTGTATGTGTGTGTATGTATGAAAGCAGAATCTAATAATATGTTGTTTATAAGAAAAAGACTTGAAACATAAAAAATGGACAAAGAATTTATACAAAATAAATTGTTTCAACTGAAATAAAAAAAGCAAGGGTAACAATCATGCTCGCACACAAGGCAACAGCAAAAATAGATCTGACTGAAAGACATTAACACAGAAACTACAATGAACAATACCACAGACAACAAATTATTAAGAATGAACACATATGCAATGAATTCTACAACTAAGTTTAAGGGAAAAGCCAAATGAATTACAGGAAAAATAGATAGTAAAGCTCTAATATTAGGGGATTTCAATGTATCCAAACAAATCTAATAAATGACAAAAAAAACCAAAACTAAAACAGGAGACTTTAAGGGTCAGGACAGAATTTTAGAAAAAATTAGATATTATCTCTGGCAATTACTGAGTGGAAATAGAAAGGAGCAGATAATTCTTAATATTGAATGGGAATAAAAAAGAAATTTCTCAACTGGCACCAATTGGTCACCAAAGAAGATCTTTTATGTGAATATTTGACAATAAACATAAGTGGTGCTGAAATATTCAAGTGTAAATAACTTCTTTGAATCTCATAGTTTACCCCGAAACAACTGTGTTGACATTTTCAATGACAGTGAAAAAGTGATGGGTGGGTAAAACTTTTGACACCTTAGAATGAATCAAAACAGTCATACCAAACTAATAGTCATTGTACTCTTTACCACCAGACATTCTAAGTTTAAAAAAGTCAGCCTGAGAATGTCCTTGATGAAGCAACAAAGATTATGATTTTGTTAAATCTCAACTCAAATACAAAACTTTTTAACATTTTGTGATGAAATATTAAATAAGGATAAAGCACGTCTGCTGTAAACTGCACTAAGCTGTTTTTCTGAAGGAAAATCACTTGTGTGATTGAATTGTGAACTGAACCAGCTATTTTTTTTTTTTTTATGGAACATCATTTTTACTTGCAAGAATGACTGACAAAATATGATTATTCAGATCTGAGTATGTGATGGGTAGTTTCTCAAAAAAGGAATGAAATGAGCCTGCCACTTCAAGAAAAAACTGATAGTCTTTGTTGCCAATGAAAAAATTTGAACTTTAAAGCAAAAATTAAGAATTTTAGAAAACTTATCTATCACTGTGAACCTAACAGCTTCCCAATACTTAAAAGATTTTTCTGATGAGATTCGTGGTGATATTAGTAAATCTGATTTTTAAAAAAAATTTATAATGAAATGTTTTATCATTTGGAAAATTTGTATAACTCAGTGAACCAATACTTTCTAAATGACTAATGCTCAACATTACAAAATCGCTTATGGATAGAAGATTAATTAATAAATTAATAAATAAAAAATAGACAACCAGATTTTTAATGTAACACAGTATGAAAAGTTCATTAATATTATTTCAGATTCCACATTAAAATTTACCTTTAAGAAACTACCACTTGTTGAGTTTTATGAGTATCAAAGAAAAATATCTGAAAAGGCTATTAAAACATTCCCACAATTTCTGATTAAATATCTTTGTGAGGCTGCACATACTTTCTTCATATACTTTGAACAAAATGATGTACTGCAACAGACTGAATGTAAAAGTAGATATGAGGATATCTCATATCAAGTTCATATTTGTGTAGTAGGGATTTTGTAGGACTCTCCCTTTCTCCAGCTTTTGAAAACAGATTAAATATATTAGAATGAATTGTTCACTGAGTATTTGAGAATTCACTTCTAAATCCATTTGATCCCAGAAAATTTTTCTTGAGGAGCTGCTTTACGATATGTTTAGTTTCTTTTTCTGAGATTAGATTATTTATATTCCCCATTTTCCCACTGTTACTCTGATTATTTTGCATTTTGTAGATATTCACCAATTTCATCTAAGTTATCCATTTTATTGCAATATAATCAGGCAAAAGTTTTTCATTATTTTCTTTATGTGTTCTCCCTTCACCTCAGTTTCTCCTTTTTCATTTTTGATATTTATAATTTGATGTTCCTCTCTCATTTTAAAAATCACACTATCCAATAGTCTATAACTTCTCCAAATATTCATATATTTATCAATTCATTGGTTTAATTTTTGTTTTTATTTTTATCATTTTTTAAATGTTTAAAAATTTCTTCTTTGACTTCCATATTTTCCATTCTGGCATTTAGTTGGGCGTTTTAATTTGATGTTTTTCTAAGTTGCAAGCCAAATTAATTGATTTGTTCTTTCTCTTTTTGTTGATAAAAATATTTAAAAATATAAAAATTCCCTTCAGCACTGCTTTAGCTATATTCTAAAAATTTTAGCATATTATTCCACTGCTGCCATTTTCTTTAATGAAATTTTCCATTATTTTTCTGATTTTTAAAAAATTCTTTAGAGTTATTTAGTCTACACAATGAATTTTTAAAACTAACGTTTGGTATTTTTGTTTTCCTACATTTGTTTGTGAGGTATTTATGCATTAGTACAATGTAAATTTTTGTAAAGATACTATGCCAGTTCAAAAATACCCACTCTTCTCTGTTTCCATTCAGTAATTAGAGCTCTGTCATACCTAAATTTTCCCCAAATAACATTCACATACTTAATTGATTTCTTGTTTATCTTGTAATTATATGAGATTATCTATGGGGGCATACACAGAGATTCCCAGCCATTAAATATTAGGGTTTTTTTGTTTTTTTTTTTTACTATGCATTCTGGTACATATACGTTAAGCATTAATAATAACTATATTATGGAGGGCACCATTAAGCACAACACAGCTTCCCAGTTTCTTGTTTAATCAGGTCCATAATATTTGTTTGTTTGTTTGCTTATCTATTTGATGTCTTTCTTTTAATCCCCAGTGCCTGGCACCTCACAGGCATTAATCAATGCGTGCTGACTTGTCTGAGAGCAGAACTGCTATCCTTGCTTTTCTGAGTTCACTTGAATAACAGATTTTGTTTCAACTCCTTATTTAACTCTGAATGATTTTTTTTCTGTTCCAAATGTTTCTTGTAAAAAACACATTGTTAAATTCTATTTTCTAAACCATTCCGCTACCCTCCTGTTTTATGGGTAACTTCATCCCATTCATGTGTTCACTCTTACAATTGTTAATTGCCAATATTTCTCTCTATCCCATCATTTTAAACTTTCCTCCTCTTTTGTTCCCCATCCCTCCTCCCTTTACAAAGATAAAGAGGGTATTGAGAGGAATGTGATCAATACAAGTTATGTCTATTAGATATCATCTGCTTTCATTCCATTATTCCTCCTCTCTTCTTATCATCTTATCCCTGGTTTACAGATTCTTACACCTTTTTTTCCCTTTTATTCTTTTCTTCATATTTCACCCTTGCTTATGATTAATTGCTCCAGCTTGACCTTAATGTTGACCTTCGACCAAAATCTTGAGTGTGTCTTCAAATTTTATCCATTCAGATAAAAGTGAGACTCACGTGTATCCTGCTTCCTGGATTATATGAAATAATAAATTCTACCTTCTTCTTTCCTTCTCCCTTAAATGCATTTTCCCCTTTCTTTTTTTCTACTAATATCATTAAAATGTAACAAAATGGCTCCCAGATCCTCTGCCTTATTTATTTCATCTATGATCCTTCAGCATATTAGTGTTCTGTTAGGACATTTGTTTCTTGTCCCCCCCAAATAGAACATAAATGTAAATATCATGGTACAGTCCTTTCCAATTATTGATGTGTTTTTACTTTCCTACATTGCCTAGATTTCTTCTCTTTCTATTTCAAAATATTTACTTAAGTTTGATCTCTTCATTAGGAATGCTCGGAAATCCTCTATTCCATTAAAGGTCCTCTCCACCCCACTCCACCATCCCTGATTTGCCCCTACCCCACTCCATAAGATTATAATCAGCTTTGCCAGATAATTTATTCTTGGTTATAAGCATTTATCTTAAGCTTGCATGTTACTAAGTATAAGTACCAAGTACATGAACTTCCTGAATGCTTTCTGTATTTTCTTTTATTTTCTTGAACTGGATTTTTGCTATGTCATTCTTGAGTGTTTTCATTTTGGTATTTTCTTTAGGAGATGACTGTAGGAATATGACTATATTCATTTTGTACTCTGGTTTAATACATTATTTAAAAAATATCATATCTAAGTGTTTTCATAGTTGAGATTTTCAGGTATTCTAGTGATTCTCAAATTCTCTCTCCTTGGCCAATTTTCCAGGTTAGTTTTTTTTTGTAAGACATACATTACATTTTCTAACTTTTTTCAGTCTTTTGATTCAGTTCTATCATTTCTTATTGTCTCATGAAGCTATTCAGTTTCTCAGATATTCAGTAATTCAGTCCTCTTGAAAAGTCTCCCTCCCCTCACTATACTCTTAAGTGGGGTAGTTGTCCCTGTTATATCATTTCCTCAATTACCTGGATTCCTGTTACTGAGTTCTATGTCCTTAAGTATATCTGGGCTCAGAACTTTGGTATGTTTCAGGAACTCTTGGATTCCCTGGGTTTAGAAGGCCATAGCCTATAGCAGAAGTGTCAAACACACAGCCCAAAACACTCTTGAGTGCAGCCCAGAACAATTGGGAAATATCTGACAAAAAAAAAAGTAGAACATAAATGATGTTAATTTATGGTTTTCTAAGTTAACATTGGTTCAGAGGGATCTTTATTTATGGTCCAGTGGCTCCCATCTCTATCTGAATTTGATATAACACAAAGCAGAGCATCTTGAGTCAGAGTGCTACAAATTTCTAATGTCCCTAAGCCTTCTAGTCTTAGCACTGCAAGCCCCCACAGGTGAATACATGGAGAAAAGTCAGAGCACCCCAGATTTCTGAGCTCCCTGAAACTTATCTACTCAGTAGGTGAATCACAGCAGCAAATACAAGTGACTTTGATGAGCACCATGACCGGGTCAACATGGACGACTATTCTTAAGTAAGCCTTGTGTTTTCTTGCCTCCATACTTCCGTCATTCTCTTTTCTAACCCTGGAATTCCCTATTCTTCTATCTTTCAAGACACAGATGAAAAACATTCCTACTATATAAGTTTTCTATGAGCTCCCCAGGGAGAAATGATCTTTCCCTTTTTGGCCCTTGCATACCAACTCTATACTTTTCTTATGCTATTATTGCTTAATCCTGAATTAGTTATTAGCCACAGTGGAGCTGTGTTTCTCTCATATTCTTCTTACTAAAATATAATTTCCATGAGAGTGGAGATCTATATTATTTATCTTTATATTCACTTCTCTGTCAACAGAACCTTGCAAAGTAGTTGGCACATAATAAATATAACAAATTGGCACATAGCTGGTATCTAATAAATCATTGCTGAATCAATAAATCAATTAATCACCAAGCATTTATTTAGCACTTATCCAAAAGTAAAAGTGAAAGCCTTTCCTCTTAAAGAAACTGCATTCTAATGAAGAAGACAAGCACATATAGAGGTGTACATAAAACTCAAATGAAGTAACGTTGAAAGGAGGGGGAAAGGGAAGCATTTATGTGTGAGAAGAGGCAATAGTTTTAGTACATTTGGACTATAGAGTGTATGGAGCTGTGGAGAGGAGTGATGTGTAATAAAACTGGGAAAGCAAGATAGGGCTAGGTTATATAGAATGTTAAATGCTAGACAGAGAGCTTATATTTTATATTAGAGGTAACAGTGAACAACTGGAGTTACTGAGTAAGGGTTTTATTTTAAGAAAATCACTTTGGTGGCTATGTGAGGGATGAACTGGAGTAGAGAGAGACTTGAGGCATGGAGACCAAAGAATTAGAGGAGATAAAGCGGTATTGGAGATTTTATGGAAATTCTTTTGGAATAACCTAAATTTGAAGAGATAACCAAGGAAATAGGAATTAGAAGGCACATGAGAAAAACAGATTTTAAAGTCATGAGCAAATAGGGATAGCCAAACCATCGCAATGGATAAGCTCACTGAGAGAATAGTATAGACTGCCACAGTGAATAAAGTGCTGGACTTAGAGCCAGGAAACCTGTCCTCAGACATTTCCTAGCTGTGTGACACTAAGGGGGCCACTTAAACCCTCTCAATCACAGTTTCTTCATCTGTAAAATGAAATAATAATAGCACCTACTTCACAAGGTGGTTGTAAGGGCCAAAAGAGATGACAAGTAAAATGCTTTGTTATACAATGAGCAATTGTTAAGAACCTATTTTGTGTTAGACACAGTGCTAAACCCTGGAGATATAAAGAATGGCAAAAGTTAGCCCTTGCCCTCAGGGGCCTCATAATTTAGTAGAGAAGAGAAGCTACAAACAATTATGGACAAACAAGCTATATACAGAATAAATTGGAAATAATCAATGGAGAGAAGGAACTAGAATCAAGAGGGATCAAGAAAGGCTTCCTGCAGACATATATTCCCAAAGTGGGTGATACCACTCTTCCCCCTCCACTCCCAAGTAATGGGGAGCGGGGCAGTAATAGCCTTGAGTGCAACGCAAATGGGGGTTGTTGAATAAAAATAAGGAGGCAGTGGAAACATAAGGAGAGACAAGAAGAAAATTTTGAAAAACTGTTCTTACATATTTCATTTGTTGTGTAACAGAGTTAAAATCCTAGTGATTACATTATTTCCCAAACAAACATAAAATGCAAGTTATAACCAATCAGTGGTCAAGTCCACCAACAGTTCTTAACAAGTAAGTGTTGGCAGGCAAGCATGTCACACATTATCAGGAAGTTCAGCATGCATCAGCAGGAATGTGTGTGTGGAATGACTTGCTTACAAGAGATACTATATGGTTACACTACAATACAATTTATCATTAAAGATGAGTCATTTTAAAAATAAAATGTTTTATATGTTTACAATGATACAAATTTTTAAAAAGTTAAAGGGTTAAAGAAAGAGGGGCACTGAGATTTTCTTTGAGGGGAAAAGAGGGCAGTAGGCCAAATAACCTTGGGAACCTCTATTGTAGAAGCTGGAATTTTAGGTGGGACTCAAAAAAAGTCAGGGAAGCCATGAGGCAAGGATAAAGAGGGAGAACATTCCAATCATGGGGGAAAGAATAAATGTCCAGAGATAAGAGATGAATTATCTTGCTCTGGAACAGTCTTTGCAAATCTTAATGTGTTATATAAATGCTAACTAGTATTATTACTGTTATTATTATAATTACAAAATAGAGAAAGTATAGAAGAGCAATGGAGTAAAGAATGCTGGGGTATGTCAACATTTAGGGAAGAAAAGCTAATGAATGATATGGACAAATGTCACCGAGGCAGCAGAATCAGTGAAACTAATTTATATATAAGCAAAAGAAAGAATTATTTCAAGAAAGAGTTGGGAAAATGTAGCATATAAAAATATATCATACTTTTAATAGGGGTTCATCATATTTTCAGTTCACAACAAAAAGAAGAGGCTCTTTAAAATTAATGTGATAAGCTCCCTGTGAAATGAAAGTTTCTTTGAACTATGCTTTGATACATTACTATACCTTTTGTCTCTTGTATATTCTCTCCTCCAGCTGGGAAGAAAGGAAATGGATCAGTTACACTTCTAACTTGCTAACAAATATTGCTTAGGGTAAATGTTTGTTGCATTCAGAAGTAAACTGTGTCATGTGAAATTGAAGGTATTTTAAAGATAGACTTCTAATCTGGTTCAGTTGACACTTTCTGGAATACTATGAAGTCTACTGAGTCAAATTTCAGCTATTTTTAGAATCTTTTTTCATGCTAGATCACTGAAACAGATGTGTTAACAGCTGCTGCCATAACTTCCTAGAATCTCACTAAGATGTAGATTTCAGTGAGATTTTAAAATAAATTATGCAGGTGTTAGCTGAGTCAATTAGCACATTAGCTATAAAAAGTAGGTTTACAAATTAAACTCTTTTTTCAAACATTGGTGGGAAATGGGTTTTTCACTGTTTTGATGGATTTATTTTAATATATTTTCTTCAGAGTGGTAAATTAACCTTTCTGGACTGTGGTACTTACTATATGCAATTTTAGATTTTTTTGGAAAGCCAAGTTCTACTCAGTATTTTCCTGAATTACTATATTACTCATATACTGTAAAAGAAAATACATCAATGGAATATTCAATCTGCTTGGAAGCCTTTTAAAGTTACAGTTAAAATTAAGTAAAGCACCTTCAATAAAATGGAAGTAAGAAAAACAGAATGAAGTAAGGCATATAAGCTGAGTTCTTACTATTAAACTATGAATGGTTTGGTTGGTTGTTGCCCTTCATTCTTGAAAACGACCAAAATGACATCACCACGATAAATTCAATTCAGACCAATATGAGTATGGGCACAGATAGTCTGTGTTAACATTTGGGGTGGACACTCCAGATTTGCACATCCTATGTTTCCTTTGTGCTGTCTCAATTCTGCTTTGCTCATAGAGCACAGCACCCTTTCTGATATGGGCACACCATGCTAAGTGGTCCTGTGCCAGTGTCTCCCATGTCCCACAATCAAATCCAAAGTTCTTGAGAGAGACCTTGAGAATGTCCTTGTATCACTTCTTCTGACCACCATGTGATCGCCTGACCCATGTGAGTTCTCCATACAAGTTTTTTTTTGGCAAGAGTGTATTTTGCATTTCAACAATGTGGCCAGTTCATCAGAGCTGCACTCTCTGAATCAAAGTTTGAATGTTTGGCAGTTCAGCTTGAGCAAGGACTTCAGTGTCTGGTACCTTATCCTGCCAAATGATCCTCAGAATCTTCCTAAAATAGTTCAAATGGAAGCAATTCAGTTTCCTGGCATGGTGCTGGTAGACTGTCCATATTTCACAAGTATACAACAATGGGGTCAGCACAACAGCTCTGTATATCTTCAGTTTGGTAGTCAGTCTAATACCTCTTCTTTCCCAAATCTTTCTTCAGAGCCTCCCAAACACAGAGCTAGCTCTGGCAATGTGTGCATCAACCTCATTGTCAACGTGTACATCCCTGGAAAGTACACTACCAAGGTAAGTGAACGTATCCACAGTATTCAAAACTTCCCCATTTGTTGTAACCACTGGTTACATATGGATGGTGTGGTGGTGGCTGATGGATCACCTGTGTTTTCTTGGTGTTAATTATTAGGCCAAAATTAGCACAGGCAGCAGAGAACTGATCCATACTTTGTTGCATCTGAGCTTCAGAGGCTGCATTGAGTGCACAATCATCTGCAAACAGAAAATCATGCACCAACACCGCCCCCCCTTCACTTTGGTCTTGGCTTGTAGCCTTTTTAAATTGAAGAACTTCCCATCAGTACAGTAGTTGACCTTGATGCCATGTTCATCCTCATTGCAAGCATTTGGCAACATGGCTGAAAACATCATGCTAAAAAGCATGGGAGCAAGCACACAGCCCTGTTCCAATCCACTGGTGACTGGGAAGGCACGAGAGCACCGTCCACTATTCAGAACCTGGGCAAATATGCCATCATGAATTTGACATACAATACTGATGAACTTCTCTGGGCAATCAAATTTTGACATAATTTTCCATAAGCCCTCATGACTAATAGTGTCAAAGGCCTTGGTCAGATCTACAAACATTGTGTATACACCTCTGTTCCTCTGCCCTTTCTGAAGCCACACTGGCTCTCAGGTATACAACCATCTTCCAAGTGAAAGATTAGCCCATTAAGGAGAACTCGAGCAAGAATCTTACCAGCAATGACTAAGAGAGAGACCCTCCCTGTGATTGTCTCAGGACAATCTATTCCCTTTACCTTTATAGAAATGGACAATGGAGGCACCCCTGAACTCCTGGGGGATAACCTTTTGCCATATAACCTGGAAAATTTCAGTCAGCTTTTGTATGAGCAATGGTCCCCCTACCTTATAAATCTCAGCTGAATAGAAGCAGCACCAGATGCTTTGCCACATGAAAAGAGTCTAATGGCACTCAAAACCTTTCCTTCAGTTGAAAGTTCAGCTAAGGAGGGACTGACTTCAACATGAGGTAGAAGGTCAGGGGCCTCAGAATTGATTGATTATGGTCTGTTAAGAACACTATGGAAGTGTTCAGCCCATCTCTCTAGGATCATGTCCTTACCACTAATCAATGTGGCTCCATCAGCACTGAGTAGCTGTGATGCACCATAGATTTTTGGCCCATTTATAGCTTTCAGGGAATCATAAAAGTGCTTTGGATTGTTACTATCAGCATAAAACTGAATTTCATCTGCCTTCTACTGAGCCAGGAATCCTGCATCTCTCTAAGCTTTGCTTGTACTTTGCTTTTGATGGAATTAAATGATGCCTTCTTAGAGGTGGATGAACTGTTCTGCTGGTAAATTCTGTGGAGTTCTTGTTTTTCATTTAGCAGCTTCTGAATTTCCCCATCATTTTCATCAAACCAGGCTTGGTGTTTGCGAGTATTCTGACCCAGATGAGCAAATGCAATGCTTTACACCAAACTGAAAGCTGCCCACCCCATTTCTGCTCCACTGTTGCCAACTATGTGTTGGCTCAACTTTCCCTCCAAGTCAACAAACTGTTCACCCTCAGAGAAGAGCTCTAATTTGTTGACATTAATTCTTCTGGTAGTCATTTTGCCTTGGGGGCAATGTTCTGGGTGAATGTGAATATTTAGCTTGGAAAGGATAAGTCCATGATCGGTAAATCACTCTGCACCACACATTGCCTTTGTCACTCTCACATCTTGTCTGTCTCTTCTCCTTACAATCACATAGTCTATTAGATGCCAATGTTTGCTGAGAGAGTGTATCCAAGAAGTTTTATTGCATTTAGGTAAATGGAAAACAGTGTTGGTGATGCCATGGTCATGCCATGTGCAAGTCTTCAGCAGTAAATGATCACTGCAGTTGCCATTTCCAACTCTATTCCTCCCTAGAACTTCCTGCCAAGTCTGGTAGTCTGAGCCTACTCTAGCATTAAAGTCACCCAGAATTATAAGCTTGTCCTCTTTTGGCACACTGATGATAAGGGTCTCTAGATCTTCATAAAATTTTTCTTTGACCTCACCAGGGTTCAACATGGTGGGAACACAGGCACTGATGATGGTGGCATGGGGTTTTCCTACAAGTGGCAATCACATTGTCATGAGCCTGTCATTCACTCCTTTTGGCAGGCATACTAGCTTGCTGACTGGATTAGTTTTGATTGTAAAACCTTTCGCTGTGGTCACTCCAGAAAAATGTGTATCCAGCTCCAACTTCAGTAAGCTGATCTTCATTTGCCAGTCTTGTTTCACTCAGGGCTGCTATTTGGATGCAATACCTGTTGAGTTCTCTTGCAACAAGAGCAGTTCATCTTCCAGGTCTACTGGATTTTGTGCTGTCTAGAAGTGTGCACACTTACCATGTGCCAATGGTGAGTGGAATCATCTTTGCAGATTTTTTTGTACCTTTTGTACATTTTTTTGTGTTTCAGCCACATAGTGGGATTCCCCACCTGTAATCAGGCCAGGGTTGGGTAAGCAGACAATTTTTATGGCACCTTTTCCAGCCTCCTTCCTCACACCAGGAAGTGAGCAGTGCAATCATCAAAAGGCTCTTCAGGACACCCAGGGGGCTGCTGAATTCCACTGCTGGTTCCAGTGAGAAATGACTCAATGGCCTGGGCTGCCTGTGTGCAGGGTTGTGACTACAGCTCCCAGTGTATCTGCACCTGCTGCTTCATCACTTGCCTGTCGCCACAGGACTTTGAGTAAAATGGTATGGGTGATGGGGGTGTAGGGTGTGATCAGGAAGGGCCAGTACCTTCAGTGTGATAGCTGTCGAGCCCTTTTGAGGGCTGCTTTCCACCTTTGATGTCCACCTATTTCACCCATCTCTCCCCTATGGCTCCAAGAAGCTGTAGCATGTGCAGTGGCCACACCCTGGTAAACCATTTCCACAGACAGGCCAAATCAGGTTGAGGGCAACCAAGGGGTACCAAACCCATTGGTGAGTTAGGGAGGTGTCTATTCCAAGCATGTGAAGACTTCTTCCTGGTGGAATAGGTGAATGAGAACAATTTGTTCCAAGAGCCATGAAGGCAGCTGATGCAGGTGATGTGAGCACTCAGAGCTTGGTTAGGCACTGAAGACGCCAAGGACATCCTCTGCATCCTCAGCTATTGCCAGTTGTCTTGACTGTCCTGCAACTGGATTATGATGACTCTGGAGGAGAGAGTGAGGCTGACAACTTCATGCAACTCTGCCTCACTTAAATCCAATTTATGTATGAATCGAAAGATATCACCCATACCATTTTACTGTTATGAATGGTTTATGGGTAAGGTCAATGTCTTATTCCTCTCTGTTGATTCCACAGCACTCAATAAATGCTTGTTAAATTAAATGACTTGTTGAAATCAATTTAGCAAATTATTAAGTATTCATGTGGAAGGCACTGTATTGTTACGTAGGATAATTAAGAAGGATTCTTGCCTTCATGGAATTTATAAAACTAGAGCGATAACAAATATACATAAATAACTATAATGTAGAATGCAGTAACTTTATCTACAGGCGCAAATATATTGCCATGAAAGTTCAAAGGGGAAAAGATCACTTCCTACAAGGATATCAAGGAAAGTTTCATAAAAGAGATAGTATTTAAGCTGGGCCTTGAGATATAATTGAATGTAAGTTAGAGGAAGACATTAGGAAAATTGATAGGTAGGATGGACTGAAGAGGGTGAGAAAAATGAGGGGAAAACATTCAGAAGGCCATTGCAATAATTCTGGTGGGAAAGAATGTCAGCTAAAATGATGAGCTAAAAGTTGGAATTAGAAATGGAGATGCTCAGATGCAGGGGTCAAAATGACAGCACCTGAGAAAGATTTAGATATGGGGCAAAGGAAGAAAGAAGAGCAGAGAAGTTGTTTTTCTTTTTTCATGGAAAAGTCAGTTTCAGTCATGATGAATTTGAGATGCCAAGTAGAAAAGAGAGGATCTAAGTGAAGACACCTGAACAGCAAGTGAAAAGAAGAGTCTGGACATTGGGAGAGCACTAACATAATCATAAAACCTGAGAGATAAGGGGCTTCTGAGGCCACTATCAGTTAACCTGTACCCGAACAAGAATTGCCTCTACACTATACTTAACAGGTAGTTATCCAACCTTTTGTTTGAAGACTCAAGTTAGGAACTTACTAACTCTTTATGGGGTTCATTCCACTTCTGTATAGCTCCAATTGTTAGGAAGTTTTCCTTTAAATCAAGTCAAAATTTCCTTTCTTTGTGACTTCACCTATTGCTCTTAGATATGCACTCTGGAGACAAACAGAACACATTTAATCTCTTTCTTCAGCCTTGCAAATACATGAAGACACCTAACATATCTAAGTCTGCTTTTAATGATTCCTCTATCTTGCTAGAGTCTAACTCCTCAAAATCACCTTATATCTATTTTGGATACAAATAACTTGTATTTTGGATACATACAGATATACATGGATATGTAGTGTACATATACACATAACATGTTACTTCCTCAGCTACTTGGTAAGCTCCTTGAGGGTGAAGACCATTTTTTGCTTTTGTTTTTATATCCCTAGCACACAGCATAGCACTTGGCAACATCATAGCTGATTAATAGCCGAAGTTTCTTCAACCATTTGGCATGATTATGAGACCTTTTTCCATCTTGGTTGCCCTTCTCTGGATGGCCTATAGTTTTTAAAATGTGGTATCCAGAAATGACCAGTATTTTGGATGTTGTGTGACCAGGATGGAGTACATTTGAAATGATCACTTTCCTCCTTCTAGACAATGATGTTTATTATTTTTGGCAGTCACATCACACAAAATGATTCACATTGAAATTGTAGTCCACTAAATGCCTGACACACTGTTTAATAAATGCTTGTAGACTGATTTTCAGATGGACATTTTTTTAACTATATCTCCCCTATTATGTACACGTGAAATTGATTTTTGGAACCCAAGTACAGTACTTTACATTTATCAGTATTAAATTTAAACTTACAAGTTTGGCCAAACGTCCTCATTTGTTGAGATCTTTTTGCATGCTGTCATGCAATGTATTAGCTAGCACTTCTAACATGTAAACATGTAAAAACTTAATCAGAAGCTATAATTACACTTCTATAACAGTTGTCCTAAGCTAAAAATCATCTTTAGCTAAGCTTTATATTCACAAAATAATTTTTAAATATTAGAAAATAAAATTTAAAAGGGATTTAATTTTTAAATCATTAATTTGTTTCTCTGTTGATAGATGCCATGGTGAACAGCCTCATCCTTGTCAATGAATCACTATACTACCTCCCACTTCTACCTCATACATTCAGTTCTGAAACTGAGATAGAAATTTGAGAAATATTCACCCAGAAGTGATCACTGAAGCAATTCCTGTAAATAAGATTTCCATAGAAAATACAAAATGAGAAGAGGCAAGGAGAGAGTCTTAGGGCCACTTGTACTCAGAATGCAGAAGGCAGGGAACCCAGAGAAGCAGCAGTCAAAAGAGGCAGATGGAAGACAGGAAGGATGCAGTACCATAGAGGCCGAGCGAGAACAAAGAGTATCGAGGAAGGGGACCATCAATAACGTCAAACAGATCTGGGTCCAATGAAAAAAGTTCTTACCTATTAATGCAGAGAAGAGTTATCCTGGTTAATGAAGTTCTCCTAACAAAATAACACCTTTCTTTGAGATGTATGACCCAATTTCTACATATTTATCTGACTGGGAATCAAGAATTTGATCTTCTTTACAGCTCTGCCTACTTCTGGCCATAAAGTCCTAAGTAAATCACTTAATCTTTCTGGACCTCAAAATATATCAACTGTAAAAGTAGATTAGGTTAGATAGTCTACAAGGTTCATGGTAGATTTAATATTTCAAGATTCTGTAATCTGGATTTTAGTCTTAAATTCACATATGTATAATTCTCTGCTTCAGTTTTCCTTCTTATAAAATAGGCCTCAAAGTTCCTCTGAGGAAAACTTTGAATACTGATCAGATGATATTATAAAAACATGAGGATTGGGGCAAACATAATTTTTAGATTAAACTGAGTTTCTTTCTATACTTTGCTGACAGTGGAATTTAAAAACCATCCAAAAATGGGGAAAGATTCTGAGGTGAGATTGGGGAGTTGGGAAGGCAGTACAGGAAGCTCCCATGTCTCCTAAAATCATACAGATCAGTTTTCTTCTTTGCTAAGCCTGCTCCAAACCACTAAAATTTATTTTCATTTAGTTTCTGTGCTTCTTTGCTTGCAACTGAAATTTGTTTAATGTTTCAAAAATTAAACTTCTTTGTCATGAATCACTCTCTAAATTGCATTAACTCGACTTCAAATAGATACTCCTTTTTAAATAGCATAAGGTTAAATGGGAATCACTTATATAGGATATTTTTATATTGCAGGTGACAGCAAACAGTGTGTAGTATCACTGATTGTTAAAAAAATTCTTGCTTGTTACAAAATCTTCAGTCAACCAAGTTTTATTTTTTTTCAAATAAGCAGTTTGCACACCATACAATAAAGTTGTACAGCAAAAACATGTAATATACATAGCAAATGTTATAGTCACGCCATTATATCAATTAGTTTAGGAATTCTATTTGGAAAAATAAAATTTATACTAAATGCATAAAAGGACTTCTCTAAAAGGATCTGAGTCCATTTTTCTCTTGTTAAAGGCCTCAGGATAAGTTCACACAAAACTAGATGTGGAAATTTTACTTGGTTGTTTTTTCTAACGAAATATTCAGATGATCTCAAGAAAAACCAGCTTTAACTGCGTGTGCATTGATATGTATTGGTCTTTTAAAGAACACATTTTTATTTTCTTAGCCATAACCCAATTTCACACTGATATGTGGGAAAAGCAGGCTATATAATGAATTCAGTTGTTCAGTCATTTTTCAGTTATGTCTGACTCTTTGTGATCCTCTTTTTCATTTTTTTTTTGCAGCAGATACTGAAGTGATTTGCCATTTCCTTCTCCAGCCCATTTTACAGATAAGGAAAGCCAGGCAAACAAGGTTAAGTAATTTGTCCAGTCTCACACAGCTAACAAGTGTCAGAGGTCACATTTGAACTCAGAAAGATGAGTCTTCCTGATCCACTGTGCCACCTAGCTGCCTTTTATATAGTGAATACTCTGATATTTATTAAGCCATTTTTCTGATAATGAAGTCAGAATGAAAACTAGTCAACTCTCATAAACTCAAAATCTGAAAATTACAGTTAATGTTCATATAAATTACATGGTTACATGTAAGTTACAATGTTAATGTAAGATACAAAAATTAGTTTGTAAGATACAAAAACAAGAAAAATCCATTATTTTATTTTAGAATTTAGTTAGAATAGCATATATAAAAGACACAGAAATACTGAAAGTTTACATCGTTAAAATTCTTTTCCTTATTAGTTTGCAAATACTCTAAAATATTCCCTTCAAAATTAGAATGAGATTTAAATTTTTGTGATCAAATAATATGCTATGTGCTATGCAAACTACTGAAAATACATTATCCTCTTTTTCCTCCTGTAATCCAACTTCTGTAGTTAGGGAAGAAACTTCCCTCCTCCCCAATAAAACAACAACTCATCCTTGTTACATATGTGTGTGTGTGTGTATGTGTGTGTGTATATATATATATATATATATATTCTTTTAGTCAGTAAATGACTTAATAATAAGTACTTTACAAATCTGCTTCAATTAGGATGCTTTTAAAAAATGCCAGATTTCATTTATTTTCATCTAATGAATTCAATAAAATACTCCTATAATATCTCATAGCATCATGGAATTGTAAGACTTCTTAGCACAGCATCAATTTTAATACCTGTCAGGCTAACACAATCGTTATCTTTACCAACTTTTACAGAGTGGGGTTTTTTTTTGATAGTAGCATATAAATTTTAATGTTCATACTGCTACAATGCATCTGCTCACAGGGTCTTTCAGAAAAAGTATAACATGATATTTTTTGTCTCTATCCATGCTAACTGTATAAGATTCGTCAAAGTATCTGTTCCCAGGTGCACTGAATCATTTCCATCAAACCATCCTGAAAACAACTTTGTAATAACAGTGGAATGTACTTTTTGATGGGCTACCTTGTAAAATGCTCATCAGACAACTGTAATAATCCTAAACATTTGTAGATAGATTTTAATATACATATATAATAGCTTATTATTAACATTCATCTACAAGAACATTACATATTTAGCTCACATTATATTATCAGACATCAGTGTGCAACTTTATTAACCTCTGGCCAAATGTTCATAAATTCAAACTGAACACTAGATTCTCAAAGTGAACCAAGCAATGCTCGTCTTATAATTATTGGGATGTGGTGTAAAACTTCAGCAGAAATACTGTACCAAAATTACATTTACCTAATGGAACTTATTAAGTTTGCTGCAGTTTTTGTATGGGACTAAAACTTAGCTCTACATCACTGAAAACTTTTGAGAAAATTTTCAGCTGAGTAAAGAGGTCAGAAGCCAGATTACACGTGCTTAAAAAAACCGAGTATGAGGTGAGAAAATGTCAGCAACAAGTACAGAAAAAATTTAAAATTAGGTATTCAGCTGTGAAATCTTGTAGAGAGATATGGCACAAGTACAGGACACGATGTTTTCAAGGAGAGGGCCCAACTCTACAGAGACTGGAGCAAAGGAAGAGAAAGAGGTGGGTGATATAGTGGTTTCCTTAAAAAAGGAGGTGGAGAAAAGAAAGAGCTATCAAACATGGCCTGTTTTTTAAATGACACAGGAGTTGGTGTCTCTCTGCTGATGGGGAGGGAAAAGAGAGTAAGTAGTGTAAGAAGCTACAGGTGAGAGAAGAAGGTTGAAAGGGGATGGTGAGGAAAGTGGTTATGGAGTAGTGAGGCACCAGTTGGAATTACCCAGTAAAAATCTGTAGAAGTGGCTGTCATCTGGAAGACTGTGTAACAACTTGCTCCTTTTGGTATTGAGAAATGGCCCTGAATTATTCCTTATCTTCAAACCTAGCTTTTGGTTTCTGCCCTAGAACTGTGCTGACTGGTAGGATCTTACGCCACCTGGCAGGACCTGGCCAGTCTACCAGCCTTTTTATTTTTGGCCATTCTACCACAAGTAAACCTTTTCCTCCCCTATACACATTTTTCCCCTCTTGCTCTGAGAACAGTAATCAAATAATATAAACACTGTTCCTGAAAAGTGCAGATCAATCAATTGCCCTGTGTCTCTCCATTCATTATCCCTATGACTTCACCCTTCTTTGGCTACCAGTACTTTGTGTGTGGTCTCTATCAGAATTTAAACTTCCTGAGAGACTGATTCTCCATTGTTTTTGTATTCCCAGCACTTAACACAGGCCCTAGAACACAGTGACAGCTTAATCAAGACATGTTTCACACATCCATTCCTATATAGAGAAGTACAGTAGGTAGGACTCTATAGCTGGGATCTAGAAAATGATGAGCAGTAACATGGTGGCAAGGGAATTCAGAGTAGAGGACTGCATAAAGCTGAACTGGCTAACTACAGATTCAAGATTCTGAAGGGAAGAAAGTGATGGCCTGGAAAAACAGGGAGGGAGTGGAGTGACTGAAAGTTGCAGAGAAGACATTTAGGAGGGGTGAGGCACAGAAAAAGATGAAAGGATAAAATACCTGCTCCATAATTAACCAACTTACTTTCATCTTAAATCTCTTCCTTTCTTACTCCTTCCATCTTCTGGCACTTGCTGAGACCTGGCTCCCTCCTAATGATACTGCTTCTCTGGCTACCCATTCTATTACTGGCTATTCATTCTCTCATGTCTCATTTCATCCCTTCTTGCCCTTCTCTTACTTCCCCCAGCCCCACAATGGAAGAGTGAGAACACTTTTAGCTCCGCATTGACACTTCTGGGCTCTCCCTTTACCACCATCCCTCTTTGAAGTTCACACTAACCAAATTAATTATCCAATCCAGATCCTGTTGATGGTTATCTAATGACACCTTGCCCACTGCTACAACTAAGGTCATCCTTCTTCCTTTCTCAGTGAGTTCAGTGCCTTGCCTGGTCTTCCCACCACAACTTCTGCTCTCCCATTAGGGAACTTCAACATGCACATTGATGCTCCCCCAAATACCTTAACTTTTGGTGATTCAATCTACTCAGTTCGCATGACCTGCTCTTTCACTCAAAATCATGTACACACAAAAATGATCATACCTTCTTGCCATCAACCAAACTGTTACATAAATTTCCACGTTAATAAACTCTTAAAAGTCCTTTATATGGTCACAATTTTTTATGATTCCATCTATCCTCAGGCTTTATTATCTCTAACCCTTATCCCCTTGTTCTTTCAATGATCAACAAACGCTGGATTACTACTTTCTTTGTTCCTATTCAGGCTGTCAAAAATCACAAATCATGACTGGGTCCACTACAAATTAATGTTATCTAATCTCAAATGGAACCTCATTATAGCAAGTTAATCATTTTAGTCTTGATTTGTTGTTTGTTTACCACATCTATTCCAAATCTTTTTTCTCAAGCCTCCTAAAAAATTCTCTGTCCCAGCCCTTTTTGATGAGGATCTTGCCAGAAAAAACTGTGGCCATTCATCAAGGGCTCTCTCTCCTCCCCTCCTCATCACATGTCATATCTCCTCCTTTCCTCATGTCTCTGCTGAAGAGGTCCCTTTTCCTTGATAAGACAATTAGTAACAATAATAGCTAGCATTTTAAAAATGCTATATGTAATCTCACGTGATCCTCAAAATCACACTGGGAAATAGGTGCTGTCATTATCCTCATTTTAAATAAGATGAAGAAATTGAGATTGAAAGAGACTACATAACTTGGGACTGGGACTTGTGCCTGGGACACAGCAGAGGGGTTAACCACTCCATCACTGATCCAAACTTCATCCCCACTTTCTCTAATCTGTCTTCTTCCTGGCTGCTTACAAACATACCAATACCTCACCATCCTTAAAATGCCCTTACTTGATACAACCCCACCAGTTATGGTCCTCCATCTCTCTTCTCCTCCTTGGTTAAGATCCTTGAGAAAGCCATCTATGCTTGTTGCCTCCACTGCCTCCCTTCTCATTTGTTTCTAAATTCTCTGCAATTTGGCTTCCATACTCATTCAATCGAAATTTCATTCTTCAAAGTTATAAAGGATTTTTAATTGTCAAATCCTTTTGCAGTCTCTGACACTGCTGATCACTCTCTCCTCTCTAGAAACTCCTGATGATGCTCTCATGGTTCCCCTATCTGTCTGAACACTCCTCACTCTTTTTTTTACACATTTTCAGTCATGTCTGAACACTGACAGCGGGTTTCTCCCCAGGGTTCATCTTGTTTTTCCCTTCTACACTATACATACTTGGTGATCTCATCAGCTCCCAGAGATTCAACCATCTTCTTCATGAGGATTCCCAGATCTATCTATAGCTTTTACCTCTTGCCTGAGTTTCAATCCCACATCACTGTCTTTTAGACAAGGAATCCCATGAGAGGGTCAGAGGAAAAAGGATGTTTAGAATAGCCATTGTGGTGAATGGGAGAGAGAATCCAGAAGGGAGGAGTAAAAGGAATGCCTTGCTGCAGTGTGGATACATTTGAGAGTTGATAAAATAAATTTGTAGTGTCCAAGTTTTGTGACTTCCTCTAACTTTATTCGATAGTGTGTGAGTAGGAGCTAAGGAAACAGATAATTGGAGTAATCCAAGACTGGGGTATGCCAAGGTATGACTGGCTATACAGAATTAGCAAATTATAGTTTGCAGACCAGCTCTGGTACCCAGTGGGAGCTAAGAATAGTTTTACATTTTAAAATAAATTTTATTGCATGTAAGTACAATAAATGGATGTACACAAAAATTTAAGAACCATTCTTAGCTAGATGGCCATGCAAATATAGGCTGGTTGGTCAGATTTGGTTCTTGGGCTATAGTCTTCCAACCCTTTGAAATGTAGGTGGAAGAAGAAAAGATGGCAAGCCCCTGGTCAGGAATGATGGTCAAAAGCAAGGATCAGAGGAAGTTTAATGGACCTGACCCCTGAAAATGACCTCCAATTCAATCATCAATGAAGGAAGCAGTGCCTTGGAGGTCTGCTCCATTATTGAACAGATTGTCTTTCTCAGATCTAAGACAGTAGATCTGGGGGTCAAAATTTTTTTTAAAATTTTATTCCAAACTTAAAGACAAAAAAGGATAATTTCTACACATATAACACAAAAAGTTTATTAAATTATGAACCTACATTTGAAACCATTTGCTTTTTTAAAAAATTATATAATAAATTCTACATATTGCATTCAAAACTGTCCTGCTTGTGTCTTTTGATTTCTTCTGTTCTCTTCTGTTTATTTTTTAAAACATGTTACAATGGCTTTCTGGTAGTGTGTAGGGAAGGGATTTCACTACTGTGATTCAACTACCTCTTAATTAACTGAAAGAAAAATAACACCCTATAACAAATAAGCATGTCTCTGCACCTTGTGGCCATCACCTTTCCATCAGGAGGTAGGTAACATGCCTCACTAGAGGTTCTCTGTAGACATGGTAGGTCACAGCTTTGATTTCTTAAGTTTCTCAAAGTTATTTATCTTTACCATGCTGTGTTCTTTGTATAAACTGTTCTCTTTAATGTGTTCATACAACCCAGTAGTCTCTATTTGTCATTACTTGATGATGGAGAATCAGGAAGATCTGAATTCAAATTCAGTCTTGGATACATCCCAGCTGTGTGACTCTGCACAAGTCATTGAAGCTCTCTAAGCTTCAATGTCCTCATCTGAAAATGGTAGCCCCTACCTTTCAAGGCTGCTGTGAGGATGTGACGAGATAAAATATGAAAAGTGTTTTGAAAACCTTAAAGCATTACATAAATGCTAATTATTGTTATTTCCTATGGTATTAATAATATTCTATTTCATTCACATATCACAAAGTACAAAATCATTCCTCAACTAAGAGATTATCTAAGGAATCCCTTTAAAATTTTAGCTTTCTCATTGTCTCTTGTTTCCCTTTTTACCTCCCCTGTCCTCCCCTACACATACTCTTCTTCGGGAAGTTTGTTTTGCTTGTGACAATTGTCTCCCTCATAACTTTCCCTTCCCCATCTCTATCTGTTTCCCTATTGCATGTGATGTATTTCTGACAAACTATTTGTGTGTGTATTCAACTCTCCTTTTTCACTTCAGATAAGAATGAAGCTCATCTGATGCCCAAGCTCCCTATTCCTTCCTCCAAGGTTGTTTATTTTTCTTCTTGTGTACCCCAATTATTAGAGTTAATAAATTTTACTCCATTCTTCCTGTTTGCTACATTAACATTCTTTCATCTTCCCTTCTTTTTCC